>JACMZG010001863.1:54382751-54424184 GCA_018340805.1 Microvelia longipes
CATTATATTCTTTGAATTAATCAGGTGTAAGTGAGTTAGGACCGTTCGGCACCCTGATAGTTAACCTGACGAACTTGAAGGCATGACGTTATGTAGAGCCATCAATGAAAGACAAATGCGAAGGAGGAATCAAATCCCAGGTGTAGTTGCATTTTTGCTTGTTATATATTTCCTAGGTGTCTCTTGCAACAGTTTAAAAATATGACAGTTTATTTGGTTTTTTTAAAATAAATTGAGTAATGACATTGACATCTTCAACAGTAATTATTTATGATGAAGTTGATTCAAACTTGTGCCAATGTCTCCATGCATCCTTTATTAATTATCAAAAATCTAGCATGCACGTCTTCTAGATATACAAAGAATAGAAGATGTTGACATTTCACTTAAATTATCACGGCATCAATGTACAGAAGTGACTCGAGCAACTTAATCAACAAATTACTAATTTCCATACCACAAATGCTGATATACATACTTCTTTCAGTATAAACGAATTACCTTTGTCGTTGAAAACCAATAATATACGATATTATCTTAATAATAAGTCAAATAGTACAAAAACACCAGAAACAACGAGTGCAAAATGTAAACAAAAACATTAGATTTTACTCCCTATATTATCAGAAAATCTACTAAACCTCACTCATTTTGTTTCTTTTCGATTTATAGATGTCCAACTTTCGATTTCAGAACATTCCAAGAGTTTAAATAATATGAAGTTATATTAAAAAGTCAAAAAACGGAGAGTCCAAAATGCACAAAAAAAGGTCACATTTCACTACCGTATTTTATTCGGAAAAATCGAACAAACCACACTTGTTTTCTTTCCTAACGTAAATATAGATGTCCAACTTTCGATTTCATAACATTTCAAGAGTTAAATACAATAAATTATATTAAAAAAACACCTCCTAAAAAATTTGTCCTTGCTAATACATGGGAAAATCTTTTGTTTAGAAAAATGAATTCTTATCACAACTGTTCTTCTCGTTCTTCTTGGGTTTCTTCGTTTTCTTTTTGTTCTTCTTAGAAAGAATTGCCAACTATGAAGCTGAAGTCCAGCTGTCTATTACTGTGTGTCGCATTTTCGGACAGCGAAGATGTTGGGAAATCTATTACTTCAAAAAGTGATATTTTATTAAATGAAATGGTCACCAATGCTGTGAGGGACGGTATTACAGTCCAGGCCAACAAGAAACGTGCTATGGTATTGAAAGATGTGCATATTCAAGGGCAAAACGTATCTGGAGATGACATAACCATATCACTGTTCGGTGAACTTCAGCTACTTAATTAGCAAAATACTTTCTCAGTCACCTTCTCTTGAGAGCAACGTGATTTGTATGTCATGCGGGTATTCATTTGTTAAATATTCTTCAGCCGTCCCAGTCGGTTTAACATCTTGTAAAGAAATGTTAATTCGAGAAGCTGCAAATAATTACATTCATCAATTAAACATTGCTTGCCCAAAATGCGGATCAAAGGACATTAACAAGTCTAATAAATTCGGATGCTACGTTTTTTTTAATTATCTGACACAAATTTTGAGGATATTCCCAGATCGCAAATAGTCGTCGAAAAGACATTTTTTTGGTTATGAATCACGTCTAAAATAAGTTATGGATGTCACAAAAAACTCCAACTTTTAAACGTCAAATATTGACGTAAAAATAGGTTAATGTGGACGTCAAAAATAAGTTATAGATGTCACAAAAAACTTCAACTTTTAAACGTTAAATATTGACGTCGAAAACAGGTTAATGTGAACGTCAAAAATATGTTATGGATTTCACAAAAAACTCCAACTTTTAAACGTCAAATATTGGCGTTGTTTCATTCTTCACTGTAAAATAATTACTTATAAAATACAAAGTAACGTAAATTCAACATCTTTTTTACGACATTAAACATATTTTTTATACCCAGACGTCTTAATAACGTTAAAATTGCCATTGATTTAACGATAGTTTTTACCAAAACTTCTACTTCTTATTGACGTATTTTTTATATCCCTGTGACGTCTTTAAAACGTAAATATGCTAAAGATTTAAGGTCTTTAAACGAAAATATAAAGTCGGAAATTGACCTTATTTATACGTTGATAGATGTCTATATATAGACTTCTTTAAAAGATCAAAAGTTGTACCTGAAATGTTAGCAACAAATGCTGAATGGATAACTTTAAATGCTGAATGGTTATCATAACTGAGATTTAGGAAAATATTTATTATGTTTATTATAAATAAACAGAACTTCCCTATATATACACTTACTGTGAAGGATGAAGAAAAGTAAAAGTTAGATAGGAATTTTACCTACTCACTTTGTTTTTTTTCATTAATCAATATTAGTGTTATTGATAAATGAAGTATAATCCCCCCTTTTCTTAGTAGTAAAAGTTCACTTCTCATATCTCAGTAATAAGCATTCGCATGTTGCTGAATACCTATGACATAAATAATAGTCAGACAGCCTAAAAGATGATATAATGAACTAAAAATAAATAGGTGAAGTAAAACAATGAAAATAAACCAAGATTTATTTAAAAATCTTTTTCTGGGCCACACTCTAATAGACCAAGAGCCCAGGGTGTTTGTTAATAAAAGTGTAATGGCTGGAACCGGTCTCAATTTTTCGTAAATACTTCCTGAAAAGGATCTGCAATTCTGCCGACTCGTATGGAACGCACTTTAGGGGTCAAAGGTTCTGCTTGGGACACCCATCCGATACGAGTCGGCAGAATTGCAGATCCTTGTTCAGGAAGGTATTTACGAAAAAATTAAACCCGTTTCCAGCCATTACACTTTTTATTAACTTGGGTGGTAAATTTGACCTGTAAAGTGCGTTCTGCCTGAGACACCCATCCGATACGAGTCTGCAGAATTGCAGATCCTTTGTTCAGGAAGGTTAGAATTTACAAAAATTTACAAAAAATTGAGACCGGTTCAGCCATTACACTTTTATTAACAAAACACCCCTGGGCTCTTGGTCTATAAATAAGCTCTAGATAAAAAATCAGCTAAAACCATTTGTGTGCCTGGCAAATATCTTAACTCAAATTGATATTTTAATAGTTTAAGCTGCATTTTTTGTAGTCTTGCTGTATTTTTATAAATTTGTTTTTCAATTTAATTAACAAGAGGTTTGTGATCAGTATATATAATTACCTTAGGGTGGCCGTATATGAATTGATGAAAGCGGTGACTACTGCTGGTTTAAAATTTTTTTCTTCTTTTTAAAGAGCCATAATAATACAGCTATTTCCAAAACATCCGGCAGGGTATGTTCGAAAAGCTCGTCTATATATTCGGCGATATTCATCACAAAACGCTATGGAATCGTTATAGAATAAACTAACTTTTAAACTATATTAAATACGGGTTCGTACTTGGTTCGTATGATAAATGTAGTAAATGACTTGACAAAAAAAGATGAGATATAAATCCAAGACAAAAAGTGTTGCCTTTTATATAATCAATAAAATAAAATTTATTTCTAATTAAAGATTTACACTACAAATTGTTTTATTTTAATTAGTTAAATAATGTAATGATTCATTATATAAATTATTAAATAAATTCAATAGGCTTTTTATTATTAACTAATTCATGTTTACAAAAATTATCTATTAACTTTCTTTACCAGCTAAGGCAGGGGCGGCTGGGAAATGCTACTTTCCTGCCTAGTCAGGTAAAGTGCAGTCATTCATGACTAATTACCAGCCGATCTAGGAAATGCTACTTTCTCGCCTAAAATTAGTTTAGTAATGCTTCATTTTCCTGCCGTGAGCAGATAAAAGTAATTACAAGTTTTACAGTTAGATTTTTATTGATTGCTGGCATCAATGGTAGCGCGCAAGGCACCATCTGTATCTTACTATTCAAGTACCGCTGTGCTGTACAGATACTGATCCTCAAGTTTCACTCTTATTAACCTAAGGACCTAAATATGGCTGAAAACTGCAGAACAATTAGCATCCCATCACTTGCTTACTGTCCGTATCATTCATCGACACCCTGCATCGTCTACACTACACCCATATCACCACTTTAACCTCAATAAACCACTTCTCTGGAGTAACGTCTCGTCCTGTTTCCACCCTCCTCATCGCGTCCCATTCAAGAAGAAAGAAGACTGGCCAAACTTTTTTAAATAGTAAACATAACTAACGTAACTTCAGTGTGTAGTGTTTACGGGTACATCTCCCTACATTAACTCTCCTCAAGGTAAACCCTAAATTTATTGCCAAAATTCATCATTTATTGTATATTATAATCAATATTTTTTTTTATCCTTTTTATTAATTTTTTGTTTTTTAATTACTTTGCTCTACCTAGCTGCCCTAACACTCTCTACAAATTTTTGTTACCAGCGTTTTTAGAGACAATTGGTCAGATTTTATTGAAATGCTTAAGGAATTTTCTTTGTATTTAGCACAATCCTATACATTCCTCAAGAACCAAATCAGGGTGAATTAAAATTGGCAGACCATTTTTAATAGTATAAATTGGGTTCAGCAAGCCTCTGAAATATATTTCCTGAAAAGGTTTGCCAAGTATGTAAAGATTGTGACAAAATTATATTTGTTTAAAAACATGATTTGTTGACACATTTTAAAAAAACACATGATAAGTAATATTTTTACTTTTCCTCATTTATACCTGAGGTATATAGGAAAAGTATTGTGTTTGCAATAATCCGAAACCTGGATGTCACCTGAATTATCCGTTTCAAATGTTTTTAAGGACCTCCTGAGTGTTTTTTTTTACAAATTACTCTGTCCGTTTGTGTGTTATCATTGTAGCTCCCAGCGCATTTATGCTATAGAGTTGAAACGTAGTACAAAAATCAATCTCCTGTTGTGTTATCTGGAAAATATTTTTTATCGACTCAGCAATCCATAAAACCCAAAAACATTTTTTGATTGATTTGAGATTCGACAAAAATGTAGTTATACATAAGACCAACATATGTGCCAAGTTTCATCTCATTATAAGCCTTAGTTAGTTTTTTATCCAATGATTTGTATACTTATTCCACCTGATCAAATAACTTATAAATATTTCTATTATGTAACCCACTGATGTAACCTAGTAGTGTAATGTAACCAAAGATGTTCTATATTACCTCTATCTTTACATTTTTAATCTTGGTTTGTTGATATTATACTACTTGCATGGTTCTAATAAAGCTCTATGAAAATAAATGTATAAAATAAAAAAAAACTAGTTTATTTACAATTATTTAAATAAAATAAAGATAAATACAATATAAAAAGGTACACAGAGTCATATTGAGTGTTAGTGTCGTACAAAATAAGGAACTGACATTTACAATATTAAACTTTTCTTTGAAAACATTTTTTTTAATTGATATACTTTATAAGTGAAATATTTTAAATCAAATTTCTTAAATAAATTTAACAAAGAAGCTACTCAGTCATCTTTCTTTAAGAGCAATCAAGAAAAGATTTATTTAGAGCTATCAGGAGGAGGTAAGGTTAGAAAGACCTGAATACTTAGGGTGTATTCAACCGAGGTCCAAACGTTCAAAGCACTGTTATCTATAATGCTAAGAAGTGGAAGGGGGGTAATAATTTCTCCCACCAACGTACTGACCAGACTAGTCTCATGAGCATGTTTCAACAGTCATATCTTGTTGATCAGATGATAGGTTCTTTGCTATCATGTGTGGGACGTAAAGCAACTCTCTTTTATTTAAAAGAGAACACGTGAGAAACAAATATACTATCACAAAGTATAAGTAATAAGTTATATTAAACAAATATAACTTATCAGAAAAGAGAAAATGCTGCAGATTATTTAAATATTTCAGCGGGGAAGGTTTTGTTATCAACGGAGAGGGGAGAAGTGAAGAAACTAATGGTCATCGAGCTCCAGGCTTGGAAAGGGAGGAAATGAACAAACTGATTAAGCTCCGGGCACGTTACTATCAATCAGCCATGCCCCTCTTCTAGCTTTTTAACTTGGCGAGCTTTTAAGGATTTGTCTTTGGCCACGCCTCCTAAACTTGATCTATGTTGCAGAAAACACATTTAGTTCACAGTACTTTGAACAAAAGGAGTATATTTGAAGGAGGTATATTTGAAATTGCATGACTCCACCTAAGGGGATCATTTTTGAAAGTCTATGTTTTACCATATTTTAAAACATTTAATGTTGGTACTTGTGAAATGTTTCATCCCTCGTATCGCACCAATCACTAAACATTAGCTTTTTATCTGTACAAGTCAACAACTATATACATTCTTAAAATCACTTTCATTGTTAAACTTTTTTTCTACATAAAATGTTTGCACCTTACCTTCCGAAAGATTCTAAAACATATTTGTAATAGTGGTCAGAAATATAACACAGAAGACAAATACTTTAAGTTATCACAAGTATAGACTATTAGCATCAGTATAATCTTGCAAATATTTAACTAAGCTATTTTAATATTATTATGTTGTCTAGTCATTGCTTAATCTAAGCAATGAAGAACTGTGAAATTGAAATGACTCTACTGGTCTTCTGTCTTCGCATTCGTCTAAAGGCCAGTAAAATCATTTGGTCATTCCAACAGAGGTTTCCCACCTTCGATAGAGCTATGACTTGATAACATAACTATAAGTAATCTAGACACATATAAATTAGTAAGTTTTGTACATTGAATAAAAAATAATATTACAAATGAACATTTATTTAAAATGTAGATTAAAAAAATTAATATTCTTACAAAAAAAGACAAGAAAATATGTAACCTGGTCACCACAAGGGGGACATCAGGCGTAGACCAAATAAAAAAAGGATTTGCCCACACTAGCCACGCAACGTTTCACCAATCAGATTGCCCAAACTACATGGTTTTGCTTAGACAAACCATGCAATGCTAACACCATTTTGGTTTGCCCAAACTACGTGGTTTTACTTAAACAAGCCATGCAATGCTAACACCATTTGTTTGCCCAAACTACGTGGTTTTACTTAACAAGCCATGCAATGCTAACACAATTTTGGTTTGCCCAAACTACGTGTTTTACTTAGACAAGCCATGCAATGCTAACACCATTTTGGTTTGCCCAAACTACGTGGTTTTACTTAAACAAGCCATGCAATGCTAACACCATTTTGGTTTGCCCAAACTACGTGGTTTTACTTAAACAAGCCATGCAAAGCTAACACAATTTGGTTTGCCCAAACTACATGGTTTTGCTTAGACAAGCCATGCAAAGCTAACACCATTTTGGTTTGCCCAAACTACGTGGTTTTACTTAAACAAGCCATGCAATGCTAACACCATTTTGGTTTGCCCAAACTACGTGGTTTTACTTAAACAAGCATGCAATGCACCATAGCTTATGCAATGCTAAACACCATTTGGTTTGCCCAAACTGCATGGTTTTGCTTAGACAAGCCATGCAAAGCTAACACCATTTTGGTTTGCCCAAACTACGTGGTTTTACTTAAACAAGCCATGCAATGCTAACACCATTTTTGGCCCAAACTACGTGGTGCAAGCTAACACCATTTTGGTTTGCCCAAACTACGTGGTTTTGCTTAGACAAGCCATGCAATGCTAACACCATTTTGGTTTGCCCAAACTACGTGGTTTTACTTAAACAAGCCATGCAATGCTAACACCATTTTGGTTTGCCCAAACTACATGGTTTTGCTTAGACAAGCCATGCAATGCTAACACCATTTTGGTTTGCCCAAACGTGGTTTTACTTAAACAGCCATGCAATGCTAACACCATTTTGGTTTGCCCAAACTACATGGTTTTGCTTAGACAAGCCATGCAATGCTAACACCATTTTGGTTTGCCCAAACTACATGGTTTTGCTTAGACAAGCCATGCAATGCTAACACCATTTTGGTTTGCCCAAACGTGGTTTTGCTTAGGACAAGCCATGCAATGCTAACACCATTTTGGTTTGCCCAAACTACGTGGTTTGCTTAGCCATGCACTAACACCATTTGGTTTGCCCAATGTTTTTTGCAGGTTGCCCAAACTACATGGTTTGCTTAGACTTACACCATTTTGGTTTGCCCCAAAACTACAGTTTTGCTTAGACAAGCCATGCAATGCTAACATTTTGGTTTGCCCAAACTAACGGTTTTGCTTAGACAAGCCATGCAATGCTAACACCATTTGGTTTGCCCAAACCTACGTGGTTTTACTTAAACAAGCCATGCAATGCTAAACACCATTTTGGTTTGCCCAAACTACGTGGTTTTCTTAAACAAGCCATGCAATGCTAACACCATTTTTTGCCCAACTACGTTTTAACTTAAACCCATGCAATGCTAACACCATTTTGGTTTGCCCAAACTACGTGGTTTTGCTTAGACAAGCCATGCAATTTTTTGGTTTGCCCAGGTAGACAAGCCACAATGCTAACACCATTTTTGGTTGCCCAAAACTACGTGGTTTTGCTTAGGCCATGCAATGCTATTGGTTTGAAACTAACAGACAAGCATGCAATGCTAACACCATTTTGGTTTGCCCAAACTACTTAGACAAGCCATGCAATAAACACATTTTGTTTGGTTTTGCTTAGACATGCAATGCTAACACCATTTTGGTTTGCCCAAACTACGTGTTTTGCTTAGACAAGCCATGGGTTTGCCCAAACTACGTGGTTTTGCTTAGACAAGCCATGCAATGCTAACACATTTTGGCCCACTACGTGGTTTTGCTTAGACAAGCCATGCAATGCAACACCATAAAACTACACGGTTTTGCCCACACTAGCCTTGAAACACCATTCAAATAGGGAGAGTTTGGCTGGATATTTGTTGGTTTTCAGGCTGGAGTTGACCCTGGCTAGGTAATAGACTGAATAATAAATCTCAACCACTATTGGGGTTCTGGTGATATAATGGTTGTCATGTAATTGATAAGCACTGTCGTCAATTTTAGGGAACTAGCATCAATGACCATAAGATGTGGTCTACTCGTTGGGTGATCTATCCCCTCTCCCTAATTACTATTTCAGAGTTGTAAGCAAAAGTCAATGTAAGTACAGTGTTGGGATTTGTGATAAATCATGACATTGGTGAGAGATAGGTGATTACCATCTAAAGCAGCAATTATATGAGTGTGGATATGAGCCAATTGTTTTTTTTAATTGCTCCATCATGATAAATGTTCCCGAGTAAGGATGATGTCATGATAAAAATAAATTACAAATAATCATATCATAATCATCTTTTATCCACTGTGTCTTATGATAAATGCATCCTCAATAGTGATAATGGGCTTGTTTAAGTAATTTGATCAATACATATATAATTCCAACATCAGTTTTGAGATGTCTGCAATAATAAAATAAACCATCAGCCTTATAGCCATGCATCATATCATTAATAGAATGAATGCATTTGTGAAATTAAACAATTAATTATCACTTGTCTCATGATAGTCGCAGTAAAAGTACCAATAAATTACAAATCATCGTCCAGATCTGTATCTGAATTGTAATCATTCATTTCGTCGTCGATGCAATCTGTCGAATCTCTCCTAAAAAGAACAAAAAAAAATTATATGAGAAATTAATCATGATATGTTTTTACTTTTCCCTATTTAAACCGAATGTATATAGAAAAATCTGGTACAGGGTACCTTGGAACTTTTCCTATACATTGGATTCGCTATACTCATCCTATCTGCTACCAACTAGCTTCGCTCGTCCTCAAAAATATAGTTCGCCAAATTTATATTGCAACACGCCTCTGAACTCGTTTCGCTCCTCTTCTGATAGTAAATGCATCCTTTTTTTCTCAGAGGTCACCCATACAGCACTGACCACGCTCAATGCTCCTTATTTGGTATGATCCAACAAAAATCATGGATATACTTATCATATTGAAACGTAACTTAATGAACTTCTTTATTAAGTAATAATATACACTTGTACAAAAGTTCAACTCAAATAGACCATTTCCCAATTTTTTAAAAAACCTTCACAAGTCATTCAATAAAAATTGAACTAATGCTGATAACGAGATGAAACAGCACATATGTTAGTCTTATACATACATAGTCACATGTGTCATGTGTGCCAAATCTCAATTCGATAGATATTTCCGTGTTTTATGATTTTTCGAAATATATATATTATTGCGGGTTAATGGCGTCATAAAAAAAAATTCTGAATAGCACAACTACAGCAGTAGACTGATGTTTGATGTTTGTACAAAATTTCAACTCTCTAGCATAAATACACTGGGCGCCATGATGATAACAGACACACACACGTACAGACAGACAACTTTGCGAACACCACTCAGGAGGCCTTAAAAACGCCTGAAACGGATAATTCCGGTTTCATCCCGGTTTATGATTTTTTTGCAAACACAATACTTTTCCTATATACCTACGGTATAAATGAGGAAAAGTAAAAAGTATTAGAGTTCACATTTCAAATCTGAAACTGGAATTTCACCTGAATTATCTTTTTAGGAGTTTTTAACATAGAGATATATTACTAGAGAGGCCCAATTGGTTAAATTTTGAAACAATAAAAATGTAACCTGACCAGCTTCGCTTATAAATATAATCAAATAATTAGTACAAAATTAGAATAACTTATATAGTAAAACGTTTAAAATACAAATCGAAATTCAAACAATGTAAAGGATGCCAAAAACAATTGATTCATTTTAACCTCAACTCACTCTTAAAAGAAGTTTAAATAAGGTTACACACTGCCCCTGAGGGCCCCAAAAAATGTTTCAGGCCTCTCAATGTAATAAGATAGACCATGCCCCCTCTAGCACATATGTCTGTGGTTTATAATATGAGTGATCGTACCTCAGGTTTCAGTACCTAGATGAGTGACAGCTGGGATTATAACTTATCTATCTTGTGTTAAGGTGAACAAAGCGATCAGAAGATATACTAAATAAAATTGGGTATTTTTCATTTTCTGAGGGCGAGCACAGTAAGTCCAAAATAGTAATGATGAGCGTAACCAATATAATACAGAGGGGAAAAGTTCCAAGGTTCTTGTACCATATTGTTCTATGAGTAAATCGATATAGACAAAAATCAGTACACTAATATAGTCGCATGCAGAAAGAAAAATATTATATATATATATATATATATATATATATATATATATATATATATAATATATATATATATATATATATATATATATATATATTATATATACATACAATAACATACCACCTGAGGTGGTTCCCGCAGGGTGAATATCCTGATGGGCTGAAAGGCCTATATATTATTTTGTATATATATATATATATATATATATATATATATATATATATATATATATATATATATATATACATATATGTATATAAAATATAAAATAAAATAAAATGCCCTTTTTAGGGCCTTTCGGCCCATCAGGGTACTCACCCTGTGGGAACCACCTCAGGTGGGTTGTGCCTACTATCCTCTAAGTATCAATTAAAGTTTGCAAAATCTTTTTATTTTTTAGTTATTTATTTTTACAACTAATAAGAATTTCAATTTTTAAAATCAATACAAGACATATTAATGTAAATAAAATGCATTATTTTGTGATGAGGCTTGTCAAATATCTATTTGTTTAATGCTATTTTCTTTTCTTATCTTATTTTACTTCAACAATACACTTTGCACAGTATAGAAATAATTACCTTGGCATTCCATCGTTGTGATCGGCAGTATCTTCATCTTGCACAGCTACTTCAGGTATATCTTTAACTAAATCTCTTAAGAAATCAAATTTCTTTTCTCTAAAAATACATTGCTTCCTATCGAAACAAAAGATATATACTTTTTAACAATTTAATTGAAAGATGTTATTTTCAAAATAAGGAAGGGAAAAAAGTTTGCCTTACTCAAGGTAAAGTTTTCTCAGTCAAAATAGTAAGCTCCGGAGGCTTCCAGAAGGAGTTAATTCTACATAGTGTATCAAAATGGCTTCACTTTTAAGAAAATCATACAAATAAAATATTATTTTATAAATGATGTTTGTGTATAGTTTATATATAGCCACACAGAATATATATATATATATATATATATATATATATATATATTATATATATATATATATATATATATAAAATTTAAATATAGTCAAGGATAGACAAATTATCAGCTGGATTTAGAAAGTCAGAGGCCAGTTGTACAAGCTAAACCTCTAAATCAATACTTAAAGCTAAATTTACTTATTAGACAAATAGCCACAAGCTAGGAATGAGGTAACAGCATTAGTTGCATTAACATAACTATATAACACACACATAACAAATGTATGCCATTAAATACCAATACTAAAATATTCATAAACAAATACTTACATATGATGAGGACTTAGTGTTCGTGAGTTTTTCATTTTTGTAACTTCTAATGACTTTCTTATAAGAGATCCTATGAACAACTCAAGAGCTCGAGGTATACAAATATATTAAGGATTATATTCATTAAAAAGTCATAATTACTTAATTAACATAATATTTATTATTTTATTTATTAATTTTAATAGTGTTTTGAACTATATTATATTTGCCTACACACTGTCTCATCAATCCCCCTGTACATGGAGTATGACTGCTATAGCACTGAGTCCATGGACAGAGTATAAATGCTATAGCACTGAGTCCATGGACAGAGTATGACTGCTATAGCACTGAGTCTTTGGACAGAGTATGACTGCTATAACACTGAGTCTTTGGACAGAGTATGACTGCTATAACACTGAGTCTTTGGACAGAGTATGACTGCTATAGCACCGAGTCCGTGGACAGAGTATGAATGTTATTCCACACATCATTCCATTTATTAATAACAGAATTAACCAATAAAGAGGAGATTTGACTGAATGTTATAGTTGTAAAATGAATATCTAATAACTTATCCTAATTGTTTATCTGCCTACTATTTTAAGTATATAATTTGTTTTAGTAATAAATGCCCACAGAATTGCCTTGTGAGTTAAATGTGTACTTGTAAAAGAAGGATTTGTTAAATAAATGTTACAGGTTATAATTTCAAAAAAACTCACTCAGTTGAAGACACTTTGTTTATAAAAGTAAAGAACATAATAAAATGGGAATGAAAAGGATATAAATTATGATGGGAACAGCTTGGGCAACCTTGCCCACTTCTTCATCGGTCTGCATTATCTTTTTGATCCTTCCCTATAAAAGAGAAAATAAATTTTATCTACTCCTTGTATTGTTAGTTCTACATACAGTCTCGTTATCTCACACTGTAAATGTACTTTTACTCCCTAGGGAGGAAAAAGTGAAAGTGTTGCCAACTTGACAGAATTTTTTAGTAAAATTTTTAGGATTTTTTTCGGTGTTATGTTGGTACTACGGGTAGAATATACAATATACACACGCTAATGTTTAAATTACAAATATAGTATTACACATTATTCTATTGACAGGTTACAAAAAAATAATGTGAAGATAGTGGCTTTATTCTCTCTTCATCAGAGTAATTGACATGGTAAGAATAAACTAAACTAACACAATAACAATTAAGGAGCAGAAGAATATATTAAAAGTTGTTAGTATTAGTTCTCTAGTCGTAGATAAAATTTAATATGCAACAAGGGATGAAAGTTTTCAACTCTCGTATTATCTCCCTCGTCAAGCCTTGGGAGCCAAAATGTTAGTTAACTCCCTCGGAAAGCCTTGGGAGCTAACTAGTTTATCTCCCTCGGCCTACCGGCCTCGTAAGCTAATGAAGTTTCCTCCTTCCGCGCTGCCTTAGGGCGAAACTTTAACTTGAGCTGTAAAACTTACTTTCATCCCTTGTTGCATAAATAACTATTTATTTTGCAGTCTTAAAGCATACATAGCAGTCTGGTAGCTGTCAAACAAGCTTTGAGAAACAGAATGAATGAATGCATTGACTGCTGAGTAGAAAATAGTAACTTACACGCCAAGGTAGCAAACAAAGTTATTGCGCCCTAGTTTTTTTTTATTGGTTCCTGAGGTATGAGCAAATGGACTATTATGTTTAAACCTAATGATGGACAACAAACTCTTCCTGTGATTTTTGAGTCTTCATGAATCTTTACTTAGATACAAGTTGTTTTCCAGCAGAGTCAATTTATTTCTTTTGTTGGAACTATAGTATGTTCTGTCCTTAAAATAATACTACACACAGGGGGACCATATATACCGCAATTGATAGCACGAAAGCTTATTCACAGGTAAGGAAGGCTGCCAAACTAACAAAAAATATGTTCTTTAAACAAATGTCGTTAAAGAATTTAATTATATTATTAATTAATGCTCTATTACTTATTAATGTATAAAATGATTTATTATAAATTAATAATAATAATTTTCTTATTAATCACCATAATGGCCACCTACACTAATCAATATCAGATTTATTATAATTTTTTAAGAATGATACAGTGTATTTTAACAATTCTAATAAGAAATATGTTATATGTGCATTATCAAGATAACCGATAGCTTTGATGTCTATTGTGCATACAACAGACATAAAATAACAAAGATGATATATGCTCATAATGATGTTATAAAGATGGAATAATTTTTGTATTTTTCTATTGTTTACATACAATTGTTTTTCTACATGTTTAAAAGTTATTTAATGCTGGCTTATTTTGTAATTTTATTTTGATTTTTCCTTTTTAAAGTTTTTTGACATTTTAAAGTCTTTAGAGATTTTTAAAGACTTTCCTTTAATAAGGTGGGTTGTAATGCTGTCAAATGCCTTGACAGGTCCAAAGGAAATGCAATCATTAGTTTCTAGACTTCTGATTAAAGTCATTTTGAGGAGGGTGAAAGGAGAAGGGGAAGTCTACACACTTTCAAAGAAACATGGGGCAAAACAAAACACAATTGGGTACTTATTTACTTGGTTCCCAACATAAAGTTGGGCCCCAAGTAAATATGGCGATGTAGGGCAATTATTCATTTGGGTACCGACAATATATTAACTAAATTATATAAAAGAAATTATTTAACAATCTTTATAGGGGATGTTGAAAAGCATTGCTTTTCTTAACCCATACAAAAGTATGGGGTTTAGAAGGGGGAAAAGAAAATATTGATAATCAAGTAAATAAGATAATAATGTGCGAAAGTACCCTTGGTTCCCAATTTTTGTTCTCATAGCAAAAAACATGTAACTTCTTAAAGACTCCATTACAAATCGAAACTAAGGGATTTTAATGGAGTTTAGACAGACCTCCTAGTTCCTATACCCAAATCCACTCGATGTTTCAGATAAATTGAGGTTGGGAACCAAGTAAATAAGTGCCCACACTTGAGCCAGGCCTGTAGTCAGGTAGGAGTCAAGGGGGCATCGCCCCACACTCCCTGGAAAAAATTTCACCCTCTCTGACAAAATAGATTTCAGTGCAATTCCCTTGTAGATGTGTAAATTTTACCTCCCCCTCCACTCTGGGATTGGTTTCGCTCCCCCTACGAGTTTTGGCTGGCTAAGCGCCTTATCAGGCACACCTTTGATCCGTTAGATTTTAATATTAATAAGACTGAACACTTCAGTGGTATTTATACAACATAATAAGACATTAATAATTAAAACATTAAATATCTAACATGTTCCGTCAATTTTTTGAGAAATCATTGACAAATTTTTTAATGTTTGTTTTTATTTTTTATAAATGAATGAAATTTAGCAATTCTGACAGATAAAAACAGATGTGAGCACACCTTCTAGAATAAAAACAAAAGATATTGGGTCCCATTTTATTTACACAGGAACCCCTTCCAAAGTAGAAGTAAAGTCATTTTGACTGGAGGGTCCAAGTCAAAATGACTTTACTTCTAATGAATGAGATATGAATGGGGACATGAAGACATTCTTTGCTGTTAGGGTGGTCTCCTACTCCTACTTAAGTCAACCAGTGAACCGGCTTTTGCGTTATCAAGGGAATTCTATTGTGTTTATAGTTCTATGCCCCTTCTATACTAGAATTATTTTAAGGTTCCGTCTTTAATAACTTAGCGCCTCATACATATCTAAACATAGCTCAACCAGTGTACTAGTTATACGATCCGCCGATTTAATACGCTGTTTGTACATAGTAATTGATGACAATAAAAAATTAAGTATTAAAACTTTTTACTTAGGACTTTGTAGAATGAATTCAATAATTAAATTTGTGAGTTCAAGGATGTTACGAACCGAAAATTGTGTATGGTCCCTTTAAATTTGATTATTACTGGTATGGCCTTTACTGCCCAACAGGTCCCAGTATAAACAGAACATTATACAAGACATATCCAGCAAATGATGTAATGAGAGGATTAAAATAAGACATTAAGCAAACAAAACAATCCTTACCGCAGGAAATCTCGAATTATATTTCTTCTTTTTAAGAGGCATATTGTACAAACAGATAATTTAAATATTTACAAACCAGGATAATATATAAACACGTAAACCAAACAAATAATATAACCTAACAAATTATTTTATTAGGTTATAAAGAAAAATGCTGCAGAGCTGCTTGAATGCAAAACTAAACAATAATTCAGTAGACAAAAGTGGCTTTATGTAGAATATGCGATAATTGGTTTTTGGAACACATAATACGCGTATTTTTCCAAAATATTCCCATGTGAATGGTGTATGTCCTTAGAATAATACTATATATAGAAGGAGCACTACTGATAACACGAAAGCCGGTTGACTGGTGCAACTAAGTAATGCTGCCACCCTAACAATATACAGTTTTCTAAAAAAAAGTTGGCAATACTTCCGGTTGCTGAATTATTATGTTCTATTATTAATTAATGATTGATTATTCATAAAATACTGATATAAATATCGGTGCATTACAATATTTAAAGCATTTTAAATTGTAGTTTAACGTATTTATTAAAATTATATTAAAAGTAGTTCTCGTCAACTAAATGTAGATTCTTGTATTCCGCTACCCTTTTGCCATCTAAGACCAGTTTTATTAAATATTCAGCAGGTGTTTTAAGTTATTATATTTGTTCTTTACGATCTTTCTTCATTAATAGATATTTATGACAAATATTTAAAATAATGTTTTGTTGTCAGGTTGGCAGCATTACTTAGTTGCACCAGTCAACCGCCTTTCGTGTTATCAGTGGAATTACATTGTGTTTACGGTCCTGTGCTCCTTCTATATATAGTATTATTCTAAGTGTATGTCTTTCTTTTATTTTTTGAAAGTTTTCAGACCCACCTGTTGTTAACTAATTTATTTAAATGAAAAATTATTATTTCTTATGTTATTAATTTGCATGATTTCTATGAGTTTAATTTATGTATTTTAGAAAGTTTCTATGGGTAAGCAGAAGTTTCTTATACTTAAACAGATCAAAATCATCTAAAAATATGGCTAAAAGTAAATTCGAGTACGTTAGGAACTTTGAAGTGGAAGATAAGTGTTTGTTAAACTGCTGGATAGTGGTCAGATTGGATGGCAAAGGTTTTCACAAGTTTACGGATGCTCATAACTTCATTAAACCTAATGACTCGAGGGGTTTGAAACTGATGTCGAAGGCTGCTTCATGTGTTATGGACGAATTCAAAGACGTCTCGATAGCTTTTGGTCACAGCGATGAGTTCAGTTTTGTTCTTAAGAAAAATTCTAATATATTTAATCGCAGGAAAGAAAAGATTTTGTCGCTAGTTAACAGCATATTTTCGTCGTGTTATGTTTTCTATTGGAAGGATTACTTTCCCGATGTATCATTGAAATATCCTCCGTCTTTTGATGCCCGTATTGTTCTCTATCCTAGTGATGAAAATTTAAGAGATTATCTAAGCTGGAGACAAGCTGATGTTCATATCAATAATCTGTACAATACTTGTTTCTGGATGCTTGTTCAGGAAAAACAACTTACTCCTCAACAGGTGATTACTTTATAAAAACTCATTCTTATAATTAATAAAAACTAACCTAATAGAGTTTTGTTACTATTATGGAGTAATTTTATTGTTTGGTTTAGGTCGAATTTGTTTGATTTCAACCAAATTCATTCTTAGACATTTCAGTCCTGTAACATATTTATTTACTATGTTAAAAGATATCTATTAAGAGGAGAAGGTTACTAGGGTTAGATGCATCTAATAGAGGTTAGTTATCTATTTTAGCTACCAGTACGGTCTCTATACTTGACCAGAAGCTGTAGAAGTTGCCACTAGTGGCTCATTTCAAACAAAATAAATATTTTATTATAGATAATGTAGAGAATCCTTAAAAATAGTAGTATCATAAACCAATAGGTCTCAATATTTCAAACTCTTGTGGCCATCATCAGTCCCTTGTGATTAATAAAAATTATTTATAATCAGTGTAATCTAAGCCATTGAAGGTCTATATATAGTTTTTTAGTGGTCAGAAGGGACTATGCGTCCAATTCCTCAGTCAGCTATTGTTTTAACTAAAATTTCTGCCTAAGAAGCATACAATTCACTGTAGGTTATCAACGTGTAATATTTTACTAGGTCTTAAGTGCGGGACCAATGTCTTAAAAATTAGGTTCTTTTTTGCCAATTAATATAATTTTACTTGTTTCTCTCAATGTAAATTATTTTACAGTGAAACTAAACTATAATATATGACAGATCCTGTATCCTGCTATTCATATTAAAAGAAAATTTTGACTAAAATTTAAGCTGAAAAAATTTAGCATTTTGGGGATTTTCAAAAAGTTAAAAGACCATTCCCTTCTCCAAATATGAATTTGTTCAATGACTTTTGTATTTATAAAAAAATTGTTTTAGGCTGAAGAGAGACTGCGAGGAACTGTATCCAGCGAAAAGAATGAGTTGCTTTTTCAAGAATTTGGTATTAATTACAACAACGAGGATCCCATGTTTAGGAAAGGGACCATGTTAGTTAGGAAAATAATTAATCATTTAGATCAACAGAGAACTGCTATTGTTCCTCTCTACACGGACATAATTAAAAATAATTTTTGGAATGAAAATTCTGAACTTTTATCAATGGGCAAGACTCCAGTTTATGAAAGTTTATCAAAAGATTTTGAATATTTCCTCAAAATAAAGAAATAGTTTAATTTAGAGCATCAGATCTTTAAAGAGAATTTATATAAATAAAATAACAGAAGTTGGCAACACTGGTTAAACCTATTTGTCACTGTTATAATCAGGTTATATTATGATAATGCCGAATATTTTAAGTACAAAGTTATATAGCAATTTAAATTGCTATTTATGTTTTGTAAATAGATTAAAATGTGTAAATTTCAGTTCTAGCAGTGCTGTTATAAATGTTTTTGACAGAAAAAGTAAAGTTCTTCAGAGAGAACGAGCTTATCAGAGTGAGAATGTTCAACTGTTTGATTATCTAAAAGACGAAGTAGGATCTAGAGTAGCTGATAGATTGTTTGATATAAGTAGAAAATTTAATAATGTTGTAGAATTAGGATGTGGGAGAGGTCATGTTTCTAAAAATTTAACATCGGATTGTGTTGAAACTTTACACCTCTGTGACAGAGTGCCTCAAGTTTTAGATCAATGTTTACTTCCTGAAGATAAAGATATCAAAATAATCAAACAGGTGGTGGACGAAGAAGAATTGTTACCGTTTAAAGACAGCAGTGTTGATTTGTTTATCAGTAGTTTATGTTTGCACTGGGTTAATAATTTGCCAAGGACATTTTCTGAAGTTAAAAGATGTTTGACGAATGATGGTGCGTTTTTAGGCGCTATGTTTGGCGGTGATACGTTGTTTGAATTAAGGTATGCATTACTTATTCTTACCAGTTTTATTGCATGAATTGTTAAAGTATAGCATACAGTTATTATCGGTTAACTGCAAGGGAGCCAATGAGATTGGCCTGATATGAAATTGTGGGCTTAGTTTGACATCCAGGCTCTCTCACATTATTTTCCCACACTGTCAACTGATTATAACAGTGTGTTATTATGTAATTTTACTACATATATTAAGGTTTAGGTAATCAGGAATGCCTGTTCTGGTTAAGTTTAGGGTCTCAGTCAAAATGTTTTCTGCTTTTAAAGCTAGTAAAGTTTTAATGATTTTTCAACAACAAGGGAGTTCTAAAACCTGAAAGAAATGGTCCTCTTTAAAGGACCATTTCACATTAACACTGTCATTAATGTGTTAAATAAATAAAGAAAATCTTTATTTGCATAAATACTAACAAAAGTACAAAAAAATAGAAGTAACATGATTTTATAATTCATTAATACTATAAAAAGTTTATACTATTTATTTATTTAGTTGTTTATTGATTTATTATTATTTATTTTGTTGTTTATCTATTTATTTATTTGTTTGTTGCGCTGGATGTAATGATTGGTTGGATAATTCTCCAGATGCAGCTTGCAAATGGTTGAGACTGAGAGACTAGGAGGGGTGTGGGCCCACGTGTCTCCCTTCACTCAGATATCCGATGTAGGAAGACTTCTTAACCAAACTGGCTTCACCCTTCTTACCATCGATACTGATGAGATAGTTGTCGGATATCCTTCAATAGTTGAATTAATGTGCGATTTGAAAGGTAAAGTTATTATATTTAAATGAAAAAAGATCGTATTTTTAATGTAATATTTAATGATATAGACTCTTTAAATTTGAAATCATTGGCACAAAAATATTGGTTTAAATGTTAATTTTTCTATTAACTTGTTCTCCATTTTTACTGATGATAGTTCTACCATGTTAATAGAGCAAAATTATAATAGATGTGTATGTTGAGTTCCTTAATCAATTTTACATATTAATTTACATACGTAGATTCCGAACCTCGTTTAAGAATGAAACCAATGCCCTGACAAAAACAAACAACACCCGACACAATCAGACATCGGCAGACACTATTCGACAGAAGGCAACCCTATTCATTGATGTAGTGCACGTTTTGGTCTTACTATTTATATATTGGTCATAGATTTATATATTTTGTAGTTAATGCTATAGTATAAAATAAAACTAATAAGAAATCAATGGCAACTCTAGGGAGCATTGCTATAATGTATCAAAATCAAATATATCTTTATTAAAAAGGTTTAAATACTATAAACTGACCTTGGAGGCAATTATCAATGAAGACTGAGAGGAGGGGTATCAAAGTATCTCTTAGGTCATTGATACCTGCCTGCTAAAATTAAATCCCTGCTCAAATTAAAATCCCGCTGTCAATCTAAATCCCTACACATAACATTACAGTCTTTCTCAAGGCTAACCTGATTATGGGAGAAATACCTGCTCCCCGTAGCCTTGATAATAGCAAGGAACATTGACTATTCTTTACATCCATCCTCATAATTTTCACTTATGATATAACTTATCATGTTCTATATTCGCGATTCAAAGTCCGTAGCAGCGCCACCGTCGCTGATAAGAAATTGATAACGAAAGGGTGATCGTTGTTAAAGTCCTTATGGGGATTTTCTGGTTTTTGTGCTTTTATTTAACTAATTTTAGGACGTATGAACTCAGTAGAATCACAATTTCATTAAAAAATAGCGTTTTAATGGGTTGTCACGAGTATTTAAATTGAGTGATAAGAAGATGAAGATCATAATATAGTGTTTTATTTTATTTATTGTTATTGATGTTACTTTTAAATAATAATTTTAGTTTGCACCAACACACAAAATTACCATTTAATTGCATTAAATTAGTTGTAACAGGTATTTAAATTAACTGATAAGAAGCCGATTTTCACTGTAATGGTGTTTTAATTTATTAATCAATTTTATTTACGCACTAAAATAATTAATAACTCAATTAATTCACTTTTTGTAAAATGTTTGTTTAAATTATCCGTTTAGGTTTTATTATTTCTGGGTTAAATTGGACGAATCAAAGTCTGTAGTGATAAGAGCCTGATTCTATATTTCAAATCCTGGAATTATTGAAATATTTATCTATGAAATATTTGCAATTTTTTTTAGCACCAATGGTCGTTCTAATAATTTTTATCACAAATTAACAAACAATAAATAAATAAATAAAAGAAGAATTTTTATCGGCTCCCATGCTAATCCTATGATAAAAAAAAATTTGATCACCCTTTCGTTTTCCCGCCATTGGTATTGCCAACCTTACAACTATCTCTTTGAATCGCGAATTTGTATTTTATCTTAATGTGTTAAGTGTTATTTTAAAACTTAAAGTTGTTTGTGGTCTTGGTAGAAATTATTATTAATCATTAGTAAATATTTATAATTTTTCATTACTTTAGGAATGGGTGAAAATAATGCAGTATGGAGGAGAAGTGGTCACCTCCACAGAGATGTTTTGAGTGCTGCGGGAGCCGTTTATCAAACAATGTATGGCTCTGAACCGAACAATATCCCCGCTACGTTTCAACTTGTTTACTTTATAGGGTGGAAGCCTGACCCTTCCCAGCCCAAGCCTGCACCTAGAGGTTCACAGTCTCACTCTTTCAAACAGCTGGAAGATGTTATTACTTCAAAAACTGTTTAAATTGTCAAATATAGCTATGGTAATACACATGGTTATAATCAGTTGACAGCATGGGAAAGTAACGTGACAGATCCAATAAGATTAGTCTTGAATATTCAACTACACCCCTAATATCATGTTAGACCAATCTCATTTGTTACTCTCCAATATTTTCCCAAGCTGCCAACTGATCATACTGTGTGTATTAAAGTGCAAGTTATTTCATTGTGAGGCAAATCATAACTTTAATTGATTAATTAAAAAGTTAAAAAATAATTAAAAGTAAATCTTAATTAAAAGCTTCACTACTATACTCTTTATCATAAAAAGTTTTGAAAAATCGATGGCCTAGATCTATAGTTTCCAATCTATTAAATGGGAAGCGAGCTTATTATGTTGTAAAAAATATGTATATAAATAGAAACAAATAGATTCATTAATTTGCTACTCAAAATTTTCATTTAGCTTGTGGTTAGTTGAAAGTGATTTTTTTCAAAAAAGGAAAGATTATTTGTTGGTGAGAACTAGTGCTGGCCTGCTAAGAATTAAATTTCAAATAATTCTTAAATTTCTTTTTATTACTTCAAATTCCTTTAAGTATTAGTTTTAAAGTTACTAGCAGTATTATCTGGCATTACTTTAATAGATTTCAAAGTGATAAAATATTAAATACGGGGGACAGTTGCCATCTTGGCCAGTACTGATATTACAAGATATTAAAGTACATGGAGGTGCAAAATTTACACAAATTATTTTTTTAATTTTTAGCCAATTTTCAAAGGATAAGTGAATTAGTTAATGAGTTTGTGGTCATTTTTTGTTAAAACTGGAGCACAGAATATTTGATCACACACAGGTCATTAGATTGCAGAGACATAGAACCTCTTGGTTAACTCTACTAACCTCTTGTTTATTAATAATGTAAATATTTATTGTTATTTTTTAAAATAAAAGTGCAACTTAATAGTTTAAAAATTATATTTTTCCCCTTTTTCATTTTAAGATTGATTACCAATTCTTGAATTTTGTTTAGCTATTTTGTCAATTCATGTACTCACTTTTTATGTGATTGTTTATTTACAAAATCCTTAGTTTTATTTTAATAGATATATATATTATAGATTGGTCAAAACAAACTTTAACAAGGCAGACTATGGTGTCTACAGTGGGGTGGGTGACCCATGGTGTCATGTAGTTACACTACATGAGAATCACTCTGTCCACTTTACCTGTATTGCTAGTTGTGTCTCCTTTTCAAGGCCTTTAAAAATCAAAAACATGTAAGTAGGCACCATTTATGAAATGAAAAAGTTTAGAAACACAGCACTAGAAGACAGGCCCTTAGCCAGGCTATGTTAGCCTTTTTATGTTTCACACCTAAAAAGATTCTGATAAAAACTACTTTCTCATAGGGGCGAGCCCCCCCCCCTCCCCGGCCCTTTTTAGGCTACAGATATTCTAAAAGACCCAACCTCACTGACTCTGACCAATTTAAAAAATCAGGTACAGGGGACCACAGAACTTTTCCTCATTAAATCAGATTCGCTACGCTCATCCTTCCATCGGTCACCCATACAGCACTGACCACACTCATAACTTTTATGATCCACAAAAATCATTGATATGCTAGTTGTATTGAAACAAAACTTGGTGTGGTTATTTATTACGTAATGGTATACTCTTGTACCAAGTTTGAACTCAATCCAATTATTCTCCGATTTTTTTAAAAACCTATTCAAGTCATTTGATAAAATTTAACTAATGCTGATAATGAGATGATACTTCGCACATATGTTAGTCTTATACATGACTACATATGTGCCAAATTTCATTTGGATCCTATCATTTATCACTTTTTAGAAATTTCAAAATCTTTGCTAAAACATTATTGCTGGTTAATGACGTCATAAAAAAAATATTTTCCAAGTAGCACAACTACAGAGGTAGACTGATTTTTGTACATTAAGTTTAAACTCTTTAGCATAAATACACTCGGAGCTACGATTATAAAAAACACACACACATACAGACAGACAATTTTGTGAAACCACTCAGGAGGCCTTAAAAACGCCTGAAACAGATAATTCTAGTGACTTCCCGGTTTCGGATTTTTTGCAAACACAATACTTTTCCTACATACCTATGGTATAAATGAGGAAAAATAAAAAGAGGCTTATGCTACCTTCTCAATTCTGACAAGATGGATAGACTAAATGAAATTTACTACCTAGATATAATATTATCACATAAGGAAGCTATTACATAAAAAAAGGCTTGTACTATACATTATAGTGTGCTTAAACAAAAGATATTGCCTGATAATACTGATGATGACAATAAAGGACCATATTTATTGTCATTATCAGATAATACTTTTACTCATCCAATTAATCTAACTGCTAAATTAAAAAGTATTAAGTAAGAAGGGAAAAAGGTATTATTTGGTAAAATTGAAAAATAACTAATAATTCTAATTTTAGTTTTACTTTAATAAAAAAACATTGTAAACCTAAGCAATTATTTACATTAGTTTTATGAATTAATGACACTATTTCAGAGTCTGATAGACAATATAAATAATTAATAGACAATGATAAAGAATTGCTTATTCTTAAATAAAATATACATAGATCTAACTATTATATACACTAGAATTTCAAGCTGAATCCAGGACCGAAATTAAGATTACGAGTTCTTTCTGCAGCGTTCATGTGGAAACCTTCATCTGTGTCCCCTTCCTGAAAAACAAAACAATCTCAACTGTGTCATTTCCTGATGAACATTTGTTGAAATGGTCTGAAATATTGATAATCTTGTTGAAAACGTATAAGTCTAAGGACAAAAAAGTCAGATTTAAGTCATACCATTGTCATATATTGTTCACTAAATTAAATGTGTTTGAGGAGTAGGTTCATAATTTAAAGGTTTATTTTAGCGTTCCCACTCCAGCCAATGCCACTCTACTGATAACCCCTAGAGTTGAAGCACACATGCTACCAGGAAAGATCTCAGTTCTTATACCCTCCCCTGC
Organism: Microvelia longipes; assembly: GCA_018340805.1. NCBI lineage: Eukaryota > Metazoa > Arthropoda > Insecta > Hemiptera > Veliidae > Microvelia > Microvelia longipes. The sequence goes on from JACMZG010001863.1 coordinate 54,408,218, forward strand.
TGCACCTGTGACCAATTTACAGTTTTGTCCAGTATATTTTCTCTAGTCCCAGTAGCTTATTAGCCTGTTCTAGTTTACCATGCTAAACAGTAAAGTAATATAAACCAATTTGGGAAACAAATGCGATTTCTGACAGACATGGCATGTAGTTCACATTTTGTCCACCAGGGAGTTGTCTCGATTTTTCCTATAGGCGCAGCCATCTTGTTTTTCCCTTGTAAATGTAAACAAACTATTCACGGTACTCGTTTTTTAACTACGGTACTAAGTTTTGTTTTTATTGCATTTCTTTGTACATTTGTGTAAAAATACGTTCTGTCTCATCCAAAAGGGGTTTCAGTGCGAATCTTCAAGTACTAGGTTTGTTTAAATTACTATAAACAAGCGGCTAATTAAACTTTTTTTTTCAGGTGCACTACTTAACTTGGTACATTATTGCGAGTGATATTTTTTCCCCTTCAAATATTAATTTTAATTATTAATTTAACAACTTGAACCTAAATTTTTTTAATATAAAAAAGGCAATTGTAATTTTAAGTTATATTTAAGGCAATACATAGTTGCCTGTCTGTTCTTCAAAAACTTAAAACATGCGGTTTACATTTACTATAGTTTATTTTTTTCTCTAACTAAATTAATGTAACAATGATATCACAGAATTTAATACAAAATCATTAAATTATAACGTACATATTAAAGAATGAAAACACGATAAAAAGTAAAACTCACCTAATGTTATCAGGGTTGCCAATAAGATTAAGTAAAAAAAACTTAAATCTTCAAAGGATTGTACGCAGTTATTCCAATTTTAGCTATTTTTTATTTTTGATCCAGCTATCAGCTGATCACGCAAGTCCGAATTATTTTATACAGGTTATTATAGGAGTTTCCCTACTTGGTTTATACATTACTTTACCCAACAGATACCCATTAAATTCACTGCTCTGTCTAGTCCGGTACAGCCTAAAAGAGAGAGACACCGGTAGCAAAGAGTTGTGCAGTACTAGGAGGCATCTTCCAGAACCAAACACACCATTCCTAATCACTTACATAAGACATGGGGACCACAGACACTGATTAATCCGAGTCTACTTTCATATTGCTCTGTCCGAAGGTTCAGTATCTTTCTGACCCTTCACCCGCTTGCAGAACTTTGTCTTTACATGATCTAGAGATAACAGAAATGTGGATCCAGACTTGTCTCGGACAAATCCAACCCCACAACAGCCAAAGGAAACTATGTAAAACCTAGGCTGAGTTAACCAGGCTTGAAATAAAGGCTAAGAGAACAGTACAAGGTATAACCTTATGTAAGAACCTCCCCTGGCTGGATTTGAACCCTCGGCCTCCAGATTGTAAGGCAAACACTCTACCACTGAGCTATCTACCCTCGGTAAAATAATTGTTAATATAAAAATAATAAGTACTTACCAAATTAATGGTTGGCTTGAGCTCATGACTAACTAATCAAAGAAAACTTAAACTTAATTAAAACAAAAATAACTTACAAGTTGCTTATAATCTCTGCCACCAGAGGGTGGTTTAGGACTGGCCATTTTCTTTCTGTGATATCCAGGTTCTGATTTAGCAGGCCAGGTAGGGAACATAGCTGGGTCTATGGCCAGAGGTACTTCAGAGAAATATGGATGTTTTAAAGCACTCTCACCTGTTGCTCTCTCAGCAGGGTTGTAGGTCAAGAAGCTGAAACATTAACGTTTTTTTGGTGAGACTATTAACTAACAGACTAACACTTGAGAGTACTACTATGAAGAGAAATAACATTTTGATACAAAATAAAAATAGACTTAGTAGAAAGTGGTGATAGATTTGGTAGAAAATAGTAGAGAATTTTAAAAGAAAAACTGAAGTAGGGGTGGGGGATAGATTTTTGGAAGGTGGGAGGACGCACTGATCAAGAATATATATATATATATATATATATATATATATATATTATTATATATATATATATATATATATATATATATATATATATATATATTTTTTGTTCCTAGAGGTTTCTATGGACACATTAACTTTCAAATGGTTTCTCAGATCGAAATGAAACTTTGTGCAAAAATCAAACTTGTTATTCTGATTTATAAAATAACTATTGTTTATAAAATATATGCAACGTCATTAACCCACAATAATGACCTCACTAACATTTAAAAAAATCACAAATCTTCAAAAAGCGTTTAGATTTGTGATAACGTTTCATCTCATTGGAGTTTATAATTAAAAGCTTCTTGCCAATCTACAATATATAAAATAATTATAATTTTATAAAGAAAATATAAAAAAATTAATTAATTAGAGAAGGAAAGCTAATTATGGTTAAGAACTTTATTAGTAAGACCATTTTGTTTTGTCACTGATCCCAGATCAAGAAATATATATATATAAATATAATATACATATTATATATATGTATATATATAATATATAGGAACTTATATATAATTTATACATATTTATATATAAATATATATATAAAGAACGCATATCATAAATATTTTTAATTATTTTTATACATGTCATTCGATAAAAATTGAACTAATATTGATAATGAGATGAAACTTGGCACAAACACTAGTATAAACAAGCTAGGACCTATGATAATAACACAAAGATAGACAATTTTGTAAAAAAAAAAACAAGTCAGGAGGTCTTAAAAACACCTGAAACTGATAATTTAAGTGAAAATCTGGTTTCAGAGTTGTTGTCAAAACACTATTCGCGATTCAAAGAGATAGTTGTAAGGTTGGCAATACCAATGGCGGGAAAACGAAAGGGTGATCAAAAATTTTTTTATCATAGGATTAGCATGGGAGCCGTTGAAAATTCTTCTTTTATTTATTTATTGTTAGTTAATTTGTGATAAATGTGATGAAAATTATTAGAACGACCATCGGTACTAAACAAATTGCAAATATTTCGTATATAAATATTTTGATAATTCCAGGATTTTAAATATAGAATCAGGCTCTTATCACTACAGACTTGGATTTGTCCAATTTAACCCAGAAATAATAAAACCTAAACGGATAATTTAAACAAACATTTTACAAAAAGTGAATTTATTGAGTTATTAAAATGATTAATAAATTAAAACACCATTACAGTGAAAATCGGCTTCTTATCAGTTAATTTAAATACCTGTTACAACTAATTTAAACAATTTAATGCAATTAAATGGTAATTTTGTGTGTTTGTGCAAACTAAAATTATTTAAAAGTAACATCAATTAACAATAAATAAAATAAAACACTATATTATGATCTTCATCTTCTTATCACTCAATTTAAATACTCGTGACTACCCATTAAAACGCTATTTTTCAATGAAATTCTGATTCTACTGAGTTCATAAGCCCTAAAATTAATTAAATTAAAGCACTTTGATAAAAAATTTAAAGAAATAATCGTCACAAATAAAAACCAGAAAATCCCCATAAGGTCTTTAACAACGATCACCCTTTCGTTATCAATTTCTTATCAGCGACGGTGGCGCTGCTACGGACTTTGAATCGCGAATACTTTTGCAATGAATCTATGCTATAAATAAGAAAAAGTAGAAACCAGGGGATTAATCTTTGATTAATTGATCCAGTATGTTTTTTTTACAATCTAAAATTAAGAAGAACAAATTGTGATTTATTACCCATTTAATAGACTAAGTCCGTGCTCAGTTAAATTAGGAAATTTCGACCTCAAAGTGGACACTGGAAACTCTGTGAAAGTCATCTTTTGCACAGCGGGAAGCTTGTTGTAGCCTGGCCATATTCTCTCGTTAGGAGTGCCGAGAGCTTTGAATATCCTGTTCAACTGATCCAGTTCTGATTTGCCGGTAAATAGCGGCTCCATAGTAAGGAGTTCAGCAAATATGCAGCCCACAGACCACATGTCAATAGGTGTCGAGTATTCCTGCAACAAAAATTATTTTAACAAATTATTGACTCAGATATTTTTAGATCCATAGATTTCCAGAGATCTCTGGGCCCTTATTGGTTCTTGATCATAACTTGTGACGGGAACAAACAGCTATATAAAATAATAATAATGATAGCCTTCTATTGAAAACGGAATCATTTACAATTTTATAGTGTACAATAACTTCTTTATATATTTTTTCCCTAATGAATTTCATCCGAGGTAGCTTAAGAGATGGAGGTCATGATTTATAATTAACTTATTCAAATGCTCTGTTTCATAAAATAAACAAAATTTAATATAATACCTTTCTTCTTCAAAATTAATCGAAAAGTTAAATACTTATTTTATTTTTTTAATTATGGTGTAAATACACTTGACAGAGTATATATCTATCATAGGTGTATATATCTATGATCCTTCTCCATGCTACTTTATTATATGCTAGTCTATACCATATTGCATGACACTATTGTCAAATGCCTTCCTCATCTTTTCATCGCATCTCCAACTAGGAGGTGGGATGAAGGAGGGGGTTTTCGGGGTTAGGTTAAAATGGTGAACCCATCTGCAAAATCAAAACAAATTTCCCTACTACAATCTGTTAATTAAAGGGTGGGTTTCTAACCAAATTATACCAGGGTGTAGAAATATTATAATGGACCCACCATAAATACATGTTAAGGATGTGTTAATTATCACTGAGCAGTGCCAATTTTTGAATGATGATTTTGGTTTACCATATAATCTATGGGATAAATATGCGCATTTTCTTTTAAAAATTAAATAACAAGCTGTGATGTTACTGCTTTGATTATAAAGCATAAACTGGAAATTAATGCAATCAATGGATTGTTAAGGACAAAACACACATTTAAAAAAATCACATGGCTTGTGGACCTCTGCACTAGAATTATTATTTTGTTAGTGGATGTTTTATCACATTCTCACTGGTTTTGTGCCCTCCAAAAATTTATTTGGAAAGGGCATTCAGTTCTCAAAATATGCCTTTTTACACTTTAACCACATTTTCAGGGAAAGAAATAACTTGGGAGTGAATACCTTGATGCCTAGAAGTAACTCAGGAGCTCTGTACCAAAGGGTCACTACCACAGGGGTGTAGTTTTTAAGGGGGGAGCCGTACTCCCTGGCCAGACCGAAATCCCCCACTCTCAGCACACCCTTATGACTCAGCAGTAAATTAGAGGTCTTGAGATCCCGATGCAATATCCAGTTGTCGTGAAGATGAGCCACAGCTTTCAGTAACTGAATCATTAAACACTTCACTTCACCTGTAGACAAGTATCAAAGAAACACTTTAATTATTATAGAAGAAATTTATAGAAACTCACCTACTTAAACAAGAGGTAAAAAGAAGGCCCATGAAGCAAGGAATATGTTGAATAGAACAAAATTATTATTCTTTTTCTTTTTATTATTTCCTGCCCAATCAGTTCATCAAATCTCAAAAATAAATTAAAGTAAACAAATTAATTAACTAAATTAAAAGTTAAAAACAGCAAAGTGTAAAGACTGTATATTGAAAAATAAATATTTAAAAAAAAGGACTGTGACAGTGCAGGAATTTACTCAACGGGACTTACAATAGAAGGAATCATTTTTACCATCATCTTAGGAAATAACAAAAGGAAGAGGTGCAACGAACTCATCAAAGATTATGATAATAACCTCTTTCTTTTTAGGAAAAATAATAATGAAGACGGCAGTCCGAGTTTTGTTAGTTTAAATTATTTCATCAAAGCTTTTGCACAAGCGATGCTTGGCATCCTCAGTGAATCGTGATAATACCACATATTTTTCCTAATTAAACTCACAGTCCATTAAACTTAATTTTCTTTCTTTTCGTAAATTTCAGGAACTGATGAAGCCCAGGATTTCTGGGCCATCCATAGCTCTTCATTTATTTTGAGTCTTTGTTGTCTAACCTTTAAACTAAAGTTAGGATAAAATGGTACAAACCAGGGACGAATGCCTGTTTCTTGTGTTTCATAGTTTCCATTAGAGATTTCAAGTCATGTTCAACATAGTCCATAACTATGAATATTTTGTCCATGTTACTCCCAACTACAATTTCCTTCACAGCCACTATGTTGGGGTGTTGAGCCTAAAACATAGCATGACTAAGTTATTCACAACAGCAAGTCTCTATTTATACATTTAAAAATCTGGTATGGGGTACCTCAGAGCTTTACCTCATCATATGGAATTCGCTACTCATCCTCCCAACTGTAAACTCGCTGTGCTCATCCTTAGAATATATAAGTTGTTAAATTTATACTGCAATGAAAGGAACGAAGAAAAGAGTCTCTCCACAAAACTATAAATTTATCAAAGCGCTTTCAACCTACATGAGGCCATCATCAGTGCCAGGAATAATTATAAGAAAACAACTAAAAGAAAGACATTATAAAGAGTCTATCACGGCTCACCGACATTGTTGAGTCGAAAAAGAAGAGGAAGAATATAACTAATTCTATTTAGTTTTTACGTTTATAATGTCTTTCTTTTAGCTGTTTTCTTATAATTATTCCTGGCACTGATGATGGCCTCATGTAGGTTGAAAGCGCTTTGAATAAATTTATAGTTTTGTGGAGAGACTCTTTTCTTCGTTCCTTTCATTATGAACAACTCCACTAGTGCTCGTTCAAAATCTTACACTGCAACACGACTTTGGTCTCGTCCTCAGATAGTGAATACAATACATTTGTTCAATTCCAATGGTCACCCATCCAGGCACTACTCACGCTCGATTCTACTTAACTTTTATCATGCAACAAAAATCATGAATATACCGTTGTAATGAAACAAATAGATGTGAAAGTATATACTTGTATCATTTGATGCAAAACATTAATGGTTGACACAACTGAATTTGATTATTTTACAATTTTTTAATAAAAATACACAAGTCATTTTATAAAAATTGAACTAATGCTAATAATGAGATGAAACTTGGCACATATATACGCTCATCCTCCCTACTTTAAACTCGCTGTGCTCATCCATAAAAAATATAAGTCGTTTGTCTTTGGTCTCATCCTCAGGAATACAATACATTTGTTTCATTCCCAACAGTCACGTCAGTTTTTAGCATTTTAATGGTCGGTTTTTAGTAATAACCTTTTCATGCACTATATAGGTACAATTATTATTTTTTTTCTTTAATTAATCTTTTTTTTCTGTAATTTTGTACATTCAAAAATATTACTTGTAAATTTTGTTAAATAAAATAATAAACATTTATTTATTTATTTATATGTTAGTATTATAAACATCTACATGCGTGCCAAATCTCAAATTGATCGCAACATTTTTCCGCATTTAAAGATTTTTTGAAATTTTTGATGAGGCATTATTGTGGCTTAATATGAAGGGACATCCTGGTTTCGGATTTTTTTGAAAACACAATACTTTTCTGTATACTTACAGTATAAATAAAAAAAAGCAAAGAGAGCACTAGTGAAGCTAGTCCACAGTGATAAGGATAATGTAAGGAAACTAATAAGGTGTCAAAAGAATCCAAAAAACCAGATTTTTTCATAAAATCATTTGTACATCTTAATGCTGGCTCGAATTGAATCAAGCTTATTTATTTGTTACAAAGAATACCTTTAAATATCAACAGGTTGATATTCAGATACTTTTGCTAAGTAAATAGCGAACAGAAGCCAGAGGAGGTCCTACAGTTTTTTAACAGCGACATAGTGAAAGTAATATGAGTCATCTTACTTGGGGATACAAATCAAGGCAGTCAAGTATCAAGTTATCTTCTTCAGAATTTAAGTAATAATATTAATGCTACTAAATTAAAACATTCAGTACCTAGTATCTGGTAATTTTCTAAAAAATAAAATGGATATAACTGCTTAACGGGACTGAACCACTCAACTACTGAATATAAATAATAAAAGCAGGACAAAGAGTAAAGTATCTATTAAAGTTACCTTTAGTAAAGTATTTATTTCCCTGAGAGAAGTGATGGGAAATCCTTCCTTTTCTTTTTCCATTTTCAATCTCTTCAAAGCAACTATTTCTTCCGTACGTTTATCTCTAGCTCTATACACGACTCCATACGTACCCTCTTCGATCCTGCAATAAAAACAATATATAACTAAAATAGTGTAATCATAGAGTTGAGTGGGCAACACTCTATTCTAGGTATCTGAAAATACCTTAAATTTAATTCTTTCTTGTTAATACAAACACCTTTAAATATTGGTGATTTTTTTATTAAATAAATTACAATGTGCATAGATTAAACATTGATCTGTTTATAATAGCTCCTAGGCCTGAGCTGAACAGGCGTTGACTTAGTAGTAGTAGTAGTAATATGGGGGGAGTGGTAGTAACTACCAGGCAAGTAGGCCACATTGTTGGGCCCTTTTTGCCAGCTCCCTAAGATAGTGTTCTACTCCTTTTAATTTCAAGTGTAGGTATATTTCATCTAATCTAGACAGAAGAGCTGTGAATTTCTATGGTTCCTCTCATGCTTTTTCAAGCAATCATACATATTTTCACTGACTCATATAGTCTAGTGAAAACTGGGAACAACACGTGCTCTCACTGTTAAACCAAACCTCCACACACTTTAAACTACAAGGCAGAAACAGTATAGTATTATAATGCATCTACAATGAGGGTCTTAAATTTTGCCTATACCCAGTTTCATTTAGGGTAAGGGATCTTTAACGAGTACCTGACAATGCATAGGCTCGAGACCACCGGCTTTACATCCCTTCTAAAGGACGTGGTGGAATTTTTATCCCTCTCATAAAAATCCTAGAAGACCGAGCTGGGATTGAACCCATGACTAAAGTCCATTCATTCTGTGTATTAGCCGCGTACCTTAACCACTACACCACAGGTGACTTATCTTCCAGGAGTTAAGATAAGTGTTGTCAATACTTGGATGGGGACCGCCCTCATCCTATATTGTTCAGGTGGGTTGGTACTAAAGTAATATACGAACCAAGTAGGGAAGCTTCTATAGTTATAGGGTACTTTCAAACACTTCTCGCCTCTTCAAATATGGGGATATATTTGTTGTATTGAAATAAAATTTAGTTTACTTATTCATAGCGTAAAGAGATACACTTTTACTAAATTTCAACTTAATTGGATTATTTCTCAAATATTGAACTAATAAAAGAGGAAGATGCATGTTTGCCAAATATATTTTTATTTAAAAGTACACTACATTTAATGAATAATAGCACTTGCAAATTTTTTTAGCACTGTTCCTTATTTTAAATTAATTTTTAAAATTTACTGTTGTTGGGGAGTGCTGTTCTAGGCGAGACGGTATCGCACCACAGCGGATTTATTTAACTTTTCGTGGTTATAATTTGTTGCTTAACACATGTTATTTTCAGACTCCTAGCTGCTTTATTCTTTTGCCAAACCGCTATACAGTTTATTTTTCTCCAATAAACAAGTCCTGGTGGGAAATCACTTACATGTGATAACAATAATTTATGTGTTATCAATGTATTTCAACTTTTTAATTATAATATATTACCAATATTATAATTATATTTATGCTGTTTAAAATTAAAACCAAATATTAGCAGTAATTTTGTGTTTTAAAATGTTTTGAGCACAAAATAAACTATTAGTGATAAATTTTCAAGTCCATGTTGTTCACCCTACTTTTCGTTTAATTTATAAAATTATTATATTGAATTTGAGGAAAGGGTTATCTTTAATTATTAATTATTTAATAATTAATTAATCTCTATTTGTATATTATGTGTAATAAAAGCTTTTTAAAAAAAAAAAAATAATAATAATAAGTACTATATTTAATAAAAAAAAGGCATCAATAGAGCTTTTGTTTTAGTAATCTCAACGCCGAATACTGCTCGTCTAATGTGCTAATCGTCCCAAATGTGAGATGATACATGTACGTACTTACTTTAAACAAAAATAATTTAAAATCATAATTTAATTATATAAAAATATCATAATTTGAACAAACGTAAGGTAAACAACAATCAAGTAAAAATATTTTTTTTTCACTGATATCCGAATGGCTTTGCCTAAAACATTTTAGATCCAGGTTTATATAATAATATTGAGCATTGCAGGCTTAAAAATAACTCGGAATACAATGAAAACTTGTATAACTAAAAAAGGGTTTTGAACATTGGCCTTGAGATTTGAAATGAACCAATCAACTAAACAACCCAAGTGATGTAATAGCTCTTTGCCGCGAATCTTACTTTTTTAAATATTAATTTTTTTAAATTGTTTATAAAAATTTGTACAATTAATATTTTCATTTTTTCTCTTTGTCATAAATTTTTCCTTACCTCGATTAACCTAACAAAACAAAAAAAACCATAGGTTAAAATTGATGCATCTTCTTCATTGAACTAATGGTAATAATGAGATGAAAGCACATTTGTGGGTCTACGTGACTATACGCGCGCCAGATATCAAATTGATCAAAACATTTTTCCGCGTTTTATAAATTTTCAAAATATTTTGCTGAGTCATTATTGCACATTTATGGCGTTATAAATATATTTTCACAACTAGACCTAAAGATTGATTTTTCTACCAAGTTTCCAACTCTCTAGCAAAAATACACTGGGAGCTATGATAATATAACGCAGACTCTCTTACTAAGTTTAAAAGTAAATAAGAAACAGGAACCCATTAAGTTTTTAGGATTAACTCTTGACGACCGACTTACCTGGAGACCACATCTGGACCCTAACTTCAAAAATATCATCATACGTATATGCATTTAGGAAACTAAAACATAGGGTACCTCAAGAGACTATGGTAACAGTATACAAATCAGTTGTACAAAGCAGACTTAGTTATGGCATTATTATGTGGGGCCACACAAATACTAATCAACTTCTGTTTGTACAAAAAAATATTATTAGAAGCATAGTAGGGTTAGAACCTGATGCTACATGTGTTCCAGAATTTAAAAAACTGAGCATCATGACTTTTGTGAATCTTTTTACCTATCACTCTCTTATCCATATAAAGACTAATATTCACCTTTACGACAGAAAACAACTTGACCCACAACTACAACACAAAGAACAAGGACGCTCTGCTCATACCCCCTCACAGACTTAAGAAATCTCACGTTGGTCACAGCATTCTTGGAATTAAATATTTTAATTCTCTTGGAAAAAAATATTCAGGAACTGCCTATTGAAGGTTTCAAAAAGTATATTAAGGAGTTCCTTACCAAACACCCTTACTATACTCACCAAGAGTTCCTGAATAGATGTAAAATATAATGAACAAGCTTAGTACAATTAGTTAATTTTATATTTTAAATAAAAATTTGATATATTTAGATTTAGTTTATTTTTAGATTGTTGATTGTACTAATTGTTATTGTGTAATGTATGGGTGTGTAATGTAATGTAGTATTTAGTTAAGTAAAATTGTGACAAATTGTAAATTGTAAAACATAATGAAAATAAAGCTCTTATTATTATTATTATTAATAATAATAATAACAATACACATTTGTAAACACCACACAGGAGAAGTTTTGTGCTAACGCAATACTTAAATCACAAAATCAAATGAATAATGTAAAAAATACTAAAGCATTTTGTATCAATATATCATATTATGATGCAAACCTATTGAGACAATGAAATTCCTCAACACTCCGACAGCCTTGTATGGCAGGCAGATAGGGAGGTAAAGTGGATAAGACAGGAGGCGGAGGTGACGGAGATTTTATTACTTCTTTCTCTTCTTTCCTATCCCTCTTATCATCTTCTCTCCTATCATCTTCTTCTTCCTCTGAAGAACTTCTACTCCTATCATCTTCTGAATCAGAAGAACGAGACGAGGAAGAAGAAGAATCGGAGGTAGGTATCCGCGGTGCAGGACTGATGGGACGCCCTTTGTCACTTCCATTGGATCTTCCGACTGGAGTGACATCATCACCTGTTACTTCTCTGACCGGCGAGACACTTGCGTCACTCACAACAACCAATCCAGCTCGCTCCAATTCACTTTGTGTTTCCATTTGTTCTGCTTCTGTAATTAGAGGACAAATGTAAAACTTAATATGAATAAACCATTGAAAAAGTGTAAGATAAAAATGAGATATTTTTAATCTTGAAAAATAATTCCTAGAGTAAATATTTTAGGATTCAAACTATGAGTGCTAGATGACCTCCTCTATCATGATGAGAATAATGAAACAAGTCTCTCCACTGATGTAAGAGCCATAATTTGAGACACTTATTTCATTATTATGATTATATTTTTTATTCCCAGGTACACTGCTTCAACGACTTAGATCATTAGCAGGACCACTCCTCCACCCGTGCAACTCTAATAATTAGACAGTTTTATACATTTTTAACTATTATTATTAGTCTTTATTTTATATTTTTATGTATTTATTATAAGAAAAGGGATATATTAAAATGTTTAGAGTCCACTCACCTGCTTGTTAAGAGATCCTTAACCAAAACAGCATTTTTTCTTAACCAATAATATTTATAACAAAATTATTTATTTTTATTTATTCTATTTATTTATTTTTTATATTTTAATATTGGTTTTTAATACATTTATATCTTTGAGTTTTAGGTATCATATATTTATATTTGATTTTTCCTTATTTTTTTAAATATTTTTTTCTCTCCTACTTGATGTACATATTTTAAATGTAGTTTAGAGTCTTATTGTGAGTTTAGGAAGGCTTGTATTTGTAGTCTTGTTTGTAATTTGTGTTATATATTCATATTTCATTTAATGTTCCTTGGTATTGATTTTTTATTTTATTTGGTTATTTATTTAGTATATTATTATTATAATATTTCTTATATTTATTTTATTTTATTAAATAAGTTATAACTAGATTATTGATAAATAGTGAAACAGATCACTTCAATTTCTCTGGAGCCTGGTGTAGATGTTGAGGTCACTATTGCTGATCCTTGAGATCTCACTTTGATGTAATGTTTACTGTGACTACTGTAAATATAAACTTTTTTATCTATTAAAATATCACAGCTTAAGGCTCAATTGTTTAGGAGTGGGGTATTGCTTAAGGTTAAATTTATAACCTAGCATAGTTCCCACTATTAAAAGTGAAGTTTAGATTAATATTTAATAACAATTTTAAGTAAAATATTCTAATCTTAAAGTATTGGAGTGGGTTTCAAAGTGGCAAAAAAAGGAAGTACATAACAGAATATTATACTTCGAAAGATAAATTGTCTCAAAAAACCACCATAAGTAAAATTATGAAATTTAAAGTATCACATCCAATTCACTTTTTTCATACTTAATGTAAGCATAATTGGCAGGATGACCCATACAAAATACTTAAATGTAAACTAAGTACATCATAACTTAATTCATTTTACACAAGAAAAGTATCCTGGATTTGAATCTGGATATTCAATTAAAAATTGAGATGCTTGAGCAGCTCAAAATCAAGAGAGGGTCTGCTTGTTTACTCAAATTCTTACTAATACCTATCAAGTTATAACTTTTAATGCCTTTATATTTTAAAAGTTTAAGTAATATATTTTCTGAAAACATAATTATGTACACACACATAATGTGTGTGTTTTTATGTATACACTGAGTGTTACCTAGTTTTCTCTCTCTAGACCTGGATCTCTCCCTTTGTTCTCTCCGCGCCCTTCTCTCCTCCATATCCTTTCTGTAAGTCTCTTTCACTCTTTCAGCTTCCATTAATCGTTGTCTTCGTAATTCTCTCTCTTCCCTTTCTTTAGATGTTTCCGATCCTTCCAAACGTCTCAGTTCTAACCTATAACATAAAAGCATTAGTTTTGGTCGTAGCCAAATAACCAAAAGTACTGTAGACAGCAGTTATTTTTCAAAAAATATTTAAGTAGAACTTTTGCCATGGTGATGCCAGGCATCATCAGTACAATCAACTATAGCAATTTAACTACCCCCGACCACCACCGAACACCCCCAGACCCAAAATAAGATAATTCACCATTACCTATCTCTAATATCCTTCTCGAGTCTCCTTTGTTCATCCTTCTCTATTCTCCGGTCCTCCCTACTTCTCTCCAACACTCTCCTATCTTCTTTATCTACTCTTCTATGATCCTCCTTGTCATACCTCATCCTCTCCTCTCTATACCTATCTTCAACACGTCTATCCTCCTTCTCGAGGCGTCTCTCTTCCTTCTCTAATCTCCGTTCTTCTTTTACTATCCTCCTGTGTTGTTCATCTCTAACAGCACGTGCTTCTTCATCACGGCGCTTCTCTTCTCTATACATGTATTCTTTCATTTTATCATCTCTTCTTGGATCGTGGCGAATCCTACTTGATTCTCCTTTTGTTCTCTCTTCCTTTTTCTCCCTAAAATAATTTTGAACTTTAAAATAAAAATAAACACAGAATATAATTTATAACATTATTTTCAACACATAAAGTGATCTAATCTAATAAACAGAAATCCACCAAATACAAATCAGTATTTTTGATAACACTTTTAATCTTCTGTTTGTGTGTTCATTTAAAACTTAGTGACTCAAAAAATAAATAAATAAAATTAATCTAAATTAATTTCAAATTAAATGCATGTAAAACATAAAATAAGGGTACGGAGTACCTCTTAACTTTTCCCTACATCACACATAAATAAGTAATAATAAATAAAGATAGACTCTGGAGGTAAAAAAAAACATCTGAAACGGGTCGTTCATATGAAATTCAGGTTTCGGATTTTTAAAGCTAACACAATACTTTCCCAAACTGCCTCTGTGGCCGAGGTCGTTAAGGCGTTAGTCTTTACACTGTCCTTTGACACCCACGGAGGTCTAGGGTTGGCATCCCAGGTTACGCTCTCAGTTTATAGAAGATTATTGTTTAGATATATTATCACCAACTTTAGAATTCACTTTGAGCGTAACGGTTGCTACTACCACCCGAGGTGGTTCCCGCAGGGGTTATCCCTGGTGAACCGCTGGGCTCTAAACGGGCATTATTATTATTATTATACTATTGCAAAAAAATCAGTTCAATCAAGAGCTGTGAGGTAAGCTTTTGAAACTCAAAGTCCTCCTTTAATGCCAATGAAACCAGTGGTAGTCAGAGGTCCCCATACACCAACTAGTTTAAGAAATTAATAGAGGAAAGTTTTTCTTATTTGTCCTAAAACACTTACCTATGATGACGGTGTCTTTCATCACGATGACTTCTTGAGTGATGGTGCTTCTTTCTATGTTCTGATGAAGAATCAGCCTACAAGTCAAACATTAAATAACAAAACATTGTACAAATCAAACATTAAATTACTACAAAGCTAATATTAAATGAAAAGAATCGTGTATCAATTTTGCCTATATCATAGTTTTTGTTAACAAACCCTGTGATTTGAGGAAACATTTACGTACTTCGAGTTTTCTTATTAATCAATAATTCTACTTTTATAAAAATTCTGGTGAAGAGGCTAGTTTTTTTGCGGTTTGGAACCTAAGAAATGGATTTTTATATTTTCATGGTTTAAGCTCCAGCCATGCCACACATAAATGGTGAATATTTTCAAATGAGTGCACTGAGATACAGAGTAAGATGTTGATAATGATCACTGCCAACTTTATGTTTGGCAATGACAATGTGTTATAGTGAGGATTTTCTCTTTAAGAGTAAGGATAGTAGGGAGAGGGGGTTCTTTGGATGTATGATTAATTTAGCCAAAAACTGAATAAAGAATTACATGTCTCTTCGAAGAGGAAGAGGATGAATGTTTGCTCTTACGATGAGTTTTATGAACTCTTGCTTGTGGAGGTTTAATCTCTAAGTTGTCCATTGCTTCGTCATCAGATATGCTAAAAAAGAAATAAATTTTATTAGTCTACGTGTTCTCTTGTGATTGCAAATTATTTTAACAAATAAAATATGGTTATGTATAAATTTTACACATGTACCAATAGCCTTTAATATGAGATATATTAAGAAAAGTCTATTACTCGAGGACTGAGTATGAACTCATGCTCTTTTCCCTACCCTCATAGGTAGGACAACA
>JACMZG010001863.1:54425196-54481045 GCA_018340805.1 Microvelia longipes
TCAAGATTCTCAGCGGTGACCATTTATTGAGAATTACTTCCTTGTAAAAGAGCACTAATATTTAAACGAGAGACTATAAACTTTTAGTAGAGATATACTAGGAGGAAAGACCAGAGTCGAGCTAAGGTCACAGCAATTCGGACAAACGGCAGGAGCTAGAAAATGATCGTGCGAGAGAAGATGTCACGCTAAGCGAAAAAACTCGATGTTCGGACTTGAGAGGAATTACGAGAAAAACTTTATCAAGAAGAGGAATACGCATACGATCTAAGGCATCAAATAAATAAAAGCCGAGTAACGTCTCGTATAGATACAACGATATAAATAAGTACGTAATTCTCCTCAAACTCTAGAGAGATCCTAAAGAAAAGCATTAGGAATAAAAATATAAACGGTTAATATGGCAGAAAATCCACACGAGACGAGGTGAGTGAAAATCGACCTCCGACTGAATTCGTAACAGAACAACCACTATGTAGCCACATTCGGCTAGTGGGAACAACTAAGTAGAAGTCTTAACTTCGAGACGAATGATGAGATAGCATAGTCAAGATAGGCTTGTTCAATAATTAGAGAGCTCGGGAGACAAGGAGAAATCATTTAGCACTCACTGTAATAAGGTTGTTCTGCGTAGGGATACCCTTGCAAAATGTGTATCGTGCTAAAACTTTGCCTCAGAAAACGACCACATTATAACTCTTTGTTACCTTTAATTTGACTGACAACAGCTTGTTGATTCTCGGACGAATAGATGAACTGCCATGAGGGAGGGTAGGGCAATGGATACGTAAATTTCCTGTACGTTTGAAATTTGAAATTTTAAAATTGCTGGGAAAAAGCTATGACACAATGCAAAAAGAAGAAGAACCTTAAGTGTAGAGAGAAAGAAAACTTTGAATGGAGACGCTCATCTATCAAACACGGTCGCTGGAATAAGTCTTGCAACCTCTATATTCGATACTAATAAAGATACAGCAGCAGCGGCCGGAGGCGATTTCTGAGCTGGAACTGTATCCTGCAGCTAAATGGGTGTACACTAAAGATAAGGTGAAAAAAAGGCTAAGCCTCTAAGTACACTTAATGCAAGGCAGTCTGAATGTTTCGAAAAGGGCAAGTAAATAAGAACTAACAAACTCTGTGCAACATTGAATGACGGATTAAGACATTAAATTAAACATAAGACATTAAAAAATCCCTGGCTGTTCATTAGAGAGAGAAACAGAAGGATGCTCTGAAGAGCTATTAAAACACTTGTCTCGGTCTTTGAAGAAGTGAAATGTGAAGAGGAAGCACAACGAAAAACATATGCTATATGAAACGCGAAAGAATAGATAAATAAGAAGCAGATGGAAAAATATCGTACATGCACATGTCATAAGAGACACGAATTCCTATGCTAAGATGAATACATGCAAAGACATCCAATCTGAATGAGGAGTAACACGCCTACAAATGGTACAAATGAGAATCATTCAAACTTGGTAGATGCGACTGATCAGCAAGTAGACGTGCCGCAAGCGACTTACAAGTACCTCTCTCTCTCCCAATCGCTGATCAGTTTCACATGGGTTCTGACAAAACGCTAATAGTCTCAAAGGAAGAGAAGATAGAAGAGAAGATAATATCTTCCTAAAGAAATAAGAGTGAAGATTCACACAAATGAGAGAGGCTAGATGCGTCCACAGGTCCGCATTATAATCTCGTGGCACCTGGATACGTATCAGCACCACATGAAGTCCATAGGGAGCCCTGAGCAAACGCCTATCCAAATCTCGGTTAGAGACCGGAATTTAAAGTCCAAATCTCCGAGCCTAAAGCCACAGAAGTTCCTTCAGAGCGGAACGCAATCAGAGTAGTAGAAGAGCGTGCAGCTAGAAACCAAATAAATAAAACATCTTATCACATACCACAAAATCTCTGCAGACACATATTTTTGAGTGTGTCTTGACTGAGAATTGAAGGATGTAAAAAAGGGAATAACAATTTATGCTTTGGAAGATGTTAGTTGTCACGAATCCATGGATGAGAATTTTTTTAAATTGAATCAATTTTTATTTGTGAACATGTGTAGTCCAAACAATTTTACCTGAAATTATAATCTATAATAATCGTATCCGAGCCAATCAGAAAATTTATGACATGTAAGCTCAAACTTGTATTCACTAACTGATTTTGATTCAACCCGTTCACATATTTGGAGATCCTAAATATTCACACTATGAGTTTTGGCGGACAATTTTTGTCCAAAATGACCCAAGGAGAAAGAGTTAAATGCTTTTGTTTGTAATTTGCTTGTAAATGCTCTCTACTTGATGATGCCCATTGGTGTTGTTTCCATAAAAGATAACATTAAATCAAATGTTCCTGAGAATATATAAAAGGAATATTTGACTTTCAAAAAAGAAAATTGCGTTAAGTCTCGATAAAGTTTATGTAGAAGTGAAAAGACATTTGAAGTTGATCAATTAAAGACAAGGAATCTGCCGTTAATTCCAGATAATTTGCTGCCAAATTACACATGATTCTTGATAGAGATGAAAAGGGTCTGTCGAGTTACTCAGGAAGGCTGTAATAGCTACAAATCACAGAACTCAAAAGGTGAAAGCCATCGGATAAAGGGAAAAAGTTGCCCTTCATACACAGCAAGAGCTTCTGCCCTACAGCAAGGATGAAGAGGACTACACAGCACAGATAAACAAAAGAGAGAAGCTGTGACAAATGTTAGGAAAGTATAGAGAGAGTCCAGACACGCTATAACACCACTACGACACATAGCACGCGAAGGACAAAGCAACTATATTCGAGAGAGATAGAGCTGATCACAAGCAATATTAAGCTACAGCGGAGGTAAGAGGAAGCGGAATGCCAGGAAGATTAGTAACGAACACCTAGACCAGTCTACGACTCTATCGTGGAATGATATGTTTGGATGAAAGAACTATTTTGTCTCTCCCAAATATTAGTGATGGGCAACAAAGAACTGCGAGAGTTGATAAAATAAATGTTCAGTGTGAGATCATAACACACAATAGTCTAAAGGATCGGAAAGCTGATCTAGTTGAATTAATCGAGACGTGCCTATACGAAACTTTAACTGATGACAGCTTGACGAAGTGCTCTTACGACAAGATGAAAAAAACTAAGATGATCAGAAGGATTCAAGTAGTCACGCAATTGTGTATACAGTGCCTCATTCATCACTCACACAAATAGTTGATGCCACAGGGAGATAGCTATAGTATATACTCTACGTATATATCAAATAAATCACGCATTCTTGAGAAGTGATAGGAGGTTGTGCATAGAGAGACTGAGATATATCGGAGTAAATATTACAAGAGATACTCCATCGCTATAACTGTCTAGAAAGGTGAAAGTGTTAAAATCTTCGGTCTCATGCACACTACCGCAATTTCTATTCGTGTCCCCAGAAGGCAAGTGAGACAGGTGAATCATAGATGTGCACACGAGAGTAATATTGCTGCTGCAAGATGAATGTTAAGTTGAACCCTGGATACGGACATCATAATCGAGGCAGTAGTATGTATCCTGCTGAGCAAGCCACGTAGCTACCTCAAATATCTCTGAGACATAAATACGATCCGATAATCTCTACCCCCCACAAGACTGGACTAAAGACATACTAAAAAAGTATTATATTCTTCACATGAGCACACAATAAGTGAATTTAAGTCAAAGCCACATTCGTTCGCCCTCTCAAGAAGACACAGGATTGTATACTACGAAAGGGAGAGTCTGGCGAAGCAAAGGTGTATATTATTCCACGATCGATACTTAAAGGGACAATCATTCTATTTCACGTAGTATGAATAGGGATACGCCTCCGCTGTAAGAGAAGTGTACGAAGTATTACTCTACACTAAAGAACTGAAAGAGTGATAGTACACGACGCCGAGAGCGGTATAACAGTTTGCACAGAGAGAAATCACAGTCGACACTCATACATAGTGTCAAATTAGAAGGAGGTGTAGCTATTAGAGCTGATGGGTTAAGACTCATAGTTGTAGATCATTTCTGCTCCATTCAATAGTCTATATATACGCGAGTCATGTTGGATGCTTGATCTACACCGTAGAAAGCACGTGCGAAATCGAGCATCGCTTAAGAAGAAGTATTATTGAGTAAGTCACAGGTGCGTAAATCATTAACTGAGCGAAGTGCATGAGCAGGAGACGCGGATCTCAGATCTCTAACAGATATCACATTCAATGCGAATGATGAAACGAGAATAAAGCTTCACGGGCACATAGTGGATTTCTACAAAGGAGGTTAAGACTAGGATTAAGCGCGTTATCTCGAGGTATTCCGCCTTTTGATATACGTCTTGCCTGTACTTACGCGATACGGGACCTCATGGGAACTTGCGACAATTAGCCAAATAAACTATCAGTGATCAATGACGCATCTAAAATAGTATGAGTTATGACGTATATATTGCAGTTCATATACGAAGACTGAGCAGGTCAAATCGGTGTACAGCGTGGTCTCCGAGAAACATCGACTACGTCGCAAGATACAATGATCGTACGTAATTTACAGAAAGGTCACTTTTTAATAGTTTCCTTATTTTATACGTAGGTACAAAAAAGACTGGAGTAGATTAAATTCAAAAACCAGAATGTCACTGGACTTATCCGTTTCAGGTCTTTTTAAGAGCACCAGAGTGGTTTTCACAAAGTTGTCTGTATGTGTGTGTGTGTTGTTATCATCATAGCTTCCAGTGTATTTATGTTAGAGAGTTGCAACTTTGTACAAAAATCAATCTACCGCTGTAGTTGTACTATTTAGAAAATAATGACTCAGCAAATATTTCAAGAAATTATAAAACGCAGAAAAATTATGTGATCAGATTTAAATTTGACACGCATGTACATGTAGCCATGTATAAGACTAATATATGTGCCAACGTTTTATCCATTATTAGCATTACTTCAATTTTTATTGAATGACTTGTGTACGTTTTTTAAAAAAATTAAAAATAATCCAAGTAGGAAAATTTTTGTTTTTTCTTGTTTATTATCATTTTTGAGATTTCTCACAGTCCATTAAACTTAATTAAAAAATTATCCAATTACGTTGAAATTTGGTTCAAGTATATAGCTTTACATAATAAATAAGTACACTAAGTTCCATTATTATATGACAAGTATATCTATGGTTTTTGTCTGATCATAAACGTTAATCATCATTGAGCTTGGTCAATGCCTGGTTGGGTGACCACTGGGAAAGAAAGAGATGTATTTACTATCTAAAGATGAGCGTAGCGAATCCGATGTGATGAGGAAAAGTTCTGGGTACCCCGTACCCGATTTTTAAAAATTTTATTTGTATTTTCTCCTGTTAGTTTTAAGATTTTTTTTGTTTGTTAAAAAGATTGTTTAATATGGTGGTTTGTACTGATGTTAATTGCCACTAAAGGTGGCAATTATTGCTAAAAATAAATGAACAAATGATAATGTATGAAAATGATTGTTATGAAGAATTAAACTAGTATTAACTAGGCTGCTAATAGTCCAAAAGGCAGGCCTAAAAAATGTGACTCATTTTTTACTTCTTAAAACCAAATTTTTCTGAAAATATACCTTCAATTATAAAGGTTAATCATAGTCTGCCTAAGCAGAGTGGAGCCCTTCGTATAAATGCACTTACTCAAAATTATATAAAATCGCACAATTCTAGTTTCTTGTAATAAGTGGTTCCCTGTAGTTCGTGTGCAAAATATGAAGAGATATTGTTTTAAAGCTGATAAAATTTCCTATAAAACAAGTGTTCTTTTGTCAAAATCGGATAAATACAACTAAAGTTGTGACATTTGTTAAATGGCCAAAAAAATGCACAAAAAAGCCAGTATTTTTTCAAAGAAATTCGCTGACTTTCAATAAATTAACAATTCTTTTGGTGTTTTTGAAAGAGCCATAACTTTGGTTGCAGTTACGCAATTTTGATGATTAAACAAGAAACACTCGTTTTATAGAAAATTTTATCACTTTAAAAAAAGTGTGTCTTCATGTTTTGCACACGACCCACAGGGAACCACTTATTTCAAGAAAATTGAAAATGTGCAATTTTATAAAATTTTGAGCATGAGCTTACATATGAAGGGCTCCACTCTGGATAGGCAGTACAAAAGTACAGTTGTACAAAATGAGTCACATATTTTCAGGTCCGGCTCTTGGACTGCAAGTATGGCCTCTGGATTTAATACTTGTGGACATAATATAACATTATTTCTTGTATTGTTTGTTCTTTCTATTCATTGTTCTTTTGATATAGTTATACGTATAAAATTATGCTCTTCTGTTATTTAGATTCTAAAGAATAGGTCACTTTAGTTATCTATGGCAGTGATACCAATGCAATGCACCGTAAAGCTTTGGTATGTACCATGAGTAAAGCTAATCTGTAACAAGAATAACATCCGAGAATTTGGATCACTCTATTTTATTGTTAGGTCTATCTTAGCAAGATTGAAGTAACATCACTACAGTCTATCGTTTAGTTTAAAAATCCCCAAGGTCATAAGTATTTTGGGGATTAACCAATCAGAAAAAGGCCACTGCCAACCTCTCACTTAAAAAGAGAAAAAAATCCCTACCACAATAACCGCTGTAGGGAAAAAACCTTCTTCCCGGCAATCGTTCACTTTGTTTGTGGTTCTTCTTTTGATTACATCATTTTGAAAACTACTTCCAAATTAGTCTTAAAAATGATATTTTAAAATAAAACTACACAAAAGAAATGTAAAAAAACATCGCCAAGAAAATACGGGTAAAAAACCTGATTTGTTTACATAATTTTTTCCCGCTCCCTTCTTGCAGGGATTTTTTTTTCTTTAGATTCAGTGGTGTCTAAACTGACCTGTCAAGATTTTTAAACTAAAGGATAGACTGTTAGTATAAACATGATATGGTGAGGATATGTAATGTTGAGAAGTTGTGAGAAATACTAAGGTGCCACATACTTGATTTTCATGTTTACTGTTAATATTACTTTGTTATTATAATTTATATGTATAGTTAACATTTTGTATTTTTTTTGCCTATGTTGGATAATATTGTAAGGCTTGTTGGTTTTTTATATTTATTTTTATTGTTGCGTGTTGCTTTGGTCATTTTTATTGGTTAAGTTGTATAGTTATGATTCTTATATTATCAAAGGTCTGAAAAAGAGGAATAATTCGTCGAAAGGGATAAGAGAAGAATTTTATTTATGTTCCTTTCTGGTGGCTACACTTATAAAACTTTCTTGTCTTATTATTTTAATAACTAACTGTATTACTTTACAAATGCATAATAATTTTAATAATTTGAAAATAAATTATGTGAGACTATCGCATTCAGAAGCAGTTTAAATGATTAACTTGTAAGGAATCCTCCTCTTCATTGAAATTTATATTAGGGTCCAGGGGCGGACTGGCCATTGAGGGCGAATGTAGCAGCCCTACTTGGGCCCCTCAGCTAAAAATAAACTTAAAAAAAATATTAACATATTTAATATATTCATAACACAAGGGTCCCAGGGGCCCAATACTCTAAGATAGGGCCTAAAAAGCTTCTAGAGACAAATGTTTTAACGTACACTAATTTTTTAAAAATATTTCAATTCGTTACCTAAATTTAGGACCTTAATTCTTTACCTGGGCCTTTTAAAGTCCCAAACGAAAGACTAAGGCCTTAGGGGCCCTTGACATACTTGATGAGGGCCCTAGAGCAGTACAAAACGGACCTTAAGATTAAACATAAAATAGTTTAGTTAAAAATTTCATTTAAATGAATAAACTTAAGGTTTACCTAAATTCATTTTAATTTATTTAAATAAAATGATACATTTGATTTAATATTATTAAATATGAAATTAAAGGTAAATAAATGTAATTAAGTTTACTGTAATCATTAATACTACTCTAATTAAGAGTAGACTTCTCTGAGAAGCATTATAGGACCCCCCCCCCATTGGGCCCTTTTAGGCAAAACCCTCAGGCCTTTTTAGCTCAGTCTGCCACAGTTAGGGTCTTGCCAAAGCATATTTGAAACTCCTGGTTTTTTATTACGGAAATTTTCTACTCTGTAAGATTCATAATTTGATTATTTTTTAGTTCTGTTTTTATATTTGATCAGTTGAATTTTGGCTTCTGTTGTATTATTATAAAATATTGATCTGCTTTAATTATTGTCTATTTTTTTACAATCTGTTATTCTTATGTTTCTTTTGCTAAAAATAAAAAATGATTTTGTTATAAAATGTATGTAAATTTTTTTTTCACAATGAAAGCCATTAATATATTCGCTAAAAGTATGAAATATAGAAACATCCTCACAGGTAGTTTCATATGTTTTTGTCAATCCATGATCACATTTGAAGTGGGGAAGAAGTTCTCTGATAACTGAGAAGGAATTAGTAATAGACGTAAGACAAGGTGTTCTAGAATAAAGCCCTCAATTTGAACTTTTGTAATTGCATTTTGAGTAAATAAAGAGTATATAATAAAAGTAATATTAGGAGTAATAAAGAAATAGCTAGAATACTAAGAGGAGTTCATCCAGTTCCTGGCAAATTTCATGTGGGCCATGAGCTTCTATGAATTGGTTAATATTACTATATTAGCTTCCTGTCATAGAGTAATATTACTAAATATTAGCTTCCTGTCATACAGTTATATTACTAAATATTACCTTCCTGTCATAGAGTTATATATCTAAATATTAGCTTCCTGTCATAGGATATATTACAAATATAGCTCCTGTCATAGGATAAATTACTAAATATTACCTTCCTGTCATAGAGGTTATATTTCTAAATATTAGCTTCCTGTCATAGGATAATATTACTAAATATTACCTTCCTGTCATAGAGTAATATGATTAAATATTAGCTTCCTGTCATAGAGTAATATTACTACTGTTAGTTTCCTGTCATAGAGTAATATTACTACTGTTAGCTTCCTGTCATAGAGTAATATTACTAAACATTAGCTTCCTGTCATAGACTAATATTACTAAATATTAGCTTTCTTCCATAAATTAATATTATCAAATATTAGCTTTCTGTGATAGAGTAATATTTACTAAATATTAGCTTCCGGAAATATGATAATATTACTAAATATTAGATTTCTGTCATAGAGTAATATTATTAAATATTAGCTTCCTGTCATAGAGTAATATTACTAAATATTAACTTTCTGTCGTAGAGTAATCTTACTAAAAATTAGCTTCCTGTCATAGAGTAACATTACTAAATATTAGTTTCCTGTCATAGAGTAATATGATTAAATATTAGCTTTCTGTCATAGAGTAATATTACTACTGTTAGCTTCCTGTCATAGAGTAATATTACTAAACATTAGCTTCCTGTAATATTATAATATTACTAAATATTAGCTTCCTGTAATAAGATAATATTACTACTGTTAGTTTCCTTCTGATAGTGAGATATAATTTGATACATTTGTTAGTATTATATATGACTACATGCATGACAAATCATCAACTGATTGACTAAGTTTTCTGCGTTCAATAAATTTTTAAATTATTGATTGAGTCCTTGTTGGTTAGAGGTGTCATAAAAAATATCTTCCAAATAGAATCGATTTTTCGTATCAA
This sequence comes from Microvelia longipes, assembly GCA_018340805.1. NCBI lineage: Eukaryota > Metazoa > Arthropoda > Insecta > Hemiptera > Veliidae > Microvelia > Microvelia longipes. The sequence goes on from JACMZG010001863.1 coordinate 54,434,820, forward strand.
GATTCAACTTTTTAGCATAAATATACTGGGAGATACGATTGTAGCACACATACAGATAGAACTTTGTGAAAACCCACTTAGAAGGTCATCACACCTGAATTAGATAATTCAGGTGACATCCTGGGTTTTGCAAACACAATATTTTTTCGATTATACTTCACACAACACTTTTTGGTACAAATGAGGAAAAGTAAAAGCCTTACCCCTCTCTTTTGGGGTTTTAGTTTTGGCACCCAGGAAAATCCTCTGCACCCCTACATGACTATTCTATTATTCATTAATTACACAACTAAACGAGTCTAATACTTCCTGTTAATTTATATATATGAAACAAAAATCACAAGTTTAAAACAATAGAGGAAAATAAGACAGAAAGTGTAGTCAGTAATATTAATTTTATGATAATAAAAGAAGATAAAGAAAAAAGAGGAATATTTGCTCTTGAACTTAATACAATTCAAATGTATACTGAAAAGTTGTAAAAACTTTCAAATTTAGTGTTTTTCTAGATTATACTTATAAGTTTTTACTTAATAAATTTTTATTCAATAATCTTTTACGATCATGCTTATATAGTTCTTGCAAAGCTAATATATCTAGTTTCATTTCGTGTGTTAAATTAATGAAATCAAGCTATTCTCAATGCATATCATCAAGTTTCACCCTTTTACCCAGGTATTTCTTCAATTATTTATTCAATCTATTGTTACAATGCAATAAATTATAAGGTATGAAGTTAGGATTCAGCCCTAATTATGAATAAAAACCAGTTATAAGCTTTGAACCGAGTAAAAATCTGTTTTGTTGAGAATTTTCCTGACGTTGCTGTCTTTCCACTTGTTGCTTTAGTTTACCTCGTACACACAGCATATCAAATTGTCAGGTCATATCCTACTTATGAACTATGTGGGTTTGAGAAACATAGTGATGATGATTCTTTGGAATTAAGACAATTTCCAAAATGAGGCTGCTTCAAGCATAAAGACGCTATTGCAATCCCAAATTATATTTTTAAAAACATATCGTGCGTTCACACAGTATTCTAAATCTGTGGATCCTATTAAGCATGCTAGTAAAATACACTGTAAGAACCATGCGGGGAGAATTCAGCCGGATATGCTAGTACTAGGGGGATGGAATCTAGATCGATCCCCTCATACACTATATGTACCTTCAGAGACAATTGTATTCCAAAATTAACCTTCTCGTCAAAGTTATTTCACACAAGTATTACTGTCTTCCATCAAATAACTTTTGAAATGTTATTTTTTGTGTAACTTTATTATTATGCAAATAAAATACAATTTAATTAAATATACTTTTGTCTTTAACTTAGTTATGACGTTTTTTGACTCGATCGACTAAACAAATGCGTTGTAAGAACTGAATTGTAACTGGATACACTGCGTGTACATACTTATAGATCAGATTTATGTTATTTATAAATTTTGACAAAAGTACATGGGAAGTTTAAAAATAGTATTTAAAGTGTACATAAGAACTTAAAATATGAACTGAAACATAAAATTTCAAAAATAATATATTTTTGATAAAAGATTATTGAAATAAAGTTCCAAGCTCCAGCGAGCTTATATTGGTCATATGCTCGATTTCACCTTAAGATCTATAATTGCTGGCTTAGATCAAAGTGGCAAAGTCAAATAATTACTCTACTAATTTTTCCATTTTACCCAGATAACAATCAGGCATACAATCCTTTGATGTAAGACATTAAATGTGGACATTTATTGTTTGCTTCATTAATAAATACTATCTTTTCAAGGTCTGTATTTTGCTTGATTTTTAAAATATTTGAAAAAAAAGTAAAAGTAAAGTAATAAGTAAAAGTATATTATCTTAATGTTTATTTTGGAATCTACATTCAATCTTAAGAATTGTGATACCTATATCAGCTAAATCCAGTAATGTTTCACCAAACTATGTTTGACATATATAATAGATTTTTGTTAAACAATTTTATTTCTTGACACTTTGAACAAAAATCTGTAATATATGTAGAACAATACCTTAAAAACCAAATTTGGATGATATTATCTTCAAATTTCTTAAAAATTATTTTAGTTTCTAAAATAGGTACTATTATGTTGAGCTCTAATTTAACTTGAGTTGATAAACCAGGGTTACCAATAGTGGTAACAAAATTACCATATTTAGGTAATAGTAATAGTAATAGTAATTCTTTCTGTTTCTAAGTGTTTTGTATATATTTTTGTCTTTATGTATAGAGTTATATGATCGCAGTGCGACTTTAGATTTCCTCATATATTATGTGACTAGACTCTGTGAGTCCATCTGTTTTTCTTTGTGTGTTATTTGTTTGTTTTTTCACCATCTGTTATTACCTCTTCGCTCTTCTGACATCTTTTATCTTTGTTATTGTCATCTTTAATCTTTTGTTTGTGTCAACGTCCTCACTCTATCATCTGCATCCGATTAGTTTTACTTCTACCTACTGTTTTTATTCCAAGTCTGCCTTTTTTTGCAATAGCGGCATCACTATGACCTTCACATATCCACAATCTCAGATCTTCAAACTTTGCAGCTAAAGATTCTGACGAGGTGAGCGTTTGTGTACACGCTAAAGGATCCTTTTTAAACCTCCGTTAATTATAGGCCTGGTCGCAAGTCCGTGGGTCAGAGCACAACTCTTTTATCGTCTGCAGCTTCATATCTACTTTCAACTAGTCTCCATAGCCATCGCCTTACCGGTTTTAAGAAGAACTCTTCGGTAGCTGATCTTCGTGTATCGTCCATTCTTTCTGTTTCTAAGTGTTTTTGTATATATTTTTGTCTTTATGTATAGAGTTATATATATATATATATATATATATATATATAATATATATATATGTATATATATTGATTTTTTTTAAATAATATCATGACTACATGGAATAGATCATTTATTTTGTTAAGATAGAAATCAGTCCAAGCCAGGAAAGTTCACTAGCTCTACTTTTTTTTGTCTAGCATGCATTTTTGGACCTGAGAGAGTTAAAAAAGAACAAAAATAGGGATTATAAAAAGGCAAAAAAAAAAAATTATTTATTTAATCTTGGTACAGATGCTAATCATTTAGAATTTGTTTTACAAAATTTACCTTTGTTATTGTTCAAGAAAATTACAATTTCTCTATTAGGAAATTTATTTTTTCCAAGGTGTATTCATTTAAAGGCTATGTTTATTTCCTTAATAAGATATTTTTTTGTAATTTTATCAACATAAAGTAAACATTATCGACAGCGAAAAATAGAAAAACTAAAGTTTTAAATAGATATCATTATGTAATTGACTAGCTTATTATAATTTATTTAATGGTACCTAATAGTTACCATTAGCTTGGCTTGACAACCACCCAGGGGACTTAATATCAGAGAACTCTGATTTTGGGTTAGCTGTCGACTAATCATTACCTGAACTATTTCTTTTAATTAACGAGGTTTACAGTCCATCGATTAGTTTAAAAATCCCTAAGGTCATAAGCATTTTGGGGATTGAACAATCAGTTCGTAGCAGCGGCTTCGCTTTTTAAGTGAAGCCGCTACCACCCCTTTACTTAAAAAGAGAAAGTAGCAGCTGTAGGGAAATATCTTCTTTCCCAGCAATCGTTCACTTCGTTTGTGGCTTTTCTTGTGTTTACATCGTTTTAAAAACTACTTTCTAATTAACCATGAAAATAATATTATAAAATAAATCACCAAGAAAACACGGGTAAAAAACCTGATTTGTTTACTAAGTTTTTTCCCCCTCCCTTCTTTTGAGGATATTTTTTTTAGAATCGGCAGTGCCTAAACTGACCTGTCATGATTTTTAAAGTAGTCGATAGACTGTAATTATTATTTGAATTGATTGTATCAATGATTTAGGGCCATAGCCAACCTGAACTAAGGGGCGAAAGGAGCCTCCCAGGCTCATGCCTGCAATCATTAGTTAAATTATTATTTACTGGATTAGTACTTTAATTTTTAGATGGGTTACATGACAAAGTTTTGGATTATACCGACCATTCCTTTTCACACTCGGAAATACAATTTCTACAGCTTTATTCATCAAATAACTCTTATTTTATCATTTTTTTATAACATTAATACTACATTAGGAGATGTCATTAATAATTATTCTAATTTTGGCATATTCTGTATTGGCAGTGCACAAAAAATTGTTGAGGGGAAGATTATTTTTAATTTTTTTATACATAATAGATGATTAAAGAAAATTGACCTTTCAGACTCTTTATGGGAGGAAGGTTTCAAATAGACATTTTATGTTATAAAACGTCTATGTTTGCATTCTAAAGAAACCTCTAGCATTTTAGGTTGGGATATAAAAAATCTGTCCTTTATAAATATGAATAGTAAACAAGCTTTTTCATATATAATTCTTTAGTTCTGAATATTAATTAGTCAAAGCATAAATTTTTTTTTTTAGTGAAACATAAAATATTAGTTATATGTAAATAGATATCAATAATAGAGGTCAGCAACATCATAAGTGTCTTTTTATAATGAAAATGAAAAATTTGTAACTGGTATAAAACAGGTGGAATTGAAACTACCGGAGAAAACTGACAGTGTTGAAACTACTGGAGAAAACTGACAGTGTTGAAACTGCCGGAGAAAACTGACAGTGTTGAAACTACCGGAGAAAACTGACAGTGTTGAAACTGCCGGAGAAAACTGAAGGACAGTGACAGTGTTGAAACTACTGGAAAAAACTGACAGTGTTGAAACTACCGGAAAAAACTGACAGTGTTGAAACTACTGGAGAAAACTGACAGTGTTGAAACTACCGGAGAAAACTGACAGAGTTGAAACTCCCGGAGAAAACTGACAGTGTTAAACTACCAGAGAAAACTGACAGCATTGAAACTACCAGAGAAAACTGACAGCGTTGATAGTCTTCAGGTCTATCACTTACTCAGTGACGTTACTTTAATCATCAATTAATCGTTCATAATTATTGTAGTGGATTAAGAAACTTGGCTGGACAGTTTTATTTAATTGCTGAGACATTTTTATTTTGATAAGCAAAGCATGACAATTATACATTTCTGCTGCAATAAAAATGAATTAACAGCCATGCTATTTTTACTTTTTTGAAGATCCAACTGACCATAGAATTTTTAATTAGCTTGGAGTTCACTACAAGAGTAGAGAAGGACATATCTTGTTACTTATAGAAGTTAATTGTGTTTTGAATACTTTCATTCTAGAATGTGTAGAGATATAATTACTAGAGAGGCTCTATCGGTTGAATTTGAAAGCATCTTAAAAGTAACTTGAACACTTTTGACTATCGATGTAATCAAATTTACAAAATTAAAATAAATTGTTTAACAGAACAGTTATAAAACAAAACACCAATAATGTCCGAAAAATATACAATTTATTTATTATAAGCCTTAAACACTCTTGGAGTAGGTTACACAGAGTCCCAAAAAGATGTTTCAAGTCTCTCAATGTATTGATATAGGGCATGCCCCTCTAGTAATATATCTCTATGCTTAACTAAGTTGCCACTGGAGTGCTCTTACTTTCCTTCCATTTTGAAGAAAATTACAGTTTTAGAAACATTATTATTTTATTTGCACAGTTAACAAATAAACAAATTATGTTTTGTTCTTGACAAAACCATAATTTATAGACAGTTATATTTTTTTGAAGAATCAGCTACCGTCGATACTTGCTGGTGGACCAGTTCCGGCTTAACTTCATCATTAGCTGGCAGGGCAACACTTGAGCTCTTGACTAATAAAGTTATATCATTGAATAACTTCTAGTCTCAATGAGCCCTCTGAAGATATGATAATAATGAGCCGGTAAATCTTCGGTTTACGTTGCACCCTGTTATCAATACTATATATCGATATATTTTTAGTTACGCGACACGTAAACGAGAACTGAGCACTTAAAAGATAAGCAGCGTCGTTAAGTTATTAATTATAATTAAAACATTAAAAAAACCATACAACAAATAAATGAAAACATTAACAACAAAAATATAATAAAAAACCTGAAAATAACAAACACAAAAATACGTAAAAAAATACGCGTAACATAAAATTAGATGTGGTGTATCATCGATTATTCTTATGAAAACATAGTTAAAACATTATAAAAAAATATGAAAATAGTAATAAACCATTTTACAACAAATAAAAAAAACACAAACAACAAAAAAACATTTAAAAAAATATGAAAATATGTTCATAAACGTAAAAGAAAATGTATATATCGATTATTCCTACGTCACATCTCTAAACTAAAAATATATCGATATATAGTATTGATAACAGGGTGCACCGTATTCCGAAGTTCAGCCTAATGAGCCCTTGTCGTGCTCATTGAGACTAAAAGTTATTTACTGTCCAGGGGTATTCATATCCAACAGCAAGTATCAACAGTAGCTGGTTCTTCAACTTGTGATGAATATAACCTCTTTAACTTAAGCTATATTTCTAGCTAAAAATGTTTTTAGCTGTATTATAATTATTAGTAATGGCCATTTTTTCTCTTTCATATTGTTGGTATTTTAACATTTATCATATATTTTTTAATTTTAAAAATACATTTTAGGATCACAGTGAAAATTGCACTCTAAGTATGATTTAAATTATTTTTTAAGGGTTTATTGTTCCTTAAACTTTATTATCGTCATTACTTCTTTTACATTGTATACAGCTATCTATAAAATATGTAGCAGGCACCTATATTTTCACCACGATGCTTTGTGAAGTCAGTAACGTTATAAGTTTCCCCTAATGATATGCTTTCAATACAACCGCTGAATTTATTAAAGAAATGTCCTTCTGTTTCATCCGTTATAACTCTGTCTTGAGGAAGTCCTCCTGAAACAATTCGGGTCCATTTTATTATTTTGCTCACTAGTTTCCTGAACGGGAAAACAGGACAGAAAATTTTTCAATTTTGGGAAAATGTAGATCCCTTAAATTGAAAAAAGGTACTGTACAAAAAGTAAATGAAATAATACTTTATTGGCTTAGGTAAAATAAAAAATAAATATAATAAAAATAAAATAAAAACATCTAACAACTAATAAGCTAGATGATTGTTTTCATATAAATATAAATAAATCAGTAAAATAATTTTTTTATAAATTATTATAAATAATTTTTAATGTTTTATAAATTGCATTTGTTTGAGCACTATGAGACCTAAAGAATTTAACATTACATTCCATACAGACTATATAGTCTGGTATATTTATTGGCCAACCCATGAGACGTTTGTAGTAAATAGTTTGAACTTTAATTTGATTTGATTTACTGTGTGAAAAACGCCTCAAAAGGTCCTCATGGAAAATAGCTCTCGGCTGACTTCTCTAAACTTAGTACAAACATTGTACTCGTCATGCTGATCAAAAATGTCCACCCCACTGTAGATATACATATAATACAACTTAGGGGTTAATAATAGTACTATATATTCCTCTATGGTCCACCCTATATTTCCCAGATCTCTACAGTCCCTTTGAATGAAAATAACTGTCTTTGTACCTATTACACTTTGCATAATATACAGGGCTTCAAGGACCCTTGTTTTTTTGTCCCTTGAGCCACTTTGTTGCCAGATTGGGTTGTTTGTGAGAATATTACCATTAACATTTATCTACACCAGTGGTTCTTAAACGTTTTTGACTGCGTCCCCTTTCTAGGCATAATACAATATATAAATATATATATTAAGGAAGTTGGGGTCATAGGCTGTATAAATTACATAGATATGTTTGTATGTACAATATTTTTGTTTTGTTAAATGTTTAACACATAACTAAATGTTAAACACGATAACTTTCCTTTTCAAAGGCTTTTTTGGATCATAAATGAAACTTATGAAAAATCAAATTTATTAATGTCCTGAATTCTATTGTTTATGAAGAGTGTGGGATGGAATTATCTTACTATAATGAATTAGAAAAAATGTCATATTTCTCTTAGTTTAACACCAAAACAAAGTCAAACTATATTATCAGCATTATTTCTCATTTCATGGTTTGACATATATAACTTTATGAAAACAAAATGCGTTTTTCGACTTCCAGATTGTAAACTCGCTAATTTTGTTGTAGTAAATCAATTACAAAACCAACAATACAAAAAACAGCTAAAATACAAAAACTATGTACCTGCGTAGTGCCCACAGGGAGGCTTAGCTTTGTATTGTCAATAAGAAAAAGTAGTTATAACATTAATTTGATATTAACTAATTAATTTAATTAAATTTAACCTAAAATGAACGTATTATGAATTGATAAGTATAAGGTGTCAATATTTTTATTTATTTTATTATTTTTTACGTTACTTTTTTCCATTTATTTCCATGACCCCCCCCCCCCACTTTAAGAACCACTGATCTACACATTGTCTGACTAGAATGTTGTTTTTGTAAGAATTACCTATGTAGAAAATTCCATTGGTAGTGATAGGATGGGTCAGTTGTAGAGGAGTTGATTGTAGTCTGTCTAGTTTAATTATGAGGCTGACTTGTTGTTTCGACTCAACTGAATTATTCTGTCTTAATTCCGCAAATTTGGGCTGATTAAACCTGTGGTTCATATCCAGGAGGGCTCTTCTTCCCCTTCCAACAGGTACCTCAACTGGATCAATACTCTGTAGTATGGATACAGTATGCCAAGCACCATCAGCTGTCATTGTCCCGGGCAGTACTGAGCTTCCACCGTCCCAAACTACTTTCAGCAAACCACTTTCCATTCCGATCCCCAAGTATCGATCACCCTGTCATAATAAAAGTTAATTAAACAAACACTTAAAAAGAAATTAATGAAGATTATGTTCAAGACTTTATAATTGCTAGAACTTATGTGAAAGTTTAAATATTAATGTAAGCAAGTTATACTGATTTGGTTGACAAATAATCCCTATATATGTTAAATAATATAAATAACCACTTTATATGTTACAAAAATATAAATAAACCCTTTATATTTTAAAATAATATAATTAACCCTTTATTTATTAAAATAATATAATTAACCCCTTTATATGTTAAAATAATGCAAATAAACCCTTTATATATTAAAACAATATAATTAACCCCTTTATTTGTTAAAATAATATAATTAACCCCTTTATATGTTAAAATAATGCAAATAAACCCTTTATATATTAAAATAATATAATTAACCCCTTTATATGTTAAAAATAATTAACCCCTTTATATGTTACAATAATATAAATAAACCCTTTATATGTTAAAATAATATGAATAATACAAATTAATAAATAAATACATTTTTACTGATTTTTAAGAGGTAAAAAGCTCTACTTAATGTGTGAAGAAGAATGTAAGGTTTTAGGTACAAATTTGAGTGGTCCAAGTTAACATTTTGTTGAGTTGTTTGCTTTCTGGTATCTCTTATTTATCTTTGTATCTCTTATTTATCTTTAGAAAATTGTGCTACAACTTTAGTGTTCTTATTTAACTTTTCCCATTATAATGAATTGTAATTGTCTTTATACAGGGCTCTTTTTGTCGCTGTATATATTCTTGCTTTTCCTTTTTCCTTATTACCACATTTTCCGTGTGTATTTTACTGTCAAGAATAACAACTTTATGCATGTATATGAAATCCCTAGTTATGAAAGATAGGGTGCGATATAAAAACAAGTTACTTTACTTTGATTGATGATGTCCAGAGGATAACTGAATCTGGTTGAGCAGTTGAGAAATTGACAGATAAGTAGGAGAAGGTTTGGTCATGATTGTGGCTCAAACCTTGTATGTCACTCCCTCTCTTGGATGGACCACCTGTTGAGCCTATGATTCCTCCGACTGGACTGTATTCCAGCATCATGTACCCATCTCCGCTTAAATGAGCCGCTCCCATACCAACCTCTGAAATTTGCAAGCATTGGTGGGTTAGTATATGGTGTAAAGGAAGGGCTTTCGGTTTGGAAACAAACTTGCATTTACCTGAGGGGTTTTAAAGACATTGATTTTATCTAATACATTGATATGTATCTAATTGATATTAAATACATTGATAATGTATCTAATTGATATTAAATACATTGATAATGTATCTAATTGATATTAAATACTAATTGATATTAAATACATTGATATGTATCTAATATCTACATTTAGGTTTTATTTCCTGGATTTTACTTTAAAAGATGAATGTGTGTAATAAAAAATGTTGAGCCATCAGATTACATCTGTTGAGCAATTGAAATGCTTCTGAATGTGGATACCTGTTTGACAGTAGGACCCAGTGTAGCCAGGTGTGCAGATACACTTGTGCGAGTGAAGATGACCTGTGTTGACACATTTCCCATCATTTTCACACCCTGTTTCACTGCAGTCCAGCTCCTTTTCACATTTTCCTCCAACGTATCTCTGAAATGTAATCTTAATTATTTATCTACTTTTATAAATCACTGTCCTTTTTTCAATCCTCACAGAACCTATTTACTTTCATTCTTCCCATAAACTGAGTCCATGTTTAATTTATTTAGTATTCATTCTAAGTTTCAATTTAATTTACTGTTGCTTACATTAGACAAAATGTTAGCTTCTAAAGTAGTTTAATAATTTTTTTTGTTCATAATTTTTTTCTATTTTATTTTATTTCATTTCATATAAGATTTGCATTTGTATGTGACATGCATACATATTTTGCATGGATATTAATCTTTTAAAGTGACTCTGCGTTTATAGAGTGGGCGGAATCAATGTAATTTTGTGAACTCTCCACAGTGCTATTAAATAAGTTGGAGAGTTTATAAATTTAGTTTTCACTAAATAAAGGGGGGGGGGAGTTAAGTATACAAATCGATGAAAGGTTATGATACTTTATTGTTTGCATAATAGCACTGTCTCATAGTGCGAGTTTAATTACTAGACTTCTTTATGACAGTACTCTCATGAACCTCATTCTTTTTTGCTTTAGGAGTATCCATGGATGTCGCCATCCTTGGTGGTGACATCTGAAACCTCATTAACTCCTTTTTCCTTTGGAAATTCTATAAAAACCTAAATATTAAAACTGTGTTACAAAGGTCTAAAAATAATAAAAATATCCTTTGTCCACTCTCTGCTAATGATAAATTTTCTGACACCACTTTTGTGTTATCATTTACTTGTGAAGCATTTTCATTGAAATCAAATTTTCTATTTTTGATCCACTTTGTAGTAATGTGTAGAATTCAAATCTTTGAATTAGAAAAAGATATATCAGGACTATTACCTGAGGACAACTGCATACTGGTGAGTGATTGGAGTCCAGAGTGCAGACTCCGTTGTTATAGCACAAATCCCCTCCACATGGTGTTCCGTCACAGTCCTGGATATTCCTGCCTGTTATTATATGATGTGAATCTAACGGAACAGCTCTTTTATTTATCCACACTCTTCTAACACATCCGGATAGTGGCACAGGGAGACCAGATACTGAGCCTACTGGCATTTCACTCAAATCTGGTATTCCTCCTAAAGTCATATTTAAAAAAATGACATTAAGAAAATACACAGATATTTCACTTACATTATTTTGTTTCACCTTCAGTAAAATAGCATTTCTCTGACCTGGCAAAAACAAAACCAGGTGAAGTATTACCTACCTAGGAAAATAAGATGACATTTCAAATACTTAGGATTATGCTTGAAACACAATAGTTCTGGGGTGTTGTATAAATCTATAATTTTTAAATCTCTGGTTTTAACTTGTAACATCCTTACTTGTATCCTTGACATATGGTGTACTTAACTTTATTTTTAACTTTACTTAACTTAACTTAACTTTAACTTTATTTCGGTCTGTCGTAGATTCTCTGTAACCAATATGTATAAGTAAATATATACATTTATTAATTTTACACTTCTCTTCGTGACATTTAGAGACGTTTGTTTATGGTTAGTGTAAAGAACTGTCACCAACCAACGTAACATATTAATAAAACCTAAAAATTTTTAAACTTTTGAAGGAAATAAAATAATAAACATAATCACTACGTAATTTTATTATTAAACATTTTATTCATGTAATATCTCTTAATACATTTAAATGACATTCATAAGACTTATTTATTTACTGTGTTCAGCAAGAACTACCTACTCCTCAGTCTAGTTATTTGTATCATCAGTTTTAGTTATTTTTTATGGTGCTCTCTCGATATTTTTACCCATATGTCAAGGATGTCACATTTGTATGTCAAGGATATCAAACATGACAAGGATGTTACAAACTATAATACTATTTTTGAAAAATGGCCACAATATCCTTTCTTAGTTTTTGACGTGTTTGTACAGGCACTGATGATCACCTCATGCTAGGTTGAAAGCCCTTTGCCAATAAAAAAAATCCTTTTTGTGATTTTTACTCTTTCTTTCGTACACAAACAACTCCGCTGGTGCTCAATTCCATGAAAATATTTTAATGGTTTCGTAAAGTTTTAACCAAATATTTTAGAGTGAGTTCATAAAATATCTCTTGCAACACTGCAAGAAAGGATCATTACTAACAAGTGACATTTTTGTCTTAAACAAACAAGTGGCTTTTGGCTTCTTTGTCACATCGTTGGTAAGGGAGCCTCTCAGCCACTTTGCCTCCCTGTGTCCACAGTGGCATCATTAATATCCTATTTCAGTTTGTAATATTATTGGTTCAACAATATTACGACCACAATATTAGCCAAGTTCTGTATTAGTCGAGAACCTGATTTATTTACATAAAATTAATATTATACATTTTCGAATGCTAAAATCTGAACTAATGCTGGTATATTAAATTTAATTTGATATATGTGTTTATCTTACTAAAATCCTAATTAAATTTTAGACTGATCCAATTGCATAACTATTTTCCCTGCTTAAGCTCAGGTTGAGCCATCTAAGCCATTTTATAATATAAAAGCATAAGCACATGGAAAACCTTAATTAATCATCAATTCTGGACTCCCACCTTAAGTAATTTTTTAGGGAAATTACCATAAAAATACTATGTCAAGCTAATGATAAGTTTTACCTCAAATTACCAAATTTATTAAAATGTAAATTTAACGAACTTACTGCAAGTGATTTCTAGGCACTATTCTGGCCTACAAGTCTGCCTCCGTGGCCGTGATCGTAAAGGCGTTCGATTTAGGAACCGGAGGTCCGGGGTTCACAGCCCGGGCTAAATGCTCTAAGATTTTATGAATAGTATTTGTATTAAAATAATTTCGCCAACTTTAAATAATTCTTAGAGTGTAGTAGATGCAACCCACCTGAGGTGGTTCCCGCAGGGTGAATACCCTGATGGGCCGAAAGGGCCCTAAAACAGGCATTTATTTATTTATTTATTCTGGCCTACAAATGTTTCCAGCTTAGAGGGGTAAATTTATAATAATTGTCTTCTATTTTACTGCCTTGTTGCATAAATAGCTAATTCAATAGCTGTGGTCTTATTTATTTATTTATTTAATTCAAGACATTTTAACTGTCCAATAGTTTGTTATTGATTAATACGAGTTTAATGTTATAAGTTATACAAGTTTGATGTATTATTTCCAATTTCTAACCAATACATAAAAAAATGCAAGTAAAGACAGACCTATATAAAGAGGTTTATTTGGAGGTAAAAGAGTTTCTCCTGGCAGTAGGGTTCCTGAATTAACCGAGCCATCTACCTGAAATCATTTGTAATTATGAAGATTTAGGTCTTCCGGTGGTGACAGCGTCAATGTAGATGAAGAATCCAGAGGCCCCAGTTGATACCTGTCTCTGGACCTGCATCGTCTCCATCTTCAGTTCAGTTTTGTAGAGCATTCCATGATGTCCTACATCCCTGAAGATGCCTTCCACAGTGGAAGCGAAACGTCGGATTCTTCATCTACATTGACATGGTCACCACCACAAGACCTAAATCTTCATGACAATAAATGTGGAAGCCTACGCAGTTTATCATTTGTAATTAGTATACATTATGAAGTAATTAGTATACATTATGAAGTATTTAGTATACATTATGAAGTATTTAGTATACATTATGAAGATTTAGGTCTTTCTGTGAAGACAGCATCATTGTATATAATGAATCAAATGTTTCGCTTCCACTGTGGGAGACATTTTCATGGATGTGGGAAATCATGGATGTGGTTACAAATTGTGAACAGATCCATTATGATGTCCTAAACCCCTGATGATGCCTCCCACAGTTGAAGCAAAACGTTGGATTTGTCATTTACATTGACGCGGTCACCACTGAAAGACGTAAATATTCATGACAACAATCACAAAAGCCTATGAAGATTAGTATACAATGTGTATACTGTGTTCTGTGTTGTAGTTATGTGGACTAGAACTTTATATGGCCCTGACGAGGCCATAGCAACTCTTGTGAGGCGGGGCCTCACAGGATTTGATGGGAAACCTAAGGGGCCTTCAATTTGGGAACTTCTTTTTGTTGGTGAAGTTACCTTCAGGTGTCGTATGTATCATCAAATTATGGGAAAAAATAGAAAAAAATAAAATCAAAGGTATACTTTTATTGGTTTTTTTGGGTTCTAGTGATAAATACAAGACATTTTGCCCCTTGCATATTTTTGAGTTCTAGTGATAAATACAAGACATTTTGCCCCTTGCCTATTTTTGTTCTAGTGATAAATACAAGATATTTGCCCCTTGCATATTTTTGAGTTCTAGTGATAAATACAAGATATTTTGCCCCTTGCATATTTTTGAGTTCTAGTGATAAATACAAGATATTTTGCCCCTTCTAGTGATTTATTTGCCCCTTGCATATTTTTGGGTTCTAGTGATAAATACAAGATATTTTGCCCCTCGCATATTTTTGTCTTTAGTGGGAATAAAGGATAAGTGTCCAAAATGTCAAAAATAAACATTTAACTCCAAAACTGAAGTTAGCTGCACTGCCAAAAAGAAGTTTCTTGTACATAAAACAAGGGGCTATCGGCCTCTATGCCGCTCCGCGATGCCGTCGATGCGGCCCCCTCGCCCTCCTGTGGCCGCTTTGCGGCCTTATGGTTGATATTCTTTATCAGTTTATCACGTTACTGGTTTATATAAGTGGCATATTGCCACAGTGTAAGCGAATTTTCAAATGTATTAAATACAAAACTTGTTTTGTTTACATTTTGTTAAACAGAACTAGTACCTACTGATATTACAAAAAAAATTTAGAATAAAATTTCGTATTTTTGTTTCCTATTTGTAGTAGTAATTGTGAAAAATATTTTGCCCGATTTAAACACTTTTGAAGATTTGTGATTTTTTGTAACATTTGTGGAGTCATTATTGTGGGTTAATGACTTCTCACATATTTCATAAACTTTAGGGTTCGGGGCATTTACTAGGTTGATTTTTGTAACAAGTTTCATTTCGATCTGAGAATGCCTTCGAAAGTTATCGTGTCCCATAGAAACAAAAAATAACCTCGTACAAACATACACACACACAGATATATATATATATATATATATATATATATATATATATATATATATATATATATATATATATATATATATATATACATTCTTGATCAGCGAGTCTTCTCTTCAAAAAAGTCTTTCACCTCCCTCCCTCCATGCCCTTAATTTCAGTCTCATTTTTTCTTTTAAAATTCACTAAGTGTACCCTTCTTTTAAAAGTACCCAAAGTGTTAATAATTTATATCTAATGGTGCAAAATTTAAGAGGAGGGGAACTTATATATATATATATATATATATAGTTTATATAAATTAAATTTAAAATTAATTAAATTTATTTAATTAAACTAAACCCTTAATTTTAACCCTAAAATTAACCCTTAATTTTTAAATTAAGGGTTAATTTTAAATTAAATTTAAAATTAATTAAATAAATTTAATTATTTTTAAATTTATGAAATTAATTAATTAATTTTATAATTTTATTTATGATAATTTAGTGCTTAAAGGTAACTTTTGTGTTAAAAAATTAAATTTGTTTAATTAGGTCAACATATTAACTTTGTAGTGATGTTATTAGTAAAATAAAAACTAAAATGTTTGCCATATTTAGTTCAGTTCAGTAATAATTTGTATATTATTTTATTCTTTAAGTCTATTTGAATAAAACTAGTTTTGATTTGTACTTTAAGTGCTTTTTTTTTAAACAAAACATAAACATTTTTTTCTTGTTTGTAATACACACACACACATACATACATACATATATATATATATATATATATATTAATATTATATATATATATATATATTATATATATATATATATATATATATATATATATATATATGTATATATATATAATATATATATATAATTATATATATATATATATATATATATATATATATATATATATATATATATATATATATATACTTTTTAGATTCAGGAAGCTAATTTGAATAACTGTCCCTCCACTTCCGCTAAAAGATTTATATTCCCCTTCTTCAAGTCTGAGAGCGAACTGTAATACCTTTTTTAATTATGTATTTTTTGTTGGTTTTAGGTCCTTCAAATTAATTACTATTTATTAGTGCAAAAATAATATATTAGAAAAGCCATTCTTATTACTGTTAGAATTGTTTTTTTTTTTTTAATATGCAAAATAATTTTATTACTGAGACTTCCTCATTCTTGTATTAAATACAAAAAAAATATTATAAAATTTCTTTAGTAATTGCGTAAATAATTAAAATATCTCAGTTGGGGGAGGGGTCTAGGGGAGCGGCCTCGATTTTGTTCGATCGATCTATATCTCTATTTTTAGACGGACTCATATCATTGGAATGTTGGTTTTTAGGGAAATTTTTGTTGAGGTCAAGTAATGTTGGCAGCACAATCTGTTTCTTGTTTATCTTTTTCCAGTGTTCGTGATTATTTTCTTTTTTTAACTTCTACTTCTTTTATATTTTTTTATTTTGCATAATGTTTTCGTTAAAGCGTGAGTTTATAGTGCTAAATATTCTATTGATGGGGTGAATGTTGTTATAATGAATCAGCTGATGGTGTTTACAGTATGCCTCATTTTATCAAAAGGAAGTCTAAGAAATCGTTCCCAGTCAAAGTGTGCACTCTGGACGCTGATCTGGAATTCAATTTAGAATGGAATTACACGGGAAGGGATTTGTTTGATTTAGTTTGTAGAACTATAGGGCTTAGGGAGACTTGGTACTTCGGGCTTCAGTATGAAGATAACAAAGACTTTATTTCCTGGCTTAAACTTGATAAGAAAGTTCAGGACCAGATTGTTCCCAGAGACACACCTTTCCCTTTCATGTTTCTAGCAAAATTCTTTCCCGAAGATGTCGCTGAAGAACTTGTTCAGGAAGTTACTCAGCACTTATTTTATCTCCAAGTTAAACAGGCGATTCTATCTATGGATATTTACTGTCCCCCTGAGGCTTCAGTACTTTTAGCTTCTTATGCTGTTCAAGCCAAGTATGAAGACTATGAGGAAGCGACGTATAAGCCTGGAATGTTAGCCAGTGAAGACCTTCTACCACAAAGAGTAATAGATCAGTACCAAATGACTCCTAAGATGTGGGAAGATAGAATTAAAATCTGGTACGCCGATCATAAAGGCATGTCTCGTGACGAAGCGGAGATGGAGTACCTTAAAATAGCTCAAGATTTAGAGATGTATGGTGTTAACTACTTCCTTATATCTAATAAAAAAAATTCTGAGTTATGGTTAGGGGTAACGGCCTTAGGTTTAAATATGTATTCCAAAGATAATAAACTAGTACCTAAAGCAAGTTTTCTGTGGTCAGATATTAGGCACGTTAGTTATGACGATAAGAAATTTGTTATCAAGTTAATTGATAAGTCTGGTGGTAATTGTGTTTTTTTCTCTAAGAAAGTCAGAATGAACAAACTCATTTTAGATTTATGTATAGGTAACCATGATTTATTTATGAGAAGAAGGAAACCAGATACCATGGAGGTACAGCAGATGAAACAACAAGCTAAAGAAGAGAAATCTAGGAGATTAGTTGAAAGAAATAAACTTATAAGAGAAAAACAACTTCGAGAGGCTGCAGAAAGAGATAAGGCCACTTTAGAACAAAGAATTTTACAATATCAAGAAGAGATAAGATTGGCTAATGAAGCTTTGCACAGATCAGAAGAAACCGCCGAGTTACTCGCTGAAAAATCACGAGTTGCTGAAGAAGAAGCAATGCTGCTTAATCAGAAAGCTGCTGAATCCGAGCAAGAATTAAACAGAATTAGATTGACTGCTATGAAAACGGAAGAAGAGAAAATGATATTAGAAAAGAAAACTCGGGATGCTGAGCAACTGACTGCTAGACTTGTCGATGAATCTGAACGTAGAGCCTACGAAGCTAATCGTCTCAAAGGAGAATTACTCAAAGCAAGGTTAGCTGAAAAACAAGCTAAAGAAAAACTATTAGAATTCCTATCTAGAAATTATATTAATTCAACAAGTATGAATTCACTTTATTCTCAGAGTCCTGTTCTTGAAAATGTGCCTATCGAATCTGAAACCAGGCTTAGTTCAACAGACTTAACATCTTACGATTTTGTCCCTGATAATGAAATGGTACAACTATCTTTAGAAATTGAAAAAGAAAAAGTGGATTACTTAGAGAAAAGTAAACATTTACAAAATCAGTTACGGGATTTAAAATCAGAGATAGAGATTCTAAAAATAGATGAGAAACAAAGTGAATTAGATGTATTTCACGAAGAACAAGTCAAATTAGGTGAAAATAAATATTCTACTTTAAAGAAAGTAAGATCTGGATCTACGAAGGCCCGCGTTGCTTTCTTTGAAGATCTCTGATCCCTTGTTAGTCAATTTTTTTCATAATTTTGTTAAGTTTTTATTGTTATTTTTTGTACAACTCTTTGAATAATTGTAGATATTTATTTTTAAAACTTAAAATTTTATTTGAGAAGTGATATCTTAATACTAGTTTGCATTTTGAATTAACAGTATAGTGGAATAGAATTAGCAAACTTTACTCACTTACTTACTGCAAGCTGATAGAGTTTATAAGGTGATTCAATTGGAAGGATTTTATGAATGAAAACAATTTTTTTTGTATGTTAGGTTATAGTCCTGCAGTGACGTCATTGCAGAAATCAGTATAGACAACTTACATTATAATACTAACAAATTAGAGCACTACTACTTAAAAAAGAAAAATTTTAAAATAAAGTTTTCTGAAATTATTTCTCAGAATACATTCGTTGAGTTTATATACATGACACAGTTTATGACATGTCAATATTCATTTTGACATGTTTGAAATTAAATAACTGATGTTTTATGGTTAACCAAGAGAATGTAGTTTTGTAAGGTTATATATAAATTATTATCACCGTGCGTTTGTAACAAAGAGACTAAAACTATTAGAGAGAGGATACAACAGTTCTTATCATTCCTTGGATAGCTAGGTGCGGTTAGAGTATGATAAGAGACCCACCCGTAAAATCAAAACAAAAAAATTTCCCTACAAATTTTTGACATAAAATTAAATAAATACATCCATTCTCGGGTATGTAAAAAGGCTTGGGCTTTGAGTAGGGCATATATAAGGGAGATAATGTAAGAGGATCTCTTACATTACATGTAAGACAATGATTTATCCAATATAAAGGGTGGGTCCCTTATCATACTATCTACAATGGGGTAAGAGTATTATAAGGGACCCACCTAGAAGAATACAATATCATCTATTCTGGGTTGGTAGAAAAGCTTGGGGCTTTGAGTAGGGCATATGTAAGGGAGATAATGTAAGACAATAATCTTACATTAGATCTAAGACAATAATGTATCCAATATAAAGGGTGGGTAGGGATCCATCAATCATACTATCTACAATGGGATAAGAGTACATTACCCATTGCACTTGATACATTCTTGCCTTAATCTCCCTTATATAGCCCCAAAGCCTATTTACAAACCCTAGAATAGATGTAATGTATTCTTCTAAGGTGGGTCTCTTATAATACTCTTACCCCATTGTATATAGTATGATAAGGGACCCACCCTTTATTTAAAAAAACCTTGTTATTGGATACATTATTGCCATAATCTCCCTTATATATGCCCTACTCAAAGCCCCAAAGCCTTTCTAAAAACCCGAGAATAGTATTGTATTCTTTTAGGGTGGGTCCCTTATAATACTCTTACCCCATTGTATATAGTATGATAAGGGACCCACCCTTCATTTAAAAAACCTTGTTATTGGATACATTATGCCATAATCTCCCTTATATATGCCCTACTCAAAGCCTCAAAGCCTTTCTAAAAACCCCGAGAATAGTATTGTATTCTTTTGGGTGGGTCCCTTACCCCATTGTAGATAGTATGATAAGGGACCCACCCTTTATATTGGATAAATCATTGTCTTACATGTAATGTAAGAGTATCCTCTTACATTATCTCCCTTATATATGCCCTACTCAAAGCCCCAAAGCCTTTCTACATACCCGAGAATGATTGTATTTATTTATTTTATGTTTACAATAATGTCAAAAATGTAGGGAAATTTATTTGTTTTGATTTTGCGGGTGGGTCTCTTATCATACTCTAACCCTAGGTGCCGTAACAGTACATTGGTGAAACGTCATTTTTTTTATTTTTCCTAATAATTACAATTTCACGTAAATCATTACATTATTTTTCGACTATTTTGTTTTAAATCAAGTAAAATGAATTTAAAATAAGTTTTAATTATCTATTGCATGTATTCTTTAATTGTTAGTTTTGAATAAAGTGGTTTAATGTGGCATCACAGAAAAATGTCCGGCGTAAGTAGAATGCATGCTACAATAGAAGTTGTAGAGGGGTGGGGTGTATTTAGTCTCTCTCTAGGGAGACTATAGTAGGGGTAAGTACAGTTAGGGCACCTATAGAAACTGTCTCACTTCCAGACCCCTTATCACTGTGTTAAACGGGTCCTGTACTCTCTCTAATAGTTTTAGTCTCTTTGGTTTGTAAGCTTCCTTGGCTGTGTGGTTAAAGCGTTCGCTAGAGGATTCGTATGTATGTTGGTGGTTCGAACCTCGGCTAAGGTGAACCACTTTATAGTTTATTTTTGATATTTTGAATATTTATATGTGTCCAACTGATTTTCGATCGAATTATTTAAATTATTGCCGGTTAATGATGTCAAAACATTATTTATCAAATAGCACATCTAAACCTAAAGATTGATTTTCGTACCAAGTTTCATCACTCTATCATAAATCCTCTGAGAGCTAAGACAGAGTGGTAAGACACACTCACACATACAGACTGACATTTTTGTAAAAACCACTTAAGAGATAAAGCTCGGTTTCAGTGCAGACACAATAATTTTCCTAAATACAAACAGTATAATGTAAAAATTGCTCCAATTTTTTTTTTTAATAAAAAGTAATCCGAGGACCTGAGACTTGAACGCGAGACTTAAATCTCCTGCATTAGAAGCGGGTGTATATCAACTTTACTATTAAGTCTTATGAATATTTGACAGATTTTTTTAAAATTAATTTAATCTAAATTAAAATGTAAATCAATCAATGTTGTGCTAGTTAATAATCTCAGAAATTTTCGGCCCCATCTTTTGCTTTTTTTGTTTACAGTTTATAATTATTCATATTTTTTTTAATGTAAGCCGTTTATACAGATTCCTGCAATGACATCACACCATTTATAAAAAAAAGTCAGATTATAACCTCCATGTTTGGTTACCTCAAATTTAATTACCTTATAAATTTCTATCATTTGGGCTTACTGTAGAGGAGGTTATAAATATGTAATTTCGTCAATGTTCATTTTATGTGACAAAAATTCATACTAAACAAAACAAACAATTTCTTTTTGAGGCACAAATTAAACAAAACGCTTACACCATATTTTAACAGATAATGTTAATTGTTTATTCTTATCTAATGATCATGTCTCATCCTAACTGGACAAGTTATTAGGGGTGTAGATATACTTGTTATTCTATTTCACTTTAATTGACAGTCATGTAACACTTTATGTAGCTTTTGTTTGGTTTAGTGTTGTTGTATTAGGACGCACGGTTAAAAATCAGTTTACAGCGTGGGAAAATAGTGTTGAGAAAGCAATGTGGTTGGTCCTATTTGAAATTGTAGGTGTGGTTTAACATCTTGGGCTATCCTCATTGGCTCCCTCGAATTATTTTCCCACACCGTCTACTGATTTTAACCGTGTTGTATACTATGATATTGTAAAATGTTTGTTTGAAAACTCTTATCGTTCTAAACTTATTTATAGTATAACACATGGCTAAATCAATAGACATCCTGCTAAAATGTCAATGGTTTCAACCCACTGTTTTTTACAAAAAAAAATATTTTTTAAGTAACAAAAAACATTCCTACTCTGGCAACTTTGTAAGTCATGTTGTGTTTTAAATGTATTCTTTGGTTTTATTTTATATCGTATTTTTTTATTTTAAAAATTTATTTATTTATTCTTTAAGTATAAAAATTGTTGTATCTAAGTTACAAATTAAGTGTATAAATAAAATGAAAACCAAAACACTGCAATAATTATATGAATTGAACAGATCAAAATGCATGATAAGGGAAAAAAGTGATTAGAGGTTACAAATTTTTAAAACCAGTGCTGCCTTTTAATGATTTTATTTACGAAAAAGGTAATTTTTTGGCATGAGGTGAAGGGGGAAGTGGTGTGATTAGTCTAAACCAATAGGATTCTTCCCCTCACTGATTTTTTTGGCTCGCTGTCAACTGATTTTAGCCGTGTGTTACACTATAATGAGTTTAATTTTTTTTGCTTTACTGTTCTCTCATTTATGATTTTTAACGAAAATGTTTGTCTTCAATAGACCACAGCTCATCAGGTAATTTACGACTATATTGCTCTAAGTGTAAAATTAAGTTGGCAATAAGTGAAATAGAATCAACAAGATACTTTTCATGTGTTTTGGTCTTACGATATGACTGGAAATGTCAAAAGAAGAAAATTGTGGCTGCTAGGGCTACTTTTAGTGACTATTGTTATCAAAGATGAGGTTATACCAATTTAATGTTGCCTGTCGTTGATGAAGGCTACTTGTTGTGACAAACAACATAAAATTTTTAAAAGGAATTGAAAGAAACAGTCTCTCCACTGATTTTAAAGACAATGTATTGACAGAGCCAGCTTTCAGTTTTAACAAACCATCATCAGAGCCTAACCAACAAAGTACAAACCAAATATATTACAAAAAATCAAAAGAAATCGTTACTACAGAATATCAATAAACAGCATCTACTCTAAAAGTACAAAATAAATATAAAATAATAATAATAATAAATAAATAACATAAATAAGCGAAATATATAAAATAATTTAAAAATGATATAATATAAATTAGGTATAAGAGCAATATAAATGTATAAAAAATAATATAAAATATAAATAATTCAAATTATAGTAATGAACTATATAAAATAAATAAAAAGGTATAAATAGAAATAAATAAAATGTAGATAAAATTAAGTTAAATGAAATAGATAATTTACTGGCGAGTCGAGAAGAAAGAGTCAAGCAACAGGCATAATTGAGTTGTCCAAAATGTTGAAACGAATTGATGGATAACGTGGCGCCGCATCTAGTGCGCCTTGTATGAGCGTTACTACCCCATTTTCTCCCTTCTTATTCAGCGCTCTATCTCTATTATCTTTTACATTCCTGGAGATTTCAACGTTCTCCAAGAAATTCATCACTCCCTTTCTGCACTGTGTGAAGGTACGCAACTTTATGCTGACTTCTAAAGTGACCAGCTTTGTTCATATATTGGTAGAACCTGCTTGTGGTTTTACGGAAGTGCTCTTTTAACCTGGTGAAATAGGCTCTACCTGTTTGACCTACATATACACTACCGCAGTCTCCACATTTCAACGCATATATGCCATTCTTTTCTTCAGGCTTGATTTTATCTTTGGCGTGAGATAAGGCGCTGCGTAAGGAATTTAAGGTAAGGTTCTTATGAATTTCTTGGAGAACGTTGAAATCTCCAGGAATGTAAAAGATAATAGAGATAGAGCGCTGAATAAGAAGGGAGAAAATGGGGTAGTAACGCTCATACAAGGCGCACTAGATGCGGCGCCACGTTATCCATCAATTCGTTTCAACATTTTGGACAACTCAATTATGCCTGTTGCTTGACTCTTTCTTCTCGACTCGCCAGTAAATTATCTATTTCATTTAACTTAATTTTATCTACATTTTATTTATTTCTATTTATACCTTTTTATTTATTTTATATAGTTCATTACTATAATTTGAATTATTTATATTTTATATTATTTTTTATACATTTATATTGCTCTTATACCTAATTTATATTATATCATTTTTAAATTATTTTATATATTTCACTTATTTATGTTATTTATTTATTATTATTATTATTATTATATATTTATTTTGTACTTTTAGAGTAGTTGCTGTTTATTGATATTCTGTAGTAGCGATTTCTTTTGATTTTTTTGTAATATATTTGGTTTGTACTTTGTTGGTTAGGCACTTGATGATGGTTTGTTAAAACTGAAAGCTGGCTCTGTCAATACATTGTCTTTAAAATCAGTGGAGAGACTGTTTCTTTCAATTCCTTTTATTTATTGTCTCCATAGCTCAACTTATTTATTATAAAAATTTTATTTCTCGGGCGCAAATAACACAGAGGGTTTGTTTACAAAATATCATGACATCTGACATTCTTCTGTCAATCACAGAGTGGCAGCCATTTTCTAAAATATAGAGGAAACTCAATTACTTTTTAGTTCTCTTGTTAGTTCTATTCCACTATAATCAAGACAATATATTGCATCTCAAATCTTTGGACACCTACATACGTAGATGTACCGCCTCTAAAAAAAACGCCTTCACAATAAGGGCAAAGTTTTTATTTTTGATAATATGTAATATTTAAACCCATAGAATGAACCCCTTAAGATTTATTTTAAGAAAAACAAAATGGGTTTCTAAGCATGATATCGAAAATTAGAAGAAGAAAAATTGATCTAAATAATGTTTTTTTAGCTCCTGTTGAACAATTCAACTCTCTAAATTGAATAGGGACGGAATAAAATAATATACAAACCAAGTAGGGAAACAAATGCGATTTCTGTCAGACCTGGCATGTAGTTCATATTTTGTTCACCAGGGAGTTGGCTCAAATTTTCCAATGGTCGCGGCCATTTTGTTTTACCCTAGTAAATGTAAACAAACTATTTACGATACTCAAAATTTATGTTTTTATTGCATTTATTTGAACAGTTTAGTTTAAAATGTTAATAATTTGTGTAAGAAATACATTTTGCCAAATCCAATAGTGGTTTAAGTCCGAATCTTTAAATACTAGGTTTGTTTAAATTACTTAAAACGAGCGGCTAATTAAACTTTTTTTTTCGTATGCACTACTTAACTTAGTACATTTTTGCAAATGATATTTGTTTTTCCCCTTCAATTATTAATTGTAATCAATAATGTAACCTAATTTTTTTAAATATAATAAAAGCAATCGTGATTTTAAGTTACATTTAAGGCAATACACTTTTGTTTGCATTTTCTTCAAAATCTTAATAAAAACATGTGGTTTACTTTTACTATAGTTTCTCTTTTTCTTTAACTAAATTATTATAACAATTATTTAACAGAAGTTAGGTACATATTAAAGTACGAGAACACAATAAATAGTAAAACTCAACTAATGTTATCAGGGTTGCCAATAAAATTAAATAAAAAAACCTAAATCCGAAAAAAACGCATGCGCTGTCTAATTTTATCTATTTTTTATTTTTGAGCCAGCTATCAGCTGATCGGGCAGGTCTGAATTTTTTTACATTTATCAGTATAGGAGTTTCCCTACTTGGTTTATATATTACTTTAGGACGGAATATTTGGGGATACTAAAAACATAGCGTCAGTGAAGCTTTAAGTATTGTGTTCTTTAAATCAATATTTTACTTATTTTAAAAGCTATGGTGTAATGCTAGATATTATTATGAGGGAAATTGAATTATTTAGTTACAGTTAGGTAAATTGACCATGTTAGTTGAATTAGAAAAAATACTGAATATTTTTAATGGAAATATTGTTGTTGAAATTGTGTTCAATTTTATTTTCTTAATATTTTTTAAGACATTGTTGTCTGTACTATGTAGATTTGTGTAAATCTGTTTATTTATTTGGAGCTTTTTTATGTTTAATAATACTACTAAATTTAGTTTTATTTTAACTAGGCTAATGTTTATTATGTTTTTATTAATGACAAAGCTGAATTTTAAATATTTGATTACCTCATTTATGTGTTTATGAGGGTAGGGTTGAAGCCCTCCCATCTTAGGAGGGTTTCATGTTGGTTCATCATGACACTTCAGCTATATTTTATAAGTTAAGGAATAATTAAATTGTATGGTTTCCCGTTAGTTTATCCTGGGTGCTACTTCGTTTTTTAAAGGCTGATCAGGAACTTAACATATATTAAATATTAGTGGACGGTCAAAACTTTGAATTTTTTCAGCAGCCAAAACTGATTTTGGCTGGTTAGAAATTCGCTACAAGGTTATACATTTGCAATGTATAATGTGTGCAATGCCTTAATTAAATACCTTCGTTTAAATTATTTTCAATTAACATCACAATTTTTCCTTTTTAGCCTTTAAAACAGGCATCAAGCATTTTCAGAAAATCTCTAATCCACCCATAATGGACCTTAGTGAAACCTGTTAAAACACCAATTAAGGAGCAAATTACCTTTGCTCTATTGTTATTTTTGTCTCTCTTCAATGCTTATTTTTGTATATATTTTTTTTAATTTGATTGTTTCCAATCTGTATGAAGTTTCTGACTAATCAGGTTTAAAGTAATTTTATGATGAATGTTTGGAATCGATAGTGATTAATTGTGCCTTATTTGTATATTTCCTTTTTTTTTAAAAAAAAGAAAAAAATCTTTGTAATTTATTTGTTGAAAATAATAAAGTTGATACTTTTTTAAAGGACGAATTAAGTGTTGTTTTATTAACTTATTGAAAATTGCAGAGGATTGTATTGGTTTTTGAGATGGGTTAGGTTACAGGTAACATCCCCTCCATGGCAGGCAATTTCTCTCCCCCATTTTTTCATGTTTGTTTTTATTAAACAGCATTTGTCTTTGCACAAGCCTATAATTGTTATAATACATAGCCAGCTTTTGATTTTAACGATCATCAGTACCAGTAAGAATCTCTTCACTGGCTCTGATGATTATTGTTAAGGTGAGATGAAGCCATTATCAGTGCCAGTGAGGCTTGTATCATTGGCTCTGATGATTATGTGTTTAAGTGAGATGATTGAAGCCAGTTGATCAGTGCCGTAGGCTTGTATCATTGGCTCTGATGATTATTGGTTAAGTGAGATGAAGGCCTGATTATCTGCCGTGAGGCTGTATTCATCTCTGATGATTATCCATTATCAGTGCCGGTGAGGCTTGTATCATGGCTCTGATGATTATTGTTAAGGTGAGATGAAGCCATTATCAGGTGCCTGGTGAGGCTTGTATCATGGCTCTGATGATTATTGTTATGTGAGATGAAGCCATTATCAGTGCCGGTGAGGCTTGTATCATTGGCTCTGATGATTATTGTTAAGGTGAGATGAAGCCATTATCAGTGCCGGTGAGCTTGTATCATTGGCTCTGATGATTATGTGATTGAGATGAAGCCATTATCATGCGGTGAGGCTTGTATCATTGGCTCTGATGATTATTGTTAAGGTGAGATGAAGCCATTATCAGTGCCGGTGAGATTCAACTCACTGGCACTGTTGATTATTGATTGAAAAAAGTCAACAAATAATATACGCTTGTGGCAAGACAAAATATATTTACTTTATAACCATAGAAAGGTATGTTTGCTCCTTACTCTATCTTCATACAATGTCCATAAGATCAGAAAAGTTTCTTCATGCATCATCCCCTTTTTTCAAGATACTTGATCTTCAGTATATTGTCATGAATCTACATAATAGCTATAGTATATGACTTGTATTTGTGATACATTTACACAATCTATGATAAATATGACATAACTAATAGATTTTTGTTCACACACACAAGATAAGAATTTTTTAAAAAAATACGACTTATGACTAACTATAGATTGTTTAAAATAAATGACTGAAGCTTGTTGATTTGATTAAATTCCTCGAGATTTAAACGCAGCTTTTAAAGCTGTCTATATTATGGTGAGCTTCAACTTATTTGTCATAGTTATCAATAGTGGTAACAAAAATCACCATGTTTAGTTAGAAGATGCCAAACATTTGGTAAATTTGAACTTGTATGAGTCAACTTATAGAGAGGAGAGACCATTTTTCCTAAGTTAAGGACCCCCCCTTTATTTTAAGGATTTATAGTGTATGTAGTAGTTATTACTAGACGTTACAGCGAGCCATTTGGTTAACACTTCTAGTATGTATTATTACTGAATAGGTAGGTATTTGAGTATAGCTAGTGAGAGAGGTGGGGAGTAATATTCTCGAGTCTCCAGCAACCAATAACCGAGAGGGGCTCGTCTCTATACAATATTTCATATCATAATAATATCAATATCACCGTTCAATCAAACATCAAATTAGTGTTTTTGAAAATACTTAACAACCTACACTGACTTTTTCCAAAATATTTTGATTTTGCTATTATTCATTATGTAATTTTATAATTGCTGCAAAAAAGAAGATTATTTCGTTTAAAACAGTTTAAAAAGAAATAACACAATTCAAAAGCCTAACCAAGGAGAAAAAATAAATTTGCGTTTAAACTTTCTTATGCAGATAATAACTGAGAAACTCATACACAAGCTACAAAAATGAAGACACAACTACGTGAGCGTGACATTTCTTTTACTGAATCAAAGTAAAAAAATAAAATATAAAAGTCATCAGACATTAAGTTGTCTCTTCATTCATTGATTCAAAGTAAAATAATAGAGATAGAAGTCATCAGACATCAAGTTGTCTCTTCATTCATTGAATAATGTAATATGAAGCAATGTATAATTTAAAATAAAATACAACCATATACAAATGATCAATTGATTAATATCAATACATTAATCAATTAAGATGATAATTAAAAGACAACTCGCTTTGCGAGGTAGAATAAGGGAAGAACTGTAAAATGTGAATGGTAGAATAGAAAGATCTTGTGGTTGACGAGGTGGGGGGACTGGAATCTTATAACTATATTCCATCTCACTGCGGGCTGAAACAACTAATATATTAAAAGTGTTAACCAAATGGCTCGCTACAACGTCTAGTGTAGTTATTGGCGCCCACATCATATTTGAGTAAAAAATATATATATTTTTAAGGATAGGATTGCCAACTCCTTTTTACAGTCAAAAAATTTCCTAGTTTAAACTGGCCAACCCTAAATGGACACTCTTTTGTGTATAATAGAAGTCAATAAGTTGATAATTAATTTATAGTCTTTCCAAGTCTGTGCAAGAGCTTGAACAGATTGACTGAGGTGAATGTTATGGTTTAATATGAAGTGATATAGATAATTTGGTTGTACCTACTGACAAGAAAATAGTCCTCCCATATCTGCCTGCTTTAATTCGAGTCCATTCTTCCATCGGAAGCACTTTCCCACTTCTCACTGTCAATACTTCTCCACTTCTTCTTTGCCCTCCTGCCAAATTTATGTTTGTCAAATTTAATTATTGAAAAATTTCATTTTTATTTAGTTAAAAAAATTTCATTTTTATTTTATTAAGTTATTTCAGTTTACTCCTTTAACTGAATAAAAATACAATATAATTTTGCGAGAAACACTAAGGAAACAATGCAACATGCCTAGCATTGCATCTTGCTTGTTACATTTCCTAGGTGTCTCTCGCACAATTATATTGTTAACTGAAAACTGAGCAGTGGAGTAAACACAGCTAACCAATAATAACACCAAAATCTCTCCACAAAACCTTTATTAAAACCAGAGCTGGCTTTCGACCTTACGATCATCATCAGTGCCGGAGAGTTGAAGAAGGAGAATCCTAGTCTGACTTTTTAGGCAGAGTCATATAGCGGACTCAGGATTTTCCTTTTTTAACTCTCCGGCACTGATGATGACCGTTAGGTCGAAAGCCGGCTCTGGTTTTAATAAAGGTTTTGTGGAGAGGTTTTGGTGTTGTTATTGGTTAGCAATTATATTGTGTCAACTGTTCATGTTTTGCAAAACTCGGTATTATCAAATAAAAATAGTTGGTCTATGATATTTGACTGAAGTACAATGATTCATTGTACTTCTTTCTTTCTTGTGTCATTGATGATGATAATAATGATTTACTTGATGTTTCAAAATGCTTTCCTAATATATTGCTCTAAAATAGCTTAAATAGAAATGCACTTTGGGCAATTAATTTTATAACAAGTAAAGGCTGATTTACGGGGCAGGTACCTCCGAACTTTTCCTCATTACATCGGATTCGCTACGCTTATCTTTCCTCCTTCGGACTCGCTTCGCTTGTCCTTAGACATACAGTTCGCCAGATTTATACTGCAGCATGCCTTCGGACTCGCTTCGCTCGTCTTCAGATAGTAAATACATCCGTATCTTTCTCAACGGTCACCCATAAAGAATTGACCACGCTCAATGCTCTTTAATTTTTATGATCTAACAAAAATCATGGATATACTTGCCGTATTGATACCAAACTTAGTGTACTTATTTATTAGGTAATGGTATACATTTGTACTAAATTTCAATTCAATTGGACTATTTCAAATTTCTTAAAAAACATACACAAGTCTCTACAAAACTGAACTCAGTTTGAGCATTGCGTTTCTATCCATGATGTCCTACATCCCTGAAGATGCCTCCCACAGTGGAAACGAAACGTCGGATTCTTCACCTACTTTGACGCGGTCACTACCGAAAGACCTAATTCTTCATGACAATACTTTCTATAGTAGATGGGATTTATTTGTTTTTGGTAAAACATTATGTGTAATGTTGTCTTTGGTATTTCAGAATAAAGTCTGTTTCGAGTGTTTTGAATTGTAGTGCGAATGCTGGTAGGTTGATAATCTTTAAACTTATTTAAAACTTAGTTTGATGGATTTTGAGTGAATATAACATGAATTTGTGGTGGAGGGAGATATGCGTTTTCGTTTTAGCGTTGATATAATCCACATTCAAACTTAATAATGAATAATTAGTAAAATATTTTATAGCAAGTACCAAAAAACTTTTTTACCACTTTCGTTTAAATAGACTAGAAAGAATTTTTTTTATGATAAATGATTAAAAAAGCTTGTGTTGTTATTACCTAGTGGAAGTATCCTTAATTCCAAAACTCCTCCATAAAGATAGAGGGAGAAAAATGTCATGGTGTAGCCTTGTGACATCAACGTGAAAACCACTATGCCTCGGGATCCAGTTGGTTTCAACTCGAGTTCTATCGACGCTTCGGAAACGTCAAGTCCGGCTGGTGGAAGACTAATGTATGATCTTTTACCACTTAGCATTACATCACTTAGATGTTCGGCTAGAGACAAAAGAGTATTTAATGTGTACTTGAAAGGCAACCATGTTACATGTTATGGACTAATAATGTGCCGTGCATATGTAAACCAAATTTCAAGATGCTTCTATTAATTCTAATTTGAAAAGTGCTTATCACCTCTTAAACTTTCTTAGCGCAAAGGTCAAATGGTTGAAATCTTGATTAGATGTTCGGTACTCTGAGAAATCATCTTACACTTATGGCACTAACTAAGAAACATTTGTACCATTTATGACGAATTGTAGATGAAAATTTTGACTCCAGGGATTTAAAATCACAGTTAAAGTAATATATAAACCAAGTAGGAAAACTCCTATACTAACCTGTGTAAAAGAATCAGACATGCATGATCAGCTGATAAAAAATAAAAAAATAAAAAATACTGGCTCAAAAATAAAAAATAGCTGAAACTGAAATAACTGCGCATGCGCCTCTTAGGATTTAGGTTTTTTTACTTAGTTTTATTGGCAACCCTGATAACATTAGGTGAGTTTTACTTTTAATCGTGTTTTCCTACTTTAATATGTACGTGATAGTTTAATGATTTTGCATTGAATTCTGCGAAATAATTGCTACAATAAATTAGTTAAAGAAAAAGAGAAACTATAGTAAAGGTAAACCACATGTTTTTATTAAAATTTTGAAGAACATACAGACGACAATGTATTGTCTTAAATATAACTTAAAATCAAGATTGCTTTTATTATATTTAAAAATATTTGGTTAAAGTTGTATAATTAATGATTACAATTAATATTTGAAGGGGAAAAACAAATATCACTCGCAAAAATGTACTAAGTAAAGTAGTGCACACGAAACAAAAAGTTTCATTAGCCGCTCGTTTTAAGTAATTTAAAAAACCTAGTATTTAAAGGTTCGCACATAAACCTCTATTGGATATGACAAAACGTATTTCTAACACAAATTATTAACATTTTAAGCTAACAAATAAATGCAATTAAAACAAAAATTTTGAAAACCGTAAATAGTTTGTTTACATTTACGCCCATAAGAAAATTTGTATAGAGATATTATTACTAGAGGGGCCCTATTGGTTGAATTTTGAAACACTGACAAAATAACCTGACCACCTTCGCTTATAATATAATCAAATAATCAGTACAAAATTACAATAACTTATATAGTAGTACGTAAAAAATACAAATCAAAACACAAACAAGGTATGGGAAGCCGAAAACAATAGATTTATTATAACCTTAACTCACTCTTTAAGGAGATTTCAATGAGGTTACACAGAGCCCCTGAGAGCCCCCAATACGATGTTTCAGGTCTTTCAATGTATTGAGATAGGCTATGCCCCCTCTAGTATATATCTCTATGAAAATTTGAGCCAACTCCCTGGTGGACAAAAAATGAACTGCATACCAGGTATGACCAAAGTCGTGTTTGTTTCCCTACTTGGTTTACATATTACTTTAGTCAGAGTAAATAAAATTTATGTGTTACAAGCCTATTAAGCTAATTTTTTGATTCAATACTGATTAGTTGTGATGCAAATCATTCTAAATTGTATAATTCAATTCTTTACAAGTCTTGGTGGATAAAGTACCTTTATCGCAATATTTTCCAGTAAATCCTATGGGGCAATCACATTCATATCCATCCGGTAGAGGCACACATGTTGACCCCGAAGCACATTTGTGTCTTGTTGAATCACAAGGATTGAATCTTTGACTACATACTGGTCCAAACCATCGATCTTGACAAAGGCACCTGGAAAAACCATATCGATGCAGCTATCTGTATCGAGTTATATATGACAACTAAAAGTTTGAAAATAACATTTAATGTGGAAACAAAGACAAAAATTTTACATGATGCTAACCTATAAGGTGGTTGTTTGTTTGTTACTTCTTTATTCTCAACATTTACCAGTGAAAGCTGTCTCAGGAGCAGATTTCTAGTTTCTCACCCGATTGGAATGGCCGATCTATGGCCGGTTCCATTCTTCCGCCTTTAGGCTCTTTGGCTTTTTCATCTGTAAATTTGTCTCTCTTTTACCCTACAAATTTTATTCCTTTTGCTTGATTATCAAAGCTGGCTTCTACACTTACTAATATTTCCCAAACCTCTTATTTTTTTACTAATATTTGCTCTAACAATGACCAGTCTCAATGATATTTTCATTAAAAGACGATACTTACGTGAATGTTGCTGGTTGATCCAGACAAGCTCCCTGGTGATGACACGTAGAGTTAGCGCAGTGTTTTGTCGAACATTGTCCCACGTTTCGTCCAGTTGCGTCTCTCCATCTCCTCAGTGGTAAACTAATGCCTCCTGCTTTCAATTCAACTCCGTACAAACATCCCGTGTAACCTTGGTGGAGAGGTAGATCGTGTGGAAGACCGCTAAAATTTCTGCTTGCATGTCCTCCTAAAACAGATCAAGTCTTGTTTGATTTGTCAAGTCGTTCATATTGATGTTCCTCAATGATAATCCATTGATCTCTGGGTAACATCTTTACTTTATTTGTTATTCTCCGACTTTCTGTTTTAACTATTCATGTTTTTCTGTAATACGAATGTAGTAGTTTTTAACTCTATAAAAATATTATAAAAGTTAACAATAAAAAAATTCGTTAAGATTTTTGGAGACATTTTCCTCACTGTGTCTCTTTCTCTGCTACCACATGATGTTCTTCTATAGTAGAATTTCTTAAAGAGTATACTGAAATAAGAATCCTGCAAATTCTTAAATAACATGTAAATTAATTCTAACATTAAATAACATGTAATTAATTGAGGCCTTACTTGTACAAAAGACTCAAAGTCGCAGTGCAAAAGGTTTTACACCTACCCTCACAATTAATTATAATAATAAATTAATTCTAATGTAATAAAAAAAAATCGGGTACGGGGAAGTACCTCGGAACTTCTCCTCATTACTTCGGATTCGCTACGCTCATCCACCCTGCTTCGCTCGTCCTCAAAAAATTCATTTCGCCAAATTTATACTGTAACATTCCTTTGAACTCGCTTCGCTCGTCTTCAGATAGTAAATGCATCCGTATCATTCTCAGCGGTCACCCATACAGCACTGACCACGCGCAGTGCTCCTTAATTTTTATATGATCCAATAAAAATCATGGATATACTTGTCGTATTGAAACGAAATGTAGTGTACTTATTTAATATGTAATTATATACACTTGTAGCAAATCAATCAAACCATTTCCCAATTTTTGATAATTATTTAAAAAACATACACAAGTCATTTAATAAAAATTGAATTAATGCTGATGATGAAATGAAACTTGGCACATATGTTAAACTTATACATAGTCATATGTGTGCCAAATCTCAATATGATCGTATCAATGTTCCGCGTTTTATGATTTTTCTAAATTTTCGCTGAATCATTATTGCGGGTTAATGATGTCATAAAAATATTATTTTTGTACAAAATTTCAACTCTCTAGCATAAATACATTGGGCGCTACGATGATAACAGACACACACACACATACAGACAGACAACTTTGCGAAAACCACTCAGGAGGCCTTAAAAACGCTTGAAACGTATACGTTTCCGCTTGAAACCGGAATTATAATTCCGGTTTCGGATTTTTTTGCAAACAAAATACTTTTCCTATATACCTACGGTATAAATGAGGGAGAGTAAAAATTTATGTAATGAATAATTACATTATTTAACTAATTGAAATTAAAATAAAACAATTTGTAATGTAAATCTTTAATTAGAAATAAATTTTATCGATTATATTAAAGGCAACACTTTTTGTCTTGGGTTTATTATCTCATCTTTTTTTTGTCAAGTCATTTACTACTTTTATCATTTGAACCCGTATTTTATACAGTTTAAAAGTTAGTTTATTCTATAGCGTTTTGTGATGAATATCATCGAAGATATAGACGAACGCTTCGAACATACCCCGCCGGATGTTTTGGAAATAGTTACAAATGCCAAAGAGAGCCTACTACCCAGCAAATCAGGAAGTAGGTATCTCAAAGCATATGAAGTGTTCAAAGAATGGTGCTCAGAGAAAAAAGTAAAGAATGTAAGTGAAAACGTTGTGTTAGCGTATTTAAAAGAACTGTCAAACACAAAATCGAGCGCTACTCTGTGGTCAAATTTCTCGATGATAAGATCTTTATTATTAGTCAAAGAAAATGTAAATATAAAACATTATACAAACATAATAAGTTTTTCAACAATGCTAGTTTTGATTTATTACTGTTCTCAGATAAAATAATGTGTGGAACGAGGCAGGAAAGGAAACATTACTGACTCGTATATTTGCCTTCCACGGCTTTGCCTCGTCAGTCAAATTATATATTACCTGCCTCGGCTTCGCCTCGTCAGTCAATATAAAAATTACCTGTCTCGGCTTCGCCTCTGCAAGTAATTTAGATAGCACACCCTCGCCTTCGGCTCGGGGGCTAACTTCGATAGCTGGCTAACTAGTCAGTAATATTCCATTTTCCTGCCTAGTTACAGAAATAACTATTATCTAACTAATTTGTTTTGTATTGCAATTTTTAAACCTATTGGTAGGAACTTCGTTCCAGGATTGGCAGTTTGTTTTGAATTAATTTATCAATTTAACTGAAAAAAATTGGCACGGGGTACCTTGGAACGAACTATTTATCAGAATAACGGATTCCCAACTTTAATCCGCACTACGTCGGACTTGCTTCGCTCGTTCTCAGAATGCGAAATCTCCATATTTATAATTCGCTCGTCCTCAGTCAAAAAAGCACCCGTTTTATTCCCATTGGTCATCCATCCAGGTATTGATCTCGCTCGATGGTGTGTAACATTTGTGATCCGATACAAACATTAGATACACGAATACTAAAGTGATGTAGAAATTCATACAGTTTGGGTCGGGCGGGGGGACACAGTGGTCTAACTCCCTGGTTTTAGGTGGTTCCGAGAAAAACAGGAATTAGTTGCATCAACTACCGCACCGAGCGCTAGTTTTCACCTTGTCCCCTTATCACTATTGTTATCAGTTTTAAATCGATACTTCTATTTATGTTTATAAAAATGTAAACAAGACGATTTTTATCTTATTCATTGCCTTTTTTCTTTTTTAGTAGCTTATATGACAATTTTTTTAGAAAATAGGATAACGTGTGTTACGAATGAGACAACGAAGACGTAAATTAAATTTATAATTTCCCAGTTTGATGTTTGTTTACAAACATTTTTGATGTTTGTCTACAAATCATGGTTATCACGATATCAGGTCTACTTAAAATTAACACAGCGTTTATATTTTTATAACATTTTATGAAAATTATACCTTTAAAATAATTAATACAATTTTTAACATTGTTAAAGACCCTTTTAAATAATTTTAACCTTAGAATTGAAGAAATAATTATTTTATATATAGGGTACAAGGTCAACTGACCCGCCACTAGCGGAGAAAGGGTGAACTTAGGGCAGGTCCATCTAAAGCAGCTTATTTCGGGGGAGTTAGACCACTGTGTCCCGCGCCCCCACTCCTACTGTATGAATTTCTACATCACTTTAACGAATACTCATTTATTTCATAAAGGGAACTTTTTCAACAAATTTCAACTCAGTAGAAATATTGTTCGATCTTTGTTTTTAAAATTAATTTCGTTCTAATAATATAGTCACTACACGCGTGCTGAATGTCAAATCAATCGATACATTTTTCCGTGTTTTATGATTGTTCAAATGTTGAACAATTGTTTTTTATTCTCACACTCGGAGATACGATGATAACAGACACAAAACTTTGTAAAAACTTCTTAGAAAAAGTTTTTACATTAAAACTTAACTACTTTTTTTAAGTCCTTTGTAGAAGGTCTTAAAAGTGGATGATTCAGGTGACATCCCAGTTTCGAATTTTTTGCAAACAATTCTTTTTCTAAAATGAGGAAAATTAAAATTAAAGAAAAAAAAGAAAAATACGAATAATTTATTGTAAGATTACCTATGTATATGAGCGGTTGAGTATTGAGCTGAGTCAGCCAGCCAGGACTGGTTCCTGTCACATTTGGTAGATTGTCCACTTGAAGCCAACCTTCCCTACCAACTCTGCCCAGTCTCACTGTATGTACGTCGGTACTTTTTCCTGTATGTTGTATTTCACCTGGAGTAAATATTCTTCTTGGACCTGACAACAGAAAAGCAAGGTTTTGCGGATGATCGCATGTCGATTTCTATAATGGAAAAGTGATCAATAGAGAGTTTGTAATGGGTTATTGGAAGAAAAATTGTTAAATAGGTTAATGGGAAATAACTTACCAGAACTTTTAAATTACTTAACTTACCAGAACCTAGGTTCCATGTGAGAACAATGTAACCTCTGATGAAAGAAACAGCTAGGTGGTCTGATGAAGAATCGTGTGGGTGAGTCTGTCCGATAAAGATCATTAATGCTATCTGATCCATCGTCGCTGGCACGAATTTAAATTTGAGTTCAAAACTGGCATGAATAGCTACTGGCAGAGGATAAGCAGCGAAAGAACTTAACCCTCCTACTCCTCCGGAATAGTAACCTTCGCCAATTTCTAAATCTGTGAACATTATTGCATCTGTGTTAGTCGTTTGATTATTATCTTATTTTGATAGTTTCCAAGAATATTTAGATTGTTTTCACCTTGATTGCAGTAAAGACCGTGTTTGCCGAGTGGACATAGACATATGAACCCGCTGCCTGGGAATTCCATGCAGGTTCCGCCGTATTGACAGGGATTATTTTTACAAATTGACTGCTCACAGTTATTCCCTACGTATCTGTAACAAGAAAATTTAAATCAATTAATGTTTCCTTGATAATTGATGAATACTCACGTTCAATTAATTTTTTTGGTTCACTCCTCTACAAGTGTGTTGAGGAGTATATATCAAATATATATAAATAGAGTTATATATAACGCCGTTTATATATACATATAAAAATAACAAAAAAGCCATCTTAAATATTAAATTAAAGATAAGCATCTTGAACAAGTGCTGACAGTATATTTTCCCGAATGGACGAAGTCCAGTATTGCCTCTCCCTGCCAACAACCTCGTGGTGCGTTTAATGAAAACAAAATATAACTAAACAGTGAATTTCTAAATATAGTTAGTGAATTTCTTACTCATTACCCAGTTGCTCAATAATAAGGCGCGGTCGAATATCCACGGCCTTCTAGAACATTGGATCACCAAAAAACTTTTTTTATAACTTTTTTTCAAAATTTTCAGTAATTAGCCGGATTTATGATAAATGAAGCCTATTTCCGTAATCTGCACGCTCTTTTGGTTAATCTCAAAGAGTATTTCATTCACTCAACGATTTATTTTTAATCTAACTTGGTACATACATAACTACTGTTAGACGTCAATGTTATCTACCTGATTTGTGTAATATTTTGACATGTCATATTTGTTAACATTGACGTCTAACAGTAGTTATGTATGTACCAAGTTAGATTAAAAATAAATCGTTGAGTGAATGTAAATACTCTTTGAGATTAACCGAAAGAGCGTGCAGATTACGGAAATAGGCTTTATTTATCACAAATCCGGCTAATTACTGACAATTTTGAAAAAAGTTATAAAAAAAGTTTGTTGGTGGTTAGAGGTTCTAGATTAGATTTGGAATTAGAGGTTCTTCTAGATGTTCTAGAAGGCCGTGGATATTCGACCGCGCCTTATTGGCTTCGACTCTAAATTTGTTAAAAATGTTTACCCTTGCCTCGTTGGAATGCCTATATGAGATTGAATGTGTAGTAATCACTTATATCATACCCGTTTGGACAAAGACAGTTCCAGGAATGAGCCAGCTCGATACAAGTAGCTCCATTTAAGCATGGACTTGATAAACATGCTAATGACGAACATTCAGTTATCTGATGACCATCGATTGCGTCTCCATAGATATCGTGATACTCCCCATCTACCTAATTAAAATAAAAATAAGTCTGTTATAAAATGATCAATAGGAATATGATCCATTAAAAGGATCATACATCTAATATATTCAGCTTTTTCTGTATAATTCTGTGTATAGACAGACTTCAGTATGTTTCTGAAGCCTTCAATAACATGAGCTAATTATTTGTGATGACGAATATTGGAGGCTCTGAGCCTCATCAGCTTGTATAGTAGAAAATTTATTACACGGCCAAGTAAAGACTTCATTAAGCAAATCAAATAATTGGCGTCTCCTTGTTTTAAGATAAAGGATAAGACTGACTATTCAAGATTAGCTCTCGAAGTAGGATAATGGCTGCTATTCTGTGGATCTTTAAATTTGTATGAGACGTTTATTTTAAGCACTTTATGTGTCCTATTGGTACAATATCGGATTCTCATAGTTACTTAGTTACAATCAGGCGTGGATACAATGGGGGGGGGGGGGTGGCGATCGTTTTTTTAACCTTCCCCAAGGTTAAAAAAAATTTGAAAAATTATTGAAAGAAAGAAGCTTAGGCGGCGTCGGCTAATTTTTTTGCTAAACTTCACCTTTTTATGAAAAACATTTAAAAACAATCAATTTGCATAAGCTGACTTTGCTCGCATGGTTTGTTATTTATTCATTTAAAAAATCCTCTATTTTATATAATTATATTTAAAAATATTTAATAAATATGCTTAAACCTCAATTGGGCACCTCAGAAAAGAAATATATACTTATTACTGTGATAAGGTACGCTAAAATTTAGTTGGATGGCAGATGGCCCCCTTGAATGCAGTTTTGGGTATCCCTAACTTAATGTTGGCATGATGCCATTCAAGTTATTTAACTTCAGTGTTTAGTAGGGCTTAGGGGTTTATAGACTCTGCGAGGAGTTTCACATCTTGCTATCCATATGAGGAATATGCCCTAAAACATAATTTGGCGTACCCGCCACGCAGCCTCGGCTCCTTGGGCCACGTTATTTTTGATTATTTGTTGTTAATGGCATTTTGCCATGTATTTAGCGAATTTTCGTCACCTCGCTATGGCTGCTTCATGTCTATACAGTTTTTACTATTAGTATATATTTTTACATGACATTTTTCCATGTATCTATAATATTTTTAACGCTCGATATGGCCTCAAGGGGGCCACGTTTAAGTATATAAAATAAGATAGGTGTAGCATTAGCCAATTATCTCACACCCACTGTGTACTAAAATAATACATTTTTTTTATTTATTGGTGATAATGTCATAATTAAGTTACGTGCAAATAACGCTACTTAGATCCGATTAAGCAGAAACCGGTACCAATCATTTTAAAATGCCTGTGACCATAAGAAGATCTTCCTGCCGCTTTGTGAGCCTGCTTAACCTGCATTGTTTAGGAGAGAAGGCTAATGAGGGTGGATCAAGAGCGAATGGTTTCCCTCCCATACTAAATTTCCCCACTTAAACACTACCGAACCGTTGATGTCATTGACCTAGACGTATATATATATATATATATATATATATATATATATATATATATATATATATATATATATATATATATATATACATACATACATACATACATACATATATAATAAATAAATATATGTATACAGTTTACGCCAATTAGAATAGTCCGATTGAGCTGAAACTGGTCTCAATCGTTTTAGAATCCCTGCTTAGCTCGCCATAGTTCCGTGGGAGTTATTTTTGTCCTGTCTGTCCAGGGCAGTAGGCTAATGAGGCGTACTGGCTTCCTATTTGGCTCAGGAAGCCAATAGGAATCGATGCCCCCTCCCTCAACTTCCGTCATCTGAATAATTTCATAAGCGCCATTTTCATTGTAAAAATTCGCTAATACTCATATTAGCTGGTTTCGTGCGCATCTTTGATAATTTTTTGAATGCTATTATTTAAGTGAAATTATCTTAAGTCATTCTAAGCTCTCATTAAGGTAGTTGCATCTTTATGCAAAATTAATTAATTTTAATTACTAAGCCCTCAATAATCGCCCCTCCCAAGAATTTTGTCTGGATCAGAGCCTGGTTACAATGGATCTGCCATAGAAATCTTGAATCTCTTGTGGAACATATCCATTACAACGATATGGTTTCAAACTAATACGATCAAGAGTTGCTACTTGCGAGTGGTTCTTGTTTGGATTAAAGATGCATCTTCAACTACTTACATGAAGATCACTCATACATGCTGTGATCCCTGATTTGACCTGCAGATCAACCTGATGGTGTAAATGCGGAGGGAGTCCTCCAAGGTACAGTAATCCTGAACCTGTCTTAAACAGACCTGATTGTCCTCCGCTTGACTGCTCTCCGGACATTACTAAACTTTCGTTAACTTTCAATGTTGCGGGACATCTGCCTTCAGTAAAACCATCCCGAATGTATTCTACCCTACATTAACAATAAAAGTTATGCATGATTTAAATGGTACTGCCAAATAAATGAGGAACTACCAAATAGAGTGTTGTACAATTTTTGCGTTTAAGAATCAGTTTGGTTTTAGATTCTACATTAGTCAATATAGAACATTTTGTTGATTTACTTTAGCCTTCTTTATTTAAAACCCCCTTTTTCTATTATAACTTTTTTAACAATGTGTTCTCTAGGCATGGCCAAACTGGTTCAACCTTTCATGTAGATTTTTTAAGAGGTTGAAGTTGTTATTTGACACCATATTTCATACGTAATGATATTATTTCCTGCTATTTAGTCATCAATTTTTGGGGAAGATATAGTGTTGTAACAAAATGGAAGAGTGTTATCGTGAATCTGTTTAGCTAAAACCTTTCAACAGATGCTCCTGGTTCCGAAATTTGATTTCGAAATCCAAGCTTAGAAAAATTAAAATAAATCATTCTGTATATTGGATCAAATATATACGTACGTTGCTGAGAGATGGAGTGGGTATCCAGTGTTTACTGGAGATTTTATTTCTGTTATCAACATTGTTTGTAAGCCACAAGAGAATTGAAACATAAGTTTAGAATCCTGCAGGTATACGGCCATGTACATGTTGTGAGATGGTCTTGTATACAGTATAAGACCTGTGTCCGCAAGGGTCCGCAGCCTCATAGTCACCTGCAACGTAACAAGCATATAAGTATGCTCTCATTATTGCTGTTTCTATTGAATCAACATTTTTATCTTTTCTAGGATCCATACTATATTTATAAACAGTTCTGGTTTTATCCCAAAATAAAATTATTAAAATATTTTTTAATTGTTTATTAGTTCTTAAATTATGTTATGGGAATTTGTTACCATGTCATTTTATTAACTATTTTGTTCTCTCATAGGGGGACTGATTAACATCACAGTGAGGTCCACGTAACTGTAAAATCTCCTGTAGGTTAGATATAAAATATCTGCCTTTTAAATATTACAGAGTTCTATTTTCTATTATAGGTAATCACAAAAAATATGCCGATGATGTGGCCTGCTTTATTGTTTATACCAACCTCCCCCCTTATCTATCCGTTTCTCTCTCATTACTATTATTTGATTGTTATTTTTAACATCATGTTTATATTTTTTTGTAGGTGGGAAGGAAGACATTATCTTTGCCACTCTGTCATGGTGACATAAAAGGTAATTATTTACTGCCTATAAATAACAGTGAAGGAGTTCACTTATGGCTCAGTAGGTTAGTGGATCAGACCTTTTTAAGGTCATCCGGGGATACCTCCAGTATCACGGTAGCCCTGGTTCTAATTTCAGTTAGGCCACTTGGTTTTCACGCTAAATAGCGGACTTACTGATGCTATCTTCTCCTCAAAGTCAGAGTAGAGCTGGTTCTCAAGAAGTTGAGTGAATTTTGGATGGTATTCAAC
Source organism: Microvelia longipes (assembly GCA_018340805.1). Lineage (NCBI taxonomy): Eukaryota > Metazoa > Arthropoda > Insecta > Hemiptera > Veliidae > Microvelia > Microvelia longipes. The sequence goes on from JACMZG010001863.1 coordinate 54,478,120, forward strand.
GTAAAGGCCTGGCTTAATTTCAGGCGTGCTGATTGGCAAATTTATAGATGCTTGTTTGAGAAGCAACCTGCACTTAGGAAACATAGTGTGGTGAGGATACTTTTGAATGCCTGTGGTCTGAACTTGGAAGTGAGACTGCAGAGTGCTATTAATGCTATATAGTCAAAATAACTGCATATGCTTACTTTAGAGGTAGAGTGAAGCAGTTTAAGTTGAATCTACATAGGTCTCTAAAGGCTGCCCTTGTCTCAAGAGGTTTCTCTGACTCCTCACGCTAAGAGATTAAAGTAATTTATAAAAATCCCGGTTTCGGATTTTTTTTGCCTACACAATACTTTTCCTATCACCTACGGTGTAAATAAGGAAATGTAAAAAGTGAAAATTCAAGTTAAAGTTAATAAGTCAACGAAATTTTAAAAGTTTCAGTCGAGTTGGTATTTAAAGTTAGAAGTAATACTGTTCGTCAATATTCGAGCTATTAAGTGAACTGAACTTTAGAGGGTGTAACGTAATCTTGATGATCAGCCAGCAGTCGTGCATGAATCGATCTTGCATTGTCTGGCTACTGGCTTCGGTGCAGGGCTGGGTTTTGTGTCCTTAAATCCAAAGGGAGTTATTGAAAAGTGCCCTAGAGACTTACTCGTATTTGCTAGATCACTGAACATGTGGTTCTCATCTCTCCTTTGTTACCATAACCATTTACAGCCTATAAAACCCAACTTTCTTATTCACCTTATTGTTTACAGAAAATAATATATGTTTTTCTAAATACTAATACGTTATTAGTACAATCTTTCTACCTTTAAGAATATTTCACATTTGAGAAAACTCTTTTAGGTCCTCCTGAGGTAACAAATTTAATTTTTCGCTTGTCCAGTAACTTTATTATTATTATTTAAACCGTATGATCCACCGGAATTTTTTAAAGGTGTTATAGTTCTAAACGTTTTTACAATCTTTCTATTAAGAATGCGCAAAAATTTAATTTTTAGGGTATTTGTGTTTCGATGTTATGAGATTTTTGTGATACAATAAGCCTCTGATCTATTTTATCAATATACTTACAGTTAAGCTACCAGCCTGAGTGCTTGTGTTGGCTACACTGTGTACTAGATACGATTGTCCAGTCAGTGCTGCCACATTGATTCCGCCTCTGATTTCACACCTTTTGCCTCCCCATCCGAAAGGACATTCACACTGTAAATATGATTTTATACATTAGTGGATTCTTATCTCTGTTCATTAGGTGAAGGTCTTAGGCAAGTTAACATAACTAATGTAGTTGTTGCCCTTGCCTAAGTGTTACCTCCTATTAAAGAATAATCTTATTATTGAAGATTTAGCTTCTCTGATACCTTTATATACCCCTACGAGTGCAAAACAAAAATAAATGTATTTTACAAGTAACATAATGATAATTCTACAAGAAACATTTGATTTAGCAGAAATTGGAGTGACATATTTCCGTATATATTAGTGCTAAAAGCACTATTATTGTATTTTTATGATAGTAACTTTCGCTTCCAGGAAAACTACTGGGTTATGGGCGAAGAGATATATACTAGAGGAGGCATACCCTATCTCAATGCATTGAAAGACCTGAAACATCGTTTTGGGGCTCTCAGGACCTCTGTGTAACCTCATTGAAACCTCCTTCAAGAGCGAGTTAAGGTTTTAATATATCCATTGATTTCGGCTTTCCGCACATTGTGTTTTGATTTGTATAATAAATGGTCTACTATATAAGTTACTGTATTGTTCTGTTCATTTGATAATCGAATGTGGTCAGGTTACTTATCCGATGTTTCAAAATTCAACCAATAGGGCCCCTCTAGTTATATATATCTATGGTTAAGGGTTTGCAGTACGAGAGCAGCGTGGCTTGTGATGCTACTACACCGAAATTTATTTACTATTGCTACTTTAAGAATAAATATTAGTTACTTAACTAATACATCAATGCTTTAGGCAAATAAGGAAATAGCATAATTTGATCAAATTTATTAAGCATGAGTTAGAAGTTCTTCTTACGTAGAATACTTATTATTTTCGACTCTGCAATAGTAAGGAAACTAATATTTCCTATACATCCAATTAACTGAGGAAACTAATTTTTTTCATTGTGAGGAAGTCTATCTGGACGATCTGCCTAGAATTAAACTCTTTATTAGATCGTACTGTAATTCCTACGATAAAGTTATATCTGTGAGTTTAAGACGATTTGCGACCCACTGTGCTTTCTTTTACTGTTTTTTTGCTAATGGGATAGGCTTCATGGAAGTCGAACCTCGGACCACGACACAAAATCCGTTTCAGAGGTCCCTAATGACGAAAACGTTTCGCGAGACTTTATATATATATAATATATATATATATATATATATATATATATATATATAATTATATATATATATATATATAATATATATATATATATATATATATATATATATATGTATGTATGTATTTCTTGGCACTTTCTTGTAAACACTACCTTTCGAACGGATTAATATTTTTTAATCAAACTTGGCCCAAAAATCAACCTTCAGGATGATACGAACCCTATTGAAAACCAGGTTTGTGTGATGTCATTAACCCGGTGTGCTAGGTCAGCATAAGTTTGAAAAAAAATCCGCAAAATTCAGGGTTAATATTTTTCGCTGCGAAAAGGTCAATATTTATGTTTTCTAAGACGCTGAGTCAAATGAAACGTGTATGAAGTCAATACGACCACTCTAAGTGACCAAAAAGTCGAAAAAAACATAAAAATACCAAAAACCAAAATTACGGTCGTTGAAAATTAAATGTCGAGTAGGGTGTCGTTTTCTATGTTTTTTGGGCCTTTGAGTTGAATGGCAGTGGTCCGGAGTCGATTAGAGCACTCAAACTCAGGGTACCTGGGTTCAAATCCTGGTTGGGACGATAA
>JACMZG010001863.1:54483761-54529098 GCA_018340805.1 Microvelia longipes
TATCTACTCCGTCTATACAAGTTCCTCCATTAAGACACCTGGAAGGAAACAAAATTAAAATCAGGAACATCATAGAAATAGTTTGTTAGGACATCTATCGAACCTCTTTGAAATATTGCTTTTTACTCGAAGAGCTTGAATATACTTTTAAAAAGACTAAATATATCACATATTTAGGAACGCAGCTGCGTTCCGCCCCAGTAAATCAAAAAGAAAAGTAAAAATACCCTTCCTAGTCAGTAAAAAAGTCAAAAACCTACTTGAGCTGCCAGTGTATATTAAACTGTAAGCAACAAAGTAAAGATTTGAGGGTCTGTAGCGTGAAAACAGCTGTAGATACATAATAGTTATTTATGCCATTAGGCTAAGAAGTGTCTTTATGTCACGGCAATTAGATTTACCGACGAGCGAAGCGAGTCGGGAAACATTGCCAAGACATTCTTAGCCGGATGGCATACACTATTTTTTTGAGGTAGCACTCATTAAATAAACTGCGCTATATACTTAATTGAAAAAAAAAACAAACGTCCAATTAATTCCATATTATCGTTGTCATTGAATTCATCCATAGCTTCACACTTTTACTCAAAAATGTAAAAGCTTTACAAATAAACACACAAAAATTGTCAATTAGAACACTTTTTAAAAACGAAAAAAAATTAGTCTACGAACAAAAACAGAAACAAAATGAACGTTTTTAAAGAAACCTTATGAAGGTTTTACAAAGATTGTTTTTTGAACACGCTACATTACAGTGATGGCGGCAATATATGAATTACTTTTACGTCCTAGGAGTTTTTTTACATTCATTATTGTCCTCGGAGGTGAAAAGTACTAAATAACCTCCTATAACAATAATGATTGGCTTCTCATCCTAAAAACGGTCCAATAAAGTGCTCAATTACGTACGACCTCAAAAAAATAATATTATAATATCTTTAAAAGGCGTGCCTTGTAGATCAAACATAAAAAATCATCCAAATCGGCCTAGCAGAAGTGGAGAAAAAGAGGTTTGAAATTGTAATTTTTGACTTCTTATTCTTTTTCTTCCTGCCCTCTTTGTTGACGCATCTACACCCTAAAATACTGAACGGATTTTGAAATATGAAGACTTTTTGGATTCGTCTTATGCTCGTGTGTATTCCTATCTTATAAAATCTCAAATTTAAAATTCCTACGCTGAACGCGGAGCAAAACACTAAGCTAGCGAATGGTAGTTTTATACATTGACGCACCTACTGCCTCAACAACTGAACGGATTTTGACATATGAGGACTTTTTAGATTTTTCTTATGCTTGAGTGCATTCCTACCTCATAATATCTCAAATTCGAAGTTCTTACGCTTAATGCGGAGTGAAAAACTAACCTGCAGCCTAAACTGCTGAACACATTTTGATATGTGGTGACTTTTTGAATTTGCCTTATGCCTGTGAGTGTGCCTTATGCCAATGTAAATAGGGCCCTTTACTATTGCCGACCTAGCAACTAAACTTTGAAACGCCTATGACCGTCTCCACCCAATACGGACTTGACTTGGCGACACAGAAAAGTTGATTTTCCAACTTTTTTTGGACCAAAGACTTGGCGGGGAGTATTTTCCCACGTAAGTGGTTTTTGGTAAGATAATACAGGTCCTTTTGTTATGTACACTTGACCATCCTTAGAAAATTAGGTCATTAGGATCAAGTTGGTCTTCTTGGTGAAATTTACATTTTTCTCATGAGATTAATAGGGAGTCTGGAAAGAGAATGATTTGAACTCTAAACTGAATCCACTGGGTACAATTCATATTAATATTGTATTTACCCTGGTCCTATGAGGCACTCGTTGTATTTAAGTTGGCAGAAATGTCCATGATAATCAGGTACGCAATAGCAGACAGGGTTGCCTCCTTCTAATACGCACATTGCTCCGTTTTGACAAGGGTTGTTACTTCCACATTCTACTATTTTTATATCACAGTTCTTTCCAGTATAACCTGCATAGTATACAAGATTTACAAGATTAGGTTAAACTACAAAATTTTGAGTATACTATTTTGAATTTTGACGCTCCGTCTTGGTATCGTCCTTAATTGGACTTAATGACACTTTTCCATTCGTTCACATCAGCATATTTTTAAAGATTTGATTCAGTTATCAAAATAAGATAAAATTGGTCTGCAAATGTAATAAACTGCTCATAGATTGAATATAATGAAAGCCGTGTTAGATTAAATATAATGAATGAAATGAAAGCCATGTTAGATTAAATATAATGAATGAAATTAAAGCCATATTAGATTAAATATAATGAATGAAAAGAAAGCCATGTTAGATTAAATATAATGAATGATATGAAAGCCATGTTAGATTAAATATAATGAATGAAATTAAAGCCTTGTTGCTAGCTGGAAAAACCTTAGGTGAGAGCCAACAGTTTTAGTCAAAGTAATTGCTGTAGTGGGTGACCACTCTCTTACTTTGAATAACTACCTGCATTTGCACACTGCATTTTATAACCAGTTTGACCAACCAGGAGGCTTATTAGCTCTTGAAGTATTCTGTAACGTTTAATCTATTGGGTTGAGGAATAATTCATGAGCGTTTTTTTCAAATTTAAAAATGCACGCAGAAATAAAATGCATCGGCTAAATGTTTAATGTTGTTTGAAAGAGAATGTTTTGCTCTACAAGATAGTGGGTTTTGATTTGTAATTTTTTTTTATTTTTGTGTATTTTCAGATCATTAAAATGGAATGTCAAGTGGACAAAACTGAGCATTTTCGACACCATTTGCTTTTTGCATTTAATCGAGGTGTTAAGGCCGCCGAAGCTGTTCGTGAGATTTGTGCTTTGTATGGAGAAGGAGCAATGCCTGAAAGTACCGCCCGCCGTTGGTTTTCGGGCTTAAAAAATGGGAATTTTGACCTCAAGGACGGATCACACACCGGTCGACCAATTGAGTTTTACGAAGAGCGATTGAATCATCTTCTTCACGAAAATCCATGTCAAACGACCAGCGCCGAGTTTCTGAACCTTGCCTATTGAGTGAAGGTGGTTCACCACAGTTTTTTTTTATCACAATCCATCTGCTCCGCCAATTCTCTGGTCGTTTGACGTGGATTTTAGTGAAGAAGATGATTCAATCGCTCTTCGTCAAACTCAATTGGTCGACCGGTGTGTGATCCGTCCTTGAGGTCAAAATTCCCATTTTTGAAGCGCGAAAACCAACGGCGGGCGGTACTTTCAGGTATTGCTCCTTCTCCATACAAAGCGCAAATCTCACGAACAGCTTCGGCGGCCTTAATACCTCGATTAAATGCAAAAAGCAAATGGTGTCAAAAATGCTCAGTTTTGTCCACTTGACATTCCATTTTAATGATCTGAAAATACACAAAAATAAAAAAAAATTACAAATCAAAACACACTATGTTGTAGAGGAAAACATTCTCTTTCAAACAACATTAAACATTTTGCCGATGCATTTTATTTCTGCGTGCATTTTTAAATTTGAAAAAAAAAACGCTCATGAATTATTTCTCAACCCAATATTACGCATTTGTTTAGTTAATATCTAAAAATAATTTTAGGGTTTGTCAAGAAAATCCGGGGATAGTTAATTTCTTTGAAAATTCTAGTAAGTATTTAGGTTATACACCAGGTTAAACCTGCCAAAAAATACTTTTGCTATTACTGTTTTTAGAGGTATCATGAATAAAAGTTACCTATAGGACAAGCGCAGGCATAATTTGCATGCATGTCTAGGCAAATGGCACCATTCATGCAAGGCGAAGAAGCACATTCGTCTACTGCATTTTCGCATAAACTTCCTGCCCAACCTGAAAAATAGATCATCCTTTTCTAAGTAATTTTATTTCCCTTTACTCTTTACTTTCTTATATCTTGTTATGTTAGTGCTTTGGATACGTATTTTTTTCGAATAAGGTTTGTCAGTCTTAGCAAAATGTCTTCCAAATCGTCTGTTTTAGAGGGTTTAAAATCTCCTCTTAAAATGAAACAAATTACATCAAATTACATACTACTTAGCTTAAAAGGTAAGTTTTATGTAATGTGTAAAGTAGAGATAAGTGATAATTAGAAACCATCTGTAAACCATTTTTTAAACTTAAGCATTACAATAATAAATAATAATGCAATAATATATATATATATATATATATATATATATATATATATATAATATATATATATATATATATATATATATATATGTATGTATGTATGTATATATCTAATAATAAACTTAAAATGTCTTTTTCTACGTTTACTTATTATGTTAATATATATACGGCTACCATAATGTTGTGTGGTTCTTGTTTTCAAAATGTCGTTCATGCGTCGAGATTAGAATGGGTGTTGAAAAGTTCACCCCTTGGTAAATACCGCGTAAACTTAATTATAATGTCTACTCCCTTGGACACGCGGTAATGATAGGTTTCTTTTAGACTACAAAAGTTAAGCAGTATTTAACGGATTGGACGCCCAATCCAATACTGTAGTTCTACGCCCAATCGTGTGGGGTAGTTGCAAACATGAAGTTGACGTTAGACGTTGGTGATAAAAATATCACCAACTACGTTAAAATCAATGTCAAGATATGGAAATAGCATCATTGTCTCTTATATGGATGAATTATACGAGAGTTATCATGATTACATATATACATACATCATATGTATTTATGTAACCAGGTTGGCTTCAGTACATTACTTAACATTACTTTTGGTGGGTAAAGTCAAACATACATAAAAATAACTAATTATTAATTTAAACTAATTAACTTAATCTTTTAATAATTGGAAATACAAAAACATGTTACTTCTGAAACTACTGCTTCATAGAAATATATTTATGTAAAAAATACAAAACAATTTTTAGCAGCATCGAATTCCGTGGAATAATGCCGGTGGTTAAACATTAACTCCTTTTGCACACGCATATCACACCGACAAATAAGTAAAACACAAAAAAGTGATGTACTAATGCAGCTTCGATATTCAAGAATTACACTACAATTTCTATGACACAATTGCTCTATAACCATATGGCCATAAGAGTTACTTATGACCGTGTGGCCTAAGTAACTCTTTAAATGAAGTCTTTTCTTCAAAATGAAGAAAAGAGATTTGAAGAAAAGTTTTTTGAAGAAAAAGAAATTTTAGAGATAACTTAAAAACCTTACCTGGTGTGCACTGGCAAGAGAAAGCATCTCCTGGACCCTCATTACAGAATCCTCCATGAAGACATTTGGTGTCACCGGACATATTACAGACTGCCAAATCCAGTTCACATCTGTCACCCGAATAACCAGATGGACACTGACATACGAAACCGTTATCCAAATCTATGCAAGTACCTTGATTCAGACAAGGATTTGATATACATTCATCTATATTTTCTTGACACCTGGAGCCTGAAATCGTAACAAAACATATTGAAACAAAACCCTGAGTAATAATGGAATTAAATTGAACAATTTTCTATTGTCGATATTTCTACTTTTCCGGGAAACCGGGATGTCACCAGAATTTTCCGTTTCAGGTGTTTTAAAGGCCTCATAAGTGGCTTTTACAAAGTTGTCTGTCTGTATGTGCGTATGTGTGTGTGTCTGTTATCATCGTAGCTCCCAGTGTATTTATGCTTGAGCAAGTCTGAGCAAACTACGGCCCGCGGAGCATATTTATGTGGCCCGCGGAGCATTTTTATGTGGCCCGCGGGCAAAATTAAAATGTTTGGAAAAAAGATAAAATAAATAAAATATTAGGTATATAAGCAAATAAATTGTTTAATTCAAAATAATTATGAAAAGTTAGATATCAAGGTAAGGAAATAATGGATTGTTACTTTAAGTTTAAAATTTGGAGAAACAAAAACTAGTAAGTTAAGAAACAATTACGTAAAAAGCGGCCGCCTTTCATATCAATTTTCATTGTCGGATTAGGCGAATTCTAATTATTGTAGCGAATCTTTATTTTCACAATATTAAGATAAAAAAAAGCTTTTTTGCCTTCTGTGAATTACCGAAAAGGAGTTGATAAAATACAATCCCTTTGATCTTTTATTTCATAGGAATACTTTTTAAAATTATTTTTACACCTAGTATTCTAGCAAAATTTGTCTTCAGTTATATTTCAAGATCTGACGAAGATACTCCGTTTTGTTTTTTCCGATTAGTGCTAAAGTTCCCCAATTCCTATTCTTTGAGAATAAATTTGACTTTAGTAAAACACCAGCATAACTTCAATTTGTTGCGGGTTTAGCATACTTTAAAATTTAAGGAATACGACCCGCGACAGGTTGTTAAAAGACTAAGCGGCCCTTTGCTAGAAAAGTTTGCCCAGGCCTGTGCTAGAGAGTTGCAACTTTGTACAAAAATCAATCTACCGCTGTAGTTGTGCTATTCGGGAATTTTTTATTTATTTTCAAATAAAACGTCATTAACAATAGTGACTCAGCAAAAATTTAAAAAATTATAATAAGCAAAAAAAGTTATGGGATTTAGCACGTATGTAGCCATATTTAAGACTAACATATGTCTTAAGTTTTATCTCATTATCAGCATTAGTTTAATTTTTATTCAAAATTTAATTTTTAAAATATTGTAAAAAAACGGATAATGATCCTACTGAGTTGAAATTTGGTTCAAGTATAAACCATTACGTAATAAAGTTTCGTTTTAATACGACAAATATATCCATGAATTTTTTGGATCATAAAAGTTAAGCAAGCGTGGTCAGTGCCTGGATGGAGGACCTCTGAGAATGAAACGAATGTATTTACTATATGTCGGACCTCCATATTACGAACTTCTATACAACGAAAGTCTCTATGTAACGAATTTTTTTACGTTCCCTTGAATTTTGTGTTTAAAAGTGTTTCTATTTAACGAAAAAAATTTCTATATAACGAACAAAATTTCCAGAAATAAAGATAAAGACAAGACCCGCAAACTTTCAAGGAATTGACCAAAATGGCACTTATGTTTTTCTGTAATTTCCCAGAACAATTATTTATTGATTCTCGCCCTGCCTTATTTAATTTTGCGAACTCTTTCTTTACAATTTTTCTCTTTCTTTTCTTTTTTTTTTTTTTGTTTTAATTTGGTATTCGGTCTGACCAGTTCGTTTGTGAAACTTTTTATTTGTTTGTAAATCGAGTTTATTAAAATGTCAATACGGAAATCGCTGTCCCTTTCTGAATAAATCAATCTATTAAAAGATTCTGACGATGGAGTCAAAAACAAAAACTTGTCTCTGAAGCATAAAATTGCTCCTAGTTCTATATCAACAATTTTAAATAATCGGGAATCTATACTTAGGTTATACGAAACGAGTGGAGATTTAAAAAAAAGTTCTGGAATTTGCAAGTATGAAGACATTGATGACGCAATTTTACAGTGGATGACAATGTTAAGGGAAAAAAATATGCCTGTGACAGGTCCGCTAATAAAAGAAAAAGCTGCTGAATATGCAACTGCGAGGTTATTATTTATCCTATATATCCATTAAAATATCATAAAATAGTACAGAGTTATTTATTTTTTCAATTTCTATACAACGAAATTTCTATATAACGAATTTTTGCTCTTGAACCTTCAAGTTCGTTATATAGAGGTCCGACTGTACCATATACTGTATTTACTATACTATTACTACTGAGAACGAGGGAACGAGTCCGAAGAGGTGTTGTAGTATACATTTGACGAATTGTATATTTTAAGGACGAGCGAAGCGAGTCCCAGATAGGGAGGATAAGCGTAGCGAATTCGACGTGATAAGGAAAAGTTTCAAGGTACCTTGTACCCTATGCTTTAGGATGCGTTTACCCTTGGACTGTTTCTACTTAACGCAATATAATATTAACCCTTAATCCTAATTATTATATAGTAATTATTAACACTCATCATATATGGAGTCCATTCCTTTATTTTTAAACAGTATTAATTAACACTGTGCTGTATTGCAAGTTCATATTTTAATTCTGTCATTTCATTTATTCCTAACATACCAACTTTAATTATGAAGTTTGTTAAAATATTTATTGTTAAAGTAGCTTTCGTTAATACAGCTTAATATAGCTTTCGTTCGGTTGGCAATATGTGAGTAAACCCCATTCGTAATGCTGTTTCAGTATTACGATTGCTGCTTCTCTCGCACCGCAAACCACCCCTCTCGGGCAAAGTGCTGTTTAATTTGGCTGTGTAATATTCTCTTATATGCAAACGCAGTGGTGTTATGTTGTAGAATTCATTTATATACGTAAATAAATATTTATTTTATTTTAGATATAAAACTCATCAGAATTTCAAAATTATTCTGCTTTTAAGGAAGGTTTTATAATTTTCTTCATTATGACAGTTATTTCCTAAATTAAACGATTTCATAATAACACTAAAACAGTGTTTACATTGAATGCTTTTCTAAATAGCTGGAGATTTTTTGCTGCTCATTAATAAAACATAAAAAGTTTCATTTACATGATTATGAATAAAAGAAAAAAATGTTATCCTGAAGGAAAATAGATATCCTTGGTATTAACATCATCCACTTCGAGTACTCAAACCTAGCTCGCTTATATTTTCTTCGGATTTTAATAATGTCTTTGGTAATCTTAAAATCATAGTATCCCTTTATCTCCAAAAAGGACTAAAATGAACTTTTTTACTCTAATATAAGGGACTAAAACAGGGCTTTTCGTCCCTTATCTTAATATACGGGACTAAAGTAAAATGCGGGACTAAAATAAAATCAGGGACTTAAATGAAAATCAAACATTGCGCATGCGCGAAACATGTAGTAAGGTAGTGTCTGGTTGCTTTAGCAACCAGACACTTTAAAGAAATATTTTTATTTGTGTTGATATTTTTCGATACAAAATTGTTCATTAAGTTAAAACTGTGTAAGTGTTAGTGTATAACCATGGATAATGATTGTTACATCGTCTCAATTGATGAACTTCTAAAGCTAAATCAACAAAAGTTTATTATTTTTATAGCTCCAGATGACCTATTTTAACCCAAAATATATTTTGGGGGAAGAAGAACATTTGGTCAGACGCCCCCTCTAAAATTTCGGAGATTCAACCCCAGAAAAATCGATTAAATAGTCGGTACCATAATTATTGACCAGTAGCAATCTATCGATCCCGTAATTATCTTTGGAATAGCTATCTACTGATACACATTCCTATGCTTTCATTAACCTCAATTTATAACATTCTAGCGATTTATCCTGAGTAATATCATTAGATACTACCAAGTCTTGCTAATCATGAAAAGTTGACTTAATATAATTGTGCGAGAGACACCTAGGAAATGTAAGAAGAGAAATGCAATGCTACATGCATGCTGCATAATAGCGGTAAGAGAGCACCGCTCGTCTCTGGTAAATACTTCGGAATTTTTATTGAAGGTCAGAGTGAGTTCAGGCTCTGTCGGCGCCCTGATGAGTTAGACGTAACGAAACAGAGTGAGACATGACATTATGTCGAGCCATCAATGATGAATGTCGAATGATGGAACAGTTTCCAGTGTAACATTGCATTTTGCTTGTTATATTTCCTGGGTGTCTCTCGCACAATTATATTGTATCCTGAGTAAGTTTTAAGTTTACATAAAATGCTGAAGACTAGCAAAGCGAGTTGCGAGGAAAGTGCCCAGTTCCCTTCCCGATTCTGAATATATTATTATCTGTTTTAATTGTGTTATTATGTAAGTTATTCTCCGTATTATTTATTCTATCCATATTTGATTAATTGAGATATAGATGGTTGGACCGCACCCTGAGGACCTTAAAGCTGGAGGCTAATAGCTTCGAGCATACTTTCTAATATTTATGAGACATTAAAGACTAGCTACGGATTATATTTGGATAAATCTTTTTTTCAAAGACTCTTTGATTGTATCTAGAATAGGGTATTTAATTGTATTGGGTGTTGTAATTGGGGGTAGTTCTGTATATTATTTTGTTAAAGGTGTTTGTCGGGTTAACTGCTAGGGAAAATTGGTTAAACGTAGAGTTAAATGAGTCGTTATGACAGTGAAGTTTTAATAGTCCAAGAGCCAGGCCTAAAAAATGTGACTCGTTTTACTTCAAACCAAATTTTTTAAAAAAGATCCCCTAAATTATGAAGGAAAGGCAAAGTCAGCCTATTCCTATGTGCACAAAATTTTATAAAATCGCACGAATTTCAGTTTCCTTGCAGTAAATGGTTCCCTTTAATTCGGGTGCAAAACATGAAGAGAACATTTTTTAAAGCTGTTAGAATTTCCTGTATAACGAGTGTTTTTGGCCAAATCAGATCTCTACAACTAAAGTTGTGACATTTGTTAAATGACAAAAAATATCACAAAAAGGCAATATTTTTTCAAAGAAATTTGCTGACTTTGCTTAAATTAATCATTTTTTGAAAGAGTCATAACTTCATCATTGAAGTCATCCGAGTTTGATGATTAAACACTCGGACACTTAGTCTACAGTATACACTATTCCGTCCGGTCATTACGTATTTCCAGATTTTGATATCATCAAAGTATATCTTTAGACTTAAGTAGACTTTAATTTCCAATATCCATATGACCTGTCCATAAAGTTTTCCCTAGATCAGTGTTGCCGTTTCATATCCTGTTTTTTATTACCACGTGCTTTTTTGACTTAGATATTTTACAGTTATTTCATATTAAGTTTAAAAATTATTTGCTTCCAAATAAGAATGAATTATTAATTTAAAGATTTTTACCAGTAAATCCTTCGGGACAAAGACACTGGAAGGACGCAATGCCGTCCTTGCACGTCGCGCCGTTGAGACACGGTGAACTCCAGCAGTCGTCCCAGTTCGTCTGGCAGTGAACACCCGTGTAACCATCCACGCAGTAACATCGAAAGCTACTAAAATTCCAAACAATGACGAGAAATTAGCTTTTGGGTTTCAGTAAAATCATGTACTGTTAGAGTGACTATTTATCTAAGCTTTATTTCTAAAAAAAAATTGATATCAAAACATTTGGCAATTATTGTGAATTGCTTTTCGATATCGAAAGATTTTACTGTGACAGGTCTCTGAACTTCGGCATTTTTCACTAGCGTGATTTTTAATATTAAACTAGCCTAATATATTATTATTAGCCTAATATAACTAAAATAGTCTCTCCACAAAAACATTAATATATGTATAGCACTTGGCCTCACGTTAGGTTCAGTGATAGTGATATGGGGGGAGTGGTAGTAACTACCAGGCAAGTAGGCCACGTGGTTGGGCCCTTTTTGCCATCTCCCTAAGATAGTGTTCTTCTCCTTTTAATTTCAAGTGTAGGTATATTTCATCTAATCTAGACAGAAGAGCCGTGAATTTCTATGGTTCCTCTCATGCTTTTTCAAGCAATCATACATGTTTTCACTGACTCTTATAGTCTAGTGAAAACTGGGAACAACACGTGCTCTCACTGTTAAACCAAACCTCCACACACTTTAAACTACAAGGCTGACACACTATAGTATTATAATGAATCTACAATGAGGGTCCTAAATTTTGCCTATACCCAGTTTCATTTAGGGTAAGGGATCTTTAACGAGTACCTGACTACGCACAAGCTCGAGACCACCGGCTTTACGTCCCTTCTGAAGGACATGGTACGCAAAATTTTAATCCCTCTCATAAAATCCTAGAGGCCCGTGCTGGGATTGAACCCATGACTAAAGTTCATTCATTCTGTGTATTGGCCGCGTACCTTAACCGCTACACCACGGGTGACTCCCACGTTAGGTTCAACTTCAGGCCATCATTGGTGCCGGTAGTATAAAATTAAAAACAGTCATAAGTCCTAAAACACAAGTAACATAACAGTTTAGACCTTTGTACCCATAGAGATATATACTAGAGGGGGCATAGCCTATCTCAATACATTAAAAGGCCTGAAACATGGTTTTGGGGCTCTCAGGGGCTCTGTGTAACCCTTTAAAACCTCCTTCAAGAGCGAGTCAAGGTTATTATAAATCAATTGTTTTCGGCTTTCTATTCATTTTTAGTGTTTTGATTTGTATTTTTAATGTTCTTCGATGTAAGTTACTGCAATTGTACTAACAGATTGTTTGATTATATTTTTAGGGAAGGTAAAATAATATAATATCTAGTGATAATATCTCTATGTTTGTGATTTCTTACTGTTTAAGTTACTGTTTTGTCACTTGTTTTTTTTTACTTTTAACTGTTTTTAATTTGTATTATTTATACTTATTTGTACAGGCACTGATGATGGCCGGTACAATCAATCATGTTTGGTTGAGAGAGACTCTTTTCTTTGTTCCTTTCATTGTGAACAACTTATTTAGTGGTCATTCAAAAAAATAACTTAAGGACTTTTCTTATTTTTTTTTAGGTTATTTGCTTTAAACTAGAATAAATGTTATCAGGTTCTTGTCAAGAACTTTATTTTCAGAGAATCGATTTTTAACAGTTTATAAATTTAGGGGTGGTTTATTGGGAGAGATTGTTTTTATACCTATTTTACAGGACGGTTCATTTTAAAATCATCACTCTGAGTAACTCAGTTCTTAATGGAGCTATCGCGACAAAGTAGGTCACTGCGAGTTAAATTAGCCAAGCACGGACAATTCGAAAATTGATATTTGAGCAGACTGCGTAAGCTTCCTTGGTTATTGACGAGAAGGTCTTACGGTCGTTGATCGCGTCAATGTAGAAAATGAATCAGACGATTCCCTTCCACTATGAGAGCAGCACGATGTATGAAACGCAGTTCTTTAAAATAATAAAAATTAACTTTTCAGTTTAATTTTTGTCGAGAAATATGTTTTCATTCAAGATTTCTCACATCCCTGAAGTTATCTTTTATAGTAGAAACGGAACGTCAGATTCATCATCTTTATTCCCGCTGCCACCACCGGAAGACTTAATATGAAATAATTCCGGTGTTTTCACTTCAGGTATATGTGCGTGCATACATATATACAACCTCATTTTTTTTTATTTAATTATTTTTATTGAATAAATAAATTAAAATTACAAAGTATATTGTTTAAATATTAGCCTGTCCATGATGTCCCTTAGGCCTGAGCTGAACAGGCTTTGACTTAATATTACACTCTTATTGTTATAATGTTAATCATTGCCATATCGTTGTATTTTAACGACACTGGGAATATTATCCCCTAAAATCGAATTCCCCTACAGTGTCTTTAAATTGCATAAGTATGGTAAACGTAACAGTCAAAACCCAAATAACTGATGACAATACTTGACAGATGAATAATAATTGGTTGTTGGAACTTGCAATCCCCGACTTATTAGAAGCTGAGTTACTCAAGAGTGTTCAACTCGTACCACCTGGTATTTGAATTGCTTATATAATAATAATAATAACAACAGCATAATATTTATTTGCATAAATACTGACAAAAGTACAATGGAAAATCGTCAAAAGAACTAAATTTAGAAGTAACATAAATTAATCAAATATAATTTTATTAGAGAAGTACTCATCATCATGAGTACTTCAAGTGCGTTTCAGTTTAAAGTTTAGCTATAAAATAGCTGCTCTGTCAAGGCTTATTTTTACGAAAAAAAAATATCTCGTACCTGTTAAGTGCATCTATGCAAATGCCAAAGATACAAGGATTATTAACACAAGCAAAGGATACGCCAGGAGAAGCTGCTTGATCAGTTACAGGCAGGATCGCTGTTAAAAGTGCTGCTAGTAAGAGCCTTTCCACTCTCCAGTCTCCTATATTCTTCATTTTTCTTTCTCCATCTCTACATCCTTTCTCGTCCTGCGGTCATCACAAGATATCAGAGTGAAAATTCAAGTATCTGGGGAAACAGAGTCATAGGGAAAATACTTGTCCCGGTTTGGTTAAACACTGATAGATTACGTAGAGTGATTCACCAATTTTATTTGGAATGATCCCTTATTTCCATTTAACTTTTGAACGCTTTCTCGGATCGAAATATAACTTGGTACAAAAAAGATACTCGTTAGTGTCCCCAACCTAAATACGTGTTACGTCATTAACCCACAATAATGACCCCTAAAAATATTTAAAAAATCACAAATATTCAAAAAGGGTTTAGATCGGGCTGAAGATTTTACACATGTAATAGTACAAAGGGCTGGCAAAAATACGAAGTTACATTTTATTATCAATATTATTTCCGGTTTTATTGATTGACATATATAACATAATGTAAACAAATAATTTTTAACTAATACATTTGAAAATTCGCTCATATCGTGGCAGTATGCCACTTATATAAACTAGAAATATGACGTTATTAACCCACAATAATGACTCCACAAACATTTCAAAAAATCTCAAATCTTCAAAAAGTGTTTAGATCGGGCTGGAATGTTTTCACATGTACTACCATGCATGGTAAACAAAATTACGAAGATACATAACATCATCAGTTCTAGTTCCGGTGTTATTGATTGACATATATTACATAATGTATACAAATCACGTTATTTGACAAATTCATTTGAAAATTCAGTCATATCGTGGCAGTATGCCACCTATATAAATAAGTAATATGTCGAACTAATATAGGACAGCAACACATAGCAAGAGCCGCAAGGCTCGCAAGGGCCGAGAAGTGGCTTCCTGCACCCACGCCGCGTGGCGGCCAAGAGGCCGAAGGCCTCCTGTTTTTAAAATGGCGACAGTTACCATAAGTATCATACAGTTTAATCTTGCATAGTACATTTTAACGTTATTCTTGCCTGATGATATCCTTTAAATTTTTTGTTTTAGGGAACATTCATTGTTATATTCTCTCGATTATGTAAGATCTGAGTACCATTATCGAGTGGCGTTATCGGATCATTTAAAAAAATCCTCTTCCAAAAGGGCTATTTGATGGAATTTTAAATTTACTTTACTTCTCTTAAGCTTTTAAATGTATCTAGAATCTGAGAGGTTAATAAAGTCTATTATTATTATTGTTAGTTTTTAAGTTGTAATATTTATAGACACTTCCCCTTGTTATGGTTAGCTTTAGGAAGGGGAGATATTTAAACCAAGGTATCTGTCAGCCACGACATCCCAAAATACTTCCTGATAACACGCAATCATATTTTACTCTCTTTTCATCAAATATGTTTGAACTTCACGTTTTTATATAAATGTGTATTAATAACGCAGAGTGAAGTTCAAGTTTGTTGACTTGACGGCATCACTGTTGTTTTGTGTTGTTTGTTTGAATTTGGGAAAGTTTCTCTAGTTACTATGGAGGCTGTTGAAAGCTCTATTCACTACATCCTTAGACATTTTTTAGGGTCTCGGGTAAATACAAATATTTTTAATTTCCAATATGCATTGCAAAATAAAAAATGCAAAAATATACAACTTTTAGGCATATATAAGCAAGTTATGTCATACTTTAAATTTACTAAACACTGATTTTCCAGAAATCGGCTCCTAAGGATCCCAGGCGAGCTAAGCGAAAGGACCTTGAAGTGGTCTTCTTAAAGTCCTAGACATTTCAAAGGGTAGGGACTAATTTTAAATCAATCGGACAATCCCAAACCTTAATATGTTAGTCCTAAAACATAGACCTTAAAACATGGTCCTAGACTTTCGGAAATTGTCTCTACCCCCCCCCCCCCAGTAAACTGACAACTAAGTTGAAACTTATATCTATATATTTGTCAAGAGGAAGAGAATGAAGATAAGTTGAAGTCAAGGATCTTGAATAAAGGGGATGACGCACTAAGTCGATTTGCCATACAAACAAGTGACCCCATCGAAAACCAAAAAATAGAGAGAATTCAACACGAAACCACACTTTAAAAACAAACTGCACATGCTTGGTACAAACTGCACATGCTTTCAATTCTTATAACAGCGCAGGTCTTAAATTTTAGAGGCAAACTTACCTCTCAATGGTTTCCCATTGTTTATTGCTTAAGAAGGTTATAACAAAACACGATAAAAATCTCACTCACTGAAGTGGGAAAGTATAGTCCAAAATTTAAAATTGAATAAGCACAAATGACTTAACAAGCACCACAAATGTAACAATCACGAGAAGCACAGAAGAAAGTTGAGAAGCCAACTCGACAACCTTGCTACATAACCTGCGTTTGGCGTTTTTTTTCATTATAACCAAGGGTAAGTGTGCTCCTATTTCTCTATCTCATACAACTTCCATGAGGTCAGAAAAGTTCCTTAATGCGTCATCTCCTTTATTCATGATCCTTGGTTGAAGTGGATGGAACTATTTCATATTAGAAACACTAAAAATACGTGTAATGTTCGTACTGATATTAGTGGTGTACTGAACACTTCATACTCTAGATTTCTTAATTTGTTCGAAACTTCATTTGTCTTTATTCCACAATTTTATCTATTTTTATTCTTATCTTCGGTTCTGCCTTTGATTGTGGACTTACTTTGCTGCATGCTGCATTGTGGGTTTGGAGTTCAATATTTCTGCATTAATAAGAAAAAAAAACCTTTTCAATACAACTAGACTTATTTCGCATTGTTTTCAATGTTGTTAATAAAAATTCAAAATATTTAGGGCCTCATTATTTTCACGCCCTGGACTACAACCTCATGCCTGTATGGGTTCCTGATACCACCGCGTTCTAATTTATATAAACTAAAAATGCACTCATATTTTATCAAATCATCTGAATAAATCAATTTAACCCTTTGCGGAAGAGTATAATTACTTTTCTTTTATTTTTTAATTGATTTTAATTTTAAATTTTACGCTTGATCTTTCACATTAGATTATCGAGTTTAAGGATAAATTCACTGCTCCGCTTTATTAACTTCATATAAACAGAGAGCGATTTTTTAACTTAATAAACTTTCTAGACACTGGTATTCATACTGTTTTCCTATAAGCGATTACGGCGTATCGATTTTATGATTACTTAATAAATATATTTTAATGTTATCATTCATTCAGAATTGGTCTTCAGGTGAAATGACTTATCTTATGATTCTATGGCAAAGAAATTATTCTTTTGCGTCGATGATGCATACATTTGATCTGTAGTGCGTGATAAGTTCATTAATGCAGGGCGTAATAATAATTTTTATTTGTAACTGACATGTGTATTAAGCTCGCAATCTTTTATATATGATCTCTGTATTTTGTACAACTTACTTTTAAAACTTTAGTTGAGTACTTAGTAAAAGTTAACTTTTATTAACTTAACTTAGCTTAAGGGCTGATGGTATCATTTTAATCAAAACATCTCTCTTATAAAATAAAAATATGTCTAAAATACGTAAAATTATTGTTGATTACTTTTCCTGGCAATTCTTGGGGGGAAGTATACCTACACTATGCTCAAGTCTATTCTCACTTCTAACAAGTAGTATTTCTATTGAGAAATATTCGTTAATGAGTTCAGTTTGCTCATTAACTTTTAATTTCTTTAAAAGTCTATTCAGCCTAAAATTCTAATTGGAAACAGTTGAATTCTAGATTTTGCATTGAACAATAAATAAATACTTTTTCCGAGGTCGGCTGTATGAAAGGTAAATTAACAGATATATTTATTACTTTAGTGTAATTTTTTTCATGACGTCATACATTTTTCCTATAATATATATATTTATATTATATATATTATATATATATATATATATATATATATATATATATATATATATATATATAAATATATATATATATATATAATATATATATAATATATATATATATATATATAATATATATATATATATTATATATATACACATATATATATAATATATATATATATATAATATATATATATATATATATATATATATATATATATATATATATATATATATATATATATATATATATATATATATATATATAAATTTATTTGGACTATTATTTTAGATATCAGGAAACCAAACTGAATCGACCCCACAGTTCTCTTCTCAATTTCCATTATCCGAACAACCTCACAAGCGTCATTCTCATGATGATAATTCGCTAATAACCTCATGAACTAATTAGTGCCTAGCCACTATTGCATTTAGAGGTGGAGTCCCGCCTTGCCCTGCAATAAAACCTTTTTCCCAATGCCTCGTCTCCTATAATTGTATATATCATTTTCGTTTTGTTTAATTTTACATTTATTATTCTTACCTTTACAACGGCGAAATCGAAAGAAGGAAACATTTTTCAAAAAGTTGTCTTATTTTTTATAATTATTTAATTTAAAATATTGGTTTGACCAAACATTGATTTTGGCAGTATTTACTATGTAATTGGCAATATATTTTATAGGCAGTTTATCAAAGGCACTAAAGAATAATCTTAAAAAAATAATATACTTTTATATTTTTATGTGAACTTTAATCTATTAACCTATTTTAATGTCATAATTTTTCAAAGAATTTATTTTTTTATTGTTTTTTTATCTATTTTGTTTATTTATTGTATTATGTATTTTTCATATTTTATTTTTTATTAAATTAATAAATTTTTGAAAGTAATACTTATTTTCTTTGAAGATATACTGTGGCTGCATAGCTAAGGTGTGAAGTACCGTCTAAGACTGAAGTTTAAAGAAACTCTGTAGAATATGTGTATGAAGTATTTACTTAAATACCTTTAATCCTATAATATTGTATATTAGTGTCTAGACAAGCTAATTCAGCATTTTTTCTTCTGGTGTTAAGAAATCCAAACGTCTTAGCAGCATGACATTTTTATGACAGTAAAGCATTTTGCGTGTAAATGTCTATGTTATGCAGCTAGTGTACTTATGTATAATCCAGTGCCTTATTGATATTTTATTACTGAGACATAAGTTAAAGAGCTTAAACTAAAAGGGGAGGGGGTCGTAAATATTAGGGTAGCTTAAGTTGTGTGGCATTACTTACGGGATGTGTTTGGCCCTACCACATTTCACTAATTCATGCCTTTTACACGTCTTTCGCATTGTAATCTATGTCTTTTTCTTAACTTATAATTTTTTGCTTTTTCCTTTTCCAATATGTTTTTCTGTGCTATATAGTGTTTAAATGTATTTTACCTACGACTTGAGTTGTAAATCAGGTTTTCATTTGCAGCGACCTGGCCCCGTAAACGTGTTTTACGCCCCTAGGGGCGTGAGTATGTGTTTTCGTCCCTAGGGACGTACATATGTTTTACTCTAGGGACGTAAAAAACATATTTACGCCCCTAGGGACGTAAAACAAATATTTACGTCCCTAAGAACGTAATAATTCTAACATCAATCTAAATCTCCCTGATCCTAAATTATACGCATAGCATTGCCTGTGTATAACGTCAGTGACCTTTCTTGCCAATGCAGGTACATCTATGACAAATTAAAAAAGGCATGGCAATCAAGTGCAGTGGATATATAGAGTCATCTATATGACGAAAAAAATCAAAGTCACTGAACAAATTCTAAATACTGTAAAGAATGAAAAAGTGAATGTGTTAAAAAAAATGAAAACTCAACTACAATTGTTATTAACAACCCTTCAAATTGTAACCTCTCATTCCCATCATCATCAACAAATTTTAAAAATTAATAAGAAATATATTTCACTTATTATCTAAGTCGTTGATAAAATTTAAAACACGACAGGGATCGAAGAATTTCAGCTCTCGTATTGTTTTCCTCGGCTAGGCCTCGGGAGTCAATTGTAGTTAACTTCCTCGGCAAAGCCTCCGGACCTGACTTGTTTCACCTGTGGCTTCGCTTTATGTGAAAACTTGGCCTTGAGCTGTAAAACTTTCTTCCCCCCTACCGTGTAAATAACTATTAATATACTTAAGAATATTATACGATATTGTTAAGTTTAAACATTAGCGTAAAGGTTAGTGATAACGGCATTATCAACGGGTTTAGGGATTACAAGAACACTATTTTTATCTATATCAGCGTTTAAAAATATGAAATATGTATATCATACCATTACGTATAATATTTTAAGAATATGAAGTATGTATGTCATACCATTACGTATATTATTTTTAGAATATGAAATACGTATATAATACCATTAAGTATATTATTTTAAGAATATTAAATATTTATATCATACCATTACGTATATTATTTTAAGAATATAAATATTTATATCATACCATTACGAATATTATTTATATAAAGTGTTATCATACCATTACGTATATTATTTTTAAGATATAAAGTATGTTATATCATACATTACGTATATATTTTAAGAATATGAAATATGTATATCATACTATTTCGTATATATTTTAAGAATATGAGTATGTATAATCATACCATTACGTATTATTTTTAAGAATATGAATATGTATATTATACCATTACGTATTATTTTAGAATATTAATGAAGTTGTATATCATACCATTACGTAATATTTTAAGAATATGAAGTATGTATATCATACCATTACGTATATTATTTTAAGAATATGAAGTATGTATATCATACCATTACGTATATTATTTTAAGAATATTAAATATTTAATATTATACATTACGTATATTATTTTAAAACAATATTTATTCAATGATTATTAATAATGTCCAGTGGAATACAGTGCAGTAAAGTTTTTTACACTTTTTTCAAAATTATAAGAAATATAAAAACAATTTTTATCCTTTCCCTCTAAAATGTATGGCTGAATCAGCTTTTGTAATTGCGACAGTGCCACATCTTTACAATTAGGCGTTCAGGAGAGGAGGTAACTAAGGAAACCTCTGGAAAAGGTGTCTTTAATGGTACATTACTCTCCTAAGAACACAATAATGAGAATCAACAAACGATAGAGGTGTTCGTGTTGAACCAGCAGCAGTCTGACCTGAACATTTAAACATCTTTTACACATCTTATGGCTTTTGGCGTAAGATTAATTAATTTTAAAAAAAATTGTACATGAAATAATATAATATCCTTTATATATCTTTATTAAAAGCTAATATATCGATATTACTTCATTTGAAGGGTCTTATTTAGTAAATAATAATAGTAAATAATAATAATATATAGTAAATATATATATAATTTGACTTAATAGTTGTTACAAAAGTTAGTAAACAATTTTATAGCATAAGGAATATAGGGATATAAGAAACTATTGATGACAACGCCTTCAGCGGTGTATTACTTAGTAGTTTTCTGTTTATAGCCTCTCTTCGAGAATACTGGTTCTCTTTTCATTTGGTCTTGTTCATAATCACCATGAACACAAGTTCTTTGTGCTTAGTAGTGGTGCTAAAGAGATTGAACCATCCAGGGACCATTAGTACCCTGACTCTAAATTTGTTTGGTCTACGATCATCTTAAACATCATAACTAAGTCAGTACTATTTTCTCGAGCATTATTTGACGCCCTTTTCTGCTGTCTAAGACCGGTTAAACAATGATCGGTTCCATATTTTATTAGCAATAGCTCTTTCAATACCTAATGTTACTCTTACTGTCGATATCCATATAGGGTAAACTCAGCATATCAGACATTATCTACAAGATCAAGCCTGACCAGTTGTAACTTTCCTAAGTTATTACAGTTTGTTGTGAGATGTATTAACTTCCTTAGTTGCGTCCTCACCATATAGAATCCACTTTCTCATGTATCATTTTATGACTCGAAAGACTTGTTCTAAAGAATATAGATTACTTTTAATGTTTGTAATATAAATAATTCTAATCACCTGTTGAATTATTAGCTCCAATTGACGCTACTATGATTCTGTATTTAATAATTTCTTTTCAAAATAATTTATTTTACTTACGTCTTCTCGAGTTAAAATTGCCATGCTCAATGCTCTAAATTTACTGCAATCCTTATTTGTATTAGATTAGATTTTTTTAAATATTATTAAAATTTATACTTAGACAATGGATGTATTTTTAAATACAACAGAGGCCTTATGTCCCTGGCCATACGAAAACGATTTTTATGTCGTTGTTGATTTATTATTATTATTGTGCCTCAAGCATGCGGGCCTGCTCGGCTCGCCTTGGTTCTTTCGGGGACATTGCGATTTAGCTTGTCGTCTACCTAAACATATGCCTCCATGTTTTAACTACTCCTTCATATGGTGATGTGATGATTTTGTTTAATTTTTTTCTAACATTAACAAGAATATCGGGGAGGAATATTTCAGGTGCGCATGTCATTAAACTATAGATATATGTCACTGTATCATAGATACATGTCAATATAGTATAGATATATGTCAATCTATCATAGATTCTTGTCAATATACTTTAGATGTATGTTGCTTTATTTTCGCCTCACAGGCCCTTTGAGGCTCGCTACGGCCTCGACGCGGCCGTATTAAGTTTTTTAAGTAGCACTTAGTAAAACATTTAGATAACTAATTTGGGATCCGTATCACTCTGTCGACAAATAAGCTGTCGATGGAATGATTTGTCGACGGTATGAACCGGGTTTTTGCGTCGACAAATCTTTCCGTCGATTGTCCACCAACTGATTTGTCGACGGCACGAAACCACACCCTAATTCGCATACTTCCCTTCATCTAGTATAGAGGATCAACAAAGACTCAAGTTTCTACAAATCAATAGCGTTACCACTTAATTTATCGCATTTTAATTTATCGGTTTATTGTATTTATCGATCTAAACAGTTAATTAAATTAGCTCGGAAGCAATCACTGCCTACTTGTTACATACTGTATTATTTAATAATCATTTCCTGATATCGCAGACTGCATATCGGAAATAAAACATATCCAAGAAAAACCAGAATTTCATCTCATCATTCCAACTCCAGACCCGATCCAGTTCTATTGAAATCGTTCACATGCTAACTTAAATAACACTGCTGGTTTTGTTTTTATTTTAAGTGAAATTTTTATTGTATGGACATTTAAACTCGTTTGCGATTAATTCTTTATTTAGAATTTCAATTATTCTTTTATTGCTATTGAGTTGGTATACTATAAATCTTTCGCTCAATTCAGCTGATGTGTAATGATAATTAATTCAAGTTCTTCAATTTCTTTCTCAGTTAAATGTCTACCAATCTTTTTTTAAAAAATCTAGTATTTCTGTATTTATTTTAATTTTGTAAAAGAAAGAGAAAGCTTTGTGCTGAGACATCTGTATTTAACCTTCCTATTAACTTGAGTGAAATATAAAAAATAACAGGTTTGCCAATCCATGGGAGTTTTATTTCAGTTCCCGCCTAGAACTATGCCTACTTAATCACCATTCTTACTTAATAATAATTAAAGTAAAAACTGGATTGGCGACTTTTTTTGTTTTAATCATTTTGGTGCATCTCTGACCCTATACATCCCCTCTTATGGCTGCTATTTTTACGCTTTACAAGTTATGTAAACTTTTTTATCATTTAATTAGCTTTGGGCAAAAATTTAATAAAAAATGTTAACCTTAAAAATAAAATATTATTTCCTTTGAGGAAGTTTAAATTTTTTATCTCTTTTTAGAGTTCAAGATTTTTATGTCTGTTAATAGAAGTTACACCGTTTATTTTATTTATTAGTTTTAGGGTAAAAAACAGGTTTGCCAAACCTAAAGTTCTAGTGATACACTTATTTATGGTATTTTTTTAAATGATTAGGTATTTAACTTTGATTTAAAAATAATTTAATCATAATGTTATATTATCAAATTTTCTCAATTATCCCGTGGATATTTAGGAAATGTAAATATTTGCTCTAAAAAACCGAAACCTTAATTTCACTTTAATTTTTGGTGTCAGGGGTTTTTAAGACCCTCTTAGTGGTTTAAACTAAGTCTCTCTGTTTTTTTGTGTGTGTCTGTTATCATCATATCTCCAAGTATATATGTATATATATCATTTGATACTACCGAGTTTTGCAAAACATGAATAGTTGACACAATATAATTGTGCGAGAGACACCTAAGAAATGTAAGAAGCAAAATGCAATGCTACATCTGGGAACTGTTCCATCATTCGACATTCATCATACTTGATGGCTCGACATAATGTCATGTCCCACTCTGTTTCGTTACGTCTAACTCATCAGGGCGCCGACAGAGCCTGAACTCACTCTGACCTTCAATTAAAATTCCGAAGTATATAATATTGAAGTATTTACCAGAGACGAGCAGATTAACAGTTCCCAGATGTAGCATTGCATTTTGCTTGTTACATTTCCTAGGTGTCTTTCGCATAATTATATTGTGTCAACTATTCATGTTTTGCAAAACTCGGTAGTATCAAATGATATATGTTTTGCTTGCCATGCATGATGGCGGAAGAGTGCACCGCTCGTCACTGGTAAATACTTCACATTATATTCTTCGGAATTAATTGAAGGTCAGAGTGAGTCCAGGCTCTGTCGGCGCCCTGATAAGTTAGACGTAACGAAACAGGGTGGGTCAATGACCCACATGGGGGGGGTTACCTCCAACATATATAATATAATATATATGTTTACATTTGTCAAAATCATGTCGTTTTACCAAGGATCTTGAATAAAGGGGATGACGCATTAAGGAACATTCCTGACCCCATAGAAGTTGTATGAGATAGAGAAATAGGAGCAAACTTACCTTCACCTTGGTTCTAAAAAAAGGCGTCAAACGCAGGTTATGTAGCCAGGTTGTCGAGTTTGCTTCTCAAATTTCTTCTGTGCTTCTCGTGATTGTTACATTTGTGGTGCTTGTTAAGTCATTTGTGCTTATTTAATTTTAAATTTTGGACTATACTTTGCTACTTCAGTGAGTGATAATTTAAGCGTGTTTTGTTATAACATTCTCAAGCAATAAGCAATGGGAACTATTGAAAGTTTGCCTCTAAAATTTAAGACCTGCGCTGTTATAATAGTTGTAAGCATGCGCAGTTTGTACCAAGCACGTGCAGTTGGTTTTTGTCGTGTGTTTTGTGTTGAATTCTCTCTATTATTTAGTTTTCGATGGGGTCACTTTTTTGTATGGTAAATCGATTTAGTGCGTCATCCCCTTTATTCAAGATCCTTGTACCTAATATTTTAGAAATATTACTTTAATTTGTGTTATAGAATTACTTGAAATGTGAACTAGAGTGATGGATATTACCGTAAGAAAGTATTTATATACGATTTAACTAAAACACTCGTCTTTTCATGAAGTAACTAGTTAGTTCATACAATAAGTAGTTTGTACATAAAATAACTAGTTAGTTCATCAATTACCTAATTCATGCACGATAATAAAATTGATTTATGCGATTTAACTAAAACAATTACGTTAGTTTATAAAATAACTAGTTATTTCACAAATTAACTGAATTTCACAATTTAACGATATATTCTAGCCTAAACCCTGATAATTTCCTTCTTCGAAGAATGGTTTTGTAATTGATAAGAGTTTTAAGCATAACTCGATGACCGTACTTGTCAGGATATGAAAGTAGAATCTCATCTTTTTTCGAAAAACATCAAATTCTCTCAAAATCTCAATTCGGTTTTCAAAACAATAAAAGTACTGACGACGCGATATATGCACTAACTAAGTATATTACCTCAAAATTAGACAACAACAATAAAGTAATAGCAGTTTTTTTGGACTTAAAAAAGGCATTTGACACAGTTGATCAGAAAAAATTAATAGAAAAACTTCAATATTATGGGATACGAGGGAAAGCCTTAGAATTACTTATTGACTATATTACAAACCGGCAACAACAGGTAAAGTTACTTAACGACTTAAGCTCTGTAGCCACGCTTCATACTGGAACACAACAAGGAACAGTGACGTCACCGAAGTTATTTCTGACTTACATCAATGATTTATACCTTATCCCTAATTTCTTAGTTGAAGTAATAGGTTTTGCTGATGATACGTGTTTATTGTTTTCATCAGACACACACAGCTGGCAAGAATTGACAATCAAAGTAGAACAACAGCTGGCCTTAGTAAGCAAATGGCTCCACACAAACCTATTATTTCTAAACACCAAAAAAACCAAATTTATTACCTTCTCACTATCTAAGAAAGGACAGCCTAAGGATAACTAAACTCAAATCCATGATTGTAAGTGCGTTAGAAAAAATGACACACCAAACTGTGACTGTACGACTATAGACAGGGTAACTTCTATAAAATACCTAGGTGTTACTATTGACCAAACATTGACTTGGAAAATTCATATTCAAAATATTAGAAATAAAATAAGGAAATTCATATATTATTTTAAGCACTTAGGGATTTCTGTGATGAAAAGTTGATTAAAACTATATATCATGCTCTAGTGGAATCTATTCTTGGGTACGGTATTATTGGATGGGATCAGCAAATCCAACTCACTTGCACTCGTTAGAAATAGCTCAAAAATCAGTCATCAAAACCATCCTTAAGAAACCAAGACTATATTCTACTGATCAACTTTTCAAAGATTTCCCTGTTCTCACAATCAAACAGTTATTTACAAAAAAGGTTCTATTAAAATACTTTAATCAACCGAAAGAGTATATTAATCACAATCACAGCACTAAAACAAAACTAATAGAAAAGTAAAAAGTTTAAAATGTAGAACATCAATGATGCAACGACATGCTGCTACTAGAGTCCAATTTATTTAATATGCTACCAGATGAGATAAAAACTAACCTGTATTTTAAAGATTTTAAAAAAGAAATAATCCTGTGGTTAAAACCACCTCCAAATTAACCTATTTCTTCTTTTTTCTTTTTTTTCTACCTTAGATTAAATAATATTTTCTTTTTATTATATTTTATTTATTATTTGTACTAACTTTTAATTAATAAATTCTCTTCCTTAAATTTAAGAAATCTTATTTTTAATTTTTTTTAAAAAAAACTAACCAGTCGTATAAAAATACTAATTAAGTAAACATAATTTAAGAAAAACTACTAACAGAAACTAAACTATTTATAAGAAAACTATTAATAAGGAAAAAGAAACTTTTAACAAGAAGACTCTTCTTGTTTAAAAGTTCTTGAGCAAACTTTTGATAGTTGCTCTTATATAAAAATTATTTTGTAACATATTGTATTCTCGAAATCTAATTTTGTATTTATAATAAATAAACATTTTATTATTTAAAAAAAAAAAAAAAAAAAAAAAAAAAAAAAAAAAAAAAAAAAAAGACATTTTCACGAATTAATTACACTTGTGTTAAAATGTTCATAGTAATTTGCTCTTTGACAGTTTTTCCTATGCTAATAATGTTTACAAATTGAATACACCGTTATATTTACTTCCGCCTCGGCTAAGCTAACACTTCTAGCTTTATCGATTACCTATAAAATCCTAATCAAAGTGTTTTTACTTTCTCTCACCTAGTACTATGCGTAAAATTATTTTGTTCGTCCAAAATGCTGATGGAAAAACAAAAATGAAACTTAGCAAATTTGTTCCTTTTATTACATAGCACTACATGCGTGCCAAATTTCAATACAAATAAACAAAATCTTTATTGCTTTTAGACCTTAAATTTGCATGGCATTAAGCTGACTCACGATCCAAAGAGATTGTTGTAAGGTTGGCAATACCAATGAAGGGTGATCAAATCTTTTTTATCATAGGATTAGCATAGTACTCGATCAGAATTATTTCTTCATTGTTACTTAATTTGTGATAAATGAGTTAGAAATTAATAGAACGACCATCAATGCTATAAAAATTGTCACTATTTATAGATAAATACTTCGATTATTCCAGGATTTTAAATACAGACTCAGGCTCTTATCACTACGGATTTGGATTTGTTAGTTTTTTAAGCTGGCATTTACCGATATAAATATAAAACACGGTTATAAAACCGTGTTTTATATTTATATCGGTAAATACCAGCTTAAAAAACTAATTGTGATTAAAATATTTGTTTTAATATTAAATATAATATTAAACAAAAAGTAACACTTTATAACACAAGTGAGATAAAACACAAAAGTTGGAAAATATCATCTTACCGGTTAATTTAAATACTTGTTACAACTGTAACAATTAACATAATAATAATTAATTGGCTTTCGATTTAAAGCCAAGAAATCCAATTTAAAAAAAAGTCAGGTACGGAACCTCGGAACTTTTCCTTACCCCATTGAATTCGCTACGCTCATCCTTTGGACTCGATTCGCTCGTCCTCAGAATATACAATTCAAATTTAAACTGCAACATGTTTTTGAACTCGCTTCGCTCGTCATCATGTTGTTAATGCTTCCGTTTCATTCTCAGCGGACACCGATACAACACTAACAACGCTCAATGCTACTTAACTTTTATGATCCAACAAAAATCATGAATATATTTGTCGCATTTAAACAAATCTTTGTGTATTTATTTATTAAGTAAAGGTATACACTTGTACCAAATTTTAATTAATTGGATCATTTTTTGATTTTTTACAATTTTTTAAAAAACGTACACAAGTCATAATTTTCGATATGAAGTGATCTAATGCTGATAATGAGATACAACTTGGTACATATCTTATACATGACTACATGCGTGCTAAATATTAATCTGATCGCATCATTGTTTCGCGTTTTATGATTTTTCAAAAATTTTGCTAAGTCATACATGCGGGTTAATGGCATCATAAAAAAATATTTTCCGAATAGCACAACTATAGCGGTAGACAGATTTTTGTCTAGTACGGTATACAGTTTTTTTCAATGTTTCAACTCTCTAGCATAAATACACTGGAAGCTACGATGATGACTAACACACATACACAAAGTTGTCTGTCTGTATCTCAGAATAATACTATATATAGAAGGAGCACTACTGATGACACGAAAGCCGGTTCACTGGTGCACTTAATTAATGCTGCCACCCTAACAATATACAATTTTCTAAAAAAAGTTGGCAATACTTTTACGCTTGGGTCTTCTGTCTGCGTCCACTCTGTCCTCTAGCGTTTCCTGCTATTTCCTATCTCCTCCTTTTATATCTTATAAATCCTTTATAGAGACCCATTTTTATATATTTCTTCTTTAAATTTAGTTATATCTCATTTTGTTATTGTGTTATTGAATTGTACCTTATTATGGCAATTATGCTTATAATGGTGTAAAATTAAATAAATACTTCCGGTTGCTGAATTATTATGTTCTATTATTAATTAATGATTGGTTATTTATAAAATACTTATATAAATATCGGTGCATTACAATATTTAAAGCATTTTAAATTGTAGTTTAACGTATTTATTAAAATTATATTAAAAGTAGTTCTCGACAACTAAATGTAGATTCTTGTATTCCGCTATCCTTTTGCCATCTAAGACCAGTTTTATTAAATACGTAGCAGGTGTTTTAAGTTATTATATTCGTTCTTTACGATCTTTCTTCATTAATAGATATTTATGACACATATTTAAAATAATGTTTTGTTGTTGGGATGGTGCCCCTACTTAAGTCCACCAGTCAATAACACTGGCTTTCGTGTTATCAGTGGAATTACATTGTGTTTACGGTCCTGTGATCCTTCTATATTAGTATTATTCTAAGGTCTGTATGTGTGTGTCTCTTATCATCATAGCTCCTAGAGTATTTATGCTAGAGAGTTAAAACTTTGTAGACAAATTAATCTATAAAGCAATCCTTTGTGCTATTCGGAAAATATTTTTTATAACGTCTTTAACTAGCAATATGACTCGAATAAACATGAAATTTGAAAATCATAAAACGCGAAAAAAGAAATGCGATACGATTAAGATTTAGCATGCATGTAGCTATGTATAAGAGTAACGTATGTGCCGAGTTGGCATATATTGAGCGTGGTCAGTGCTGTACGGGTGACCGCTGAGAATGAAATGAATGCATTTACTATCGGAGGACAAACGAAGCGGGTCCGAGGACTTATACTGCAGTGTAAAGTTGGCAAAATGTATAATCTGGAGAAGAGCTAAGTGATTTCATAGCAGGGAGGATAAGCTTCGCGATCCGATGTGATTAGGAAAAGTTCCGAGGTACCCCATACCCGAATTTTTTATCTATGTAAGTAAAAACTGTTTAGAATTGAATTGGAAAACTTTTTTTACCAAAGAAGTCAATTTCGTATGAGTTGATTTAAGTAATTCGTTACTGAAGACCATCACCACTGATTTTGACAAGTTATCTAACACAACAGTAAATCACTTCGCACGAATCGACAACCACTCTACGCAATCTTATTGATTTTGTGTGTTATTGTGTATTGAAGACCTTGGTCTGTCAGTAAAATAGTCAGTTACTTCTTCTGTCGAAAGGTTTTATGGGTCTGTCTATCTAAATCTTTAACAACTAAATTATACTAGGTGGGCTAGTTGCAAAGTTCCATTGGCTATAATATGAAATAGGCTTCTATTTTAATTACGGTTTTTTGACCCGTTTAATACAAGGTGGGGGGCCTCCCTGTGACCGGCCGGAAATTAAATTTGGAATATTCTTAAAAACTAGAACAATATTTCTAGTTTTTTTTAAGGTAACATTAAAGATTTTCATTATGAGAGGACATGTATGCTTTATATTATTTTAGGACCCTCAATAGTAGTTTTATATATATATATATATATATATATATATATATATATATATATTATATATATATATATATACATATATACATATATATACATATATATATATATATATATATATATATATATATATATATATATATATATATATATTATATATATATATATATATATATATATATATACATATATATATATATATATATATATATATATATATATGATATATATATATATATATATATATTATATTATATATATATATATAATGTATGTATGTATGTATGTTTCTGCCTTATGGTTTCGAAAGCAGGAAAGCTTAGTATCGCAGTGGGGCACGTGTTGTTTCTAGTTAAAGCTATAGAAGCTTATAGCAAAGTCACAGCTCTTCTGTGGATTAGACGTAAAGTGCCTGCACTTGGACTCGTAAGGTAGAACACTATCTTCTATCTAAGGGAGTAAGCAAAAAGGGCCTAATAACGTAGCTTTCTTGCAACGTGATCTCACCTCTCCCTAGTTAGTATCACTAATATCACGATGAAACATAGCATATCTTCAGGATCGCTTCCCATGTTCTCAGAGAGGAAAGATTAATTATAATCGCAGTGGTAACCCATCCAAGTACTGAACAGGCTTCATGTTTTTAAACAAAAGCGATCCGACTAAGACTTAGAACATATTCACCGTCTAAAGAACTTAAGACGGTGAGTAATTATAATGGCGTGTTTTGTAATTTTTGTTTGTTTTATATTAACTTTAAATACTTTGTTATTAATATTACTATTATTATTTATCTATAATTTAATGAAAAATTAGACTTAAATATTTATTTAATAAATATAATTTATTAAATATTTATTATAAATTGTAATTAAAAAGGTATAATTGTAAAAAAAAAAACAACAAAAATTAGTCTCACTTAGAACCTGATTCCCCTAGATTTAAGTGTCACGTGCTGAACTCTTTAGTGATTACTTGACACTTTCACATAAATTTGTTGTATTTAAAAGTGGAGTGATATGGTTGAAGAGCTAGGGTTCTTTAGTGTTAGAGTAGCGGAACTAACAGGTGTGTTCAAGAGTTAGTTGACTTTATAAGGGGTAAATGTGACATACGGAAAATTATTACTATACCTTATTGATTTATACACTCTTCTACTTTAGCTACTGCACTTGTTAAAACTTAATTAGCAAGTTTATCGTAGCTGTGAAGCGAAGTCGTATTAGTGGAAAAAATTAAATAAGGAAACTGGATGTAAACTTCATTCTTTAGAGACAAAGTTTGTCGGTGTTCTCGTTCGTTATTCGCGGATGACGCGGCATTGCTTAATAATAGCAAAACCAATGTGTGAAGAACAAGCCACATAAACTATCAAAACTTATTATCTATGTCTTTGTTTACTCGATCCATAGTTACGAAGCACCCTTGAGCTCTCTGTTGATCGATTACTCTGTCAAGTCTCGGAGTTATTACCGGAAGTGGTTTGATGTACCCACTTACCCCTTCATATTGTCAAAATTAAGAATGAACATCCCCTCTTGTATTAAATTACTCTTTTCATCAATTTTCCTTTATTAATGTAACAAATTAATTACATCTAAAGAAAATTGATTATTGAAATACATTTTTATTACGTACATTTAACATTATTGGATGGAAATTACGTAAAATCATTCGTCTTCTATCCATAATATATGTATGCATGGTCTGTTATGAATTTTAAACCATTTAACTGTTTTATTGGGTAAACCTGTTTTTAAAAGGAAATCTCACTTTCAGAAATTCATACTGTGCTGTGAACAACAATTATTTGTGCTTAATTAATTTGCATTTAAAATTTTAGTTTGAACTTACGTGTCAAATACCGTTTTGATTGGAGTCGAAATAGTCGGTCTCGTTTTAACTACCAGTATAAGGAAGTAAAATGCTATTTTTAAGTTACATGTTGTATCTAAAAAGGGGGAAATACCTAGAGAGGGCTACCCCTTTAACCCCTTTTACTTACCCCCTGAATTCTAGATACCATGGCAACCTATAAACAACAAACTCTCAAGCTACAGGGTTCTAACTACCCCTTCAGACAGATAAAGTTCTTCATAGATTATTTTTCGTTTGTGTGATTGTTTTTTATATGCCCATCCTTATTTTTCTTCTTTCTTCTTAATTTCCCCTCCCAGCTAAGATAATATTTTATGTTTTGAGTAAGTCTCTATTTTCCTTGTTATAGCTACGTACGTCCTGTGGAATCGAATTTGTTAGTTTTAGTGGTTTTTAAGAAAACATTTTTTGTAAGTTTTTCTTTTTTACGCCTATTAATTTTATAATTTGTATTCTTCTTAGTTAAAAGGGTTTAACCCCCTTCTCCTCTTTTAACTATTCATAATCATCATTTATCTTGATAATAAAGCTCATTTATAAAGTTTTTTATGTTATTTAAGTTGACACTTAATTTCTTATGTAACCGCTTGACTTCTCTTATCTTTCTTATACATGTTAGATACTTCCTTTAATGAATTTCAAAGAATTACAAAAGAAATTTTTCTTTTTTTTCATCATAAGAAATTGTGTGCTCATAATAATTTGCTACATGAGCTAGCTATCGTCAATATTTCAGGTATCAGAAAATTTTATGAACCAGTTAATACTTGCCATATCTACTAGTCAGCTTTAGCTTAAATCAATAATTAAATTTACAGCTGTAATTCTCTAAAATATCTTTTAATAAGTGTTTAATTTAGCCGTAAGCCGTGTAATTTGATCGTTTTGTTATGCAACCTTTTAATATAATTCCTCTGGTATCGACGAATCTTAAATACCTAAATAAATACAAAAAATCGGGTACCGGAACTTTTTCCTCAATCACATCCGGATTCGCTACGCTCATCCTATCTGCTTCGCATAATTTTTCGCAATGTTAATGGTTTTAAAATTTTAGCTGAGTCATTATTAGGCCGGGTTAATGACGTCATAAAAAAAATATTTTCACTAATAGCAACAACTACAGCGGTAGATTACTTTTTTAAAAAAAAGTTTCAGCTCTCTAGCATAAAAACACATACAGACAGACCAACTTTGAAAAAAAAACCACTCAGGAAGAACTTTTTAAACACCTGAAACAGATAATGCCGGTTTTAATCCCGGTTTTCAGATTTTTCGCAAAACACAATACTTTTCCTAATATACCTACGGTATAAGTGAAGGAAAAGAAAAAATGTGTACGGTGTACTGGTATATGATTCGTTCACAAAGCTGTAAGAAAATTAAAAAGTTATAGGTTAAAAATTTAAAAGTACATTATTTCAAATAGAGACCATATCAAAATGATATATTGTAGATCGAGTCCACTTAAGATGTAACTGTTGACAAATATCCAATTTTTTGTAAAATTTTTAAAATGTTGAATGACTTCACAAAATTTTATTGATAATTAGGGTTAATAATACGGTCTAATAGTTATCTTCTGGGTCTCAAAACTACTTAGGTCTATTTTTTGGGCAATATTTTAATGTTGTTGGCATAAACGAAAGCGGGAGTAAATGCGTCACACATACAAACATGACGAAAACCAATCAGAATCGTCAATAAAAAGTGGTCTATAACGAATAGTTGTAAATAAAAATCTTGGTTTCCATTTTTAGGATGCAATCGCAAATACTTTTTCCTATCTGCCCTTACAGTAAGCGAGGTGAAGTAAAAGTTGCTTTTCTTATATACAACAATATTTTATAAAAATTTCTAAATGGATGGATTAAATTAGTATTTACTTGTAATTTTTATCAAATCTTCTACTTTTCCTCTTTTAACACCTCTTTTGAAGAAAAGTATTGTGTTTTGCTAAAAATCCCGAAACCGGGGTGTCAACCCGGAAATTTTTCCTGTTTCAAGGTGTTTTTTTAAGACCTCCTGATGGGTTTTTCACAAAGTTGTCTGTCCTGTATGTGTGTGTGTCTGATTTGTCGTCGTAGCTCCTAGTGTATTTATGCTAGATGAGTTGAAACATTGTTACAAAAATCAGTCTACCGCTGTGTTTGTGCTGTTTGAAAAAAAAAAAAGTTTTTAAAATTCCCATTTAGCCTGAATTTCTTGAAGTAGGAAGGAAAAGTCAAATAAGGAAAAGTTTCCGAGGTACCCTGTACCTGACTTTTTTTTCTTCTTTATTAAATATCCACAGCCTTCATTTTTAGAGTTTTGTGTGGTTATGGTTATTTTACTCCTCGTTAAGTCATCGATCTACTGAGGGTAAAACCAATGTATAATTCATAGATTGAGCTTCGTCACTTGGTTTTTATTGAATTATAGGCTGGTTTTTTTGTACGATTATGTCATTTCTTGACCGATTTAAACGGGATTTTATTGGGCTTGGAATCAATTTGTTAGCGGCGAGCTATACTGCGAGCGGGTGGATAAAAGTATAATCTGCAGTCGATAGGGAGAGAGAGGAGTGACATGCGATTTGCATCGTGTAGAATAAGGTTTTATATAATAGATTTAGATCTGGATGTATCCTGTATCTCTTGGTCATGTTTTAGTTAGATTTGAGAATACACAATAACCATCGACTTTTGGATACTACTTGCTCTGGGTGTGATTGTATGTGAGCTGAATGTGTTCACAATGAATACACAACCTCGTCGTACACAATGGAACGGGTTTACGGAAGTAGTGAGACCTCGATATGGTTTCTATGTTGAACCTTGACCATCATCAACTTCCTTAACTTATGTTGTTGTAAATAAGCTATAATTGCTACTATAAATGGCAAAACTGGATAAAATGTATCTTGCGTAATTAGATTAATCTGTATTGACAACTTCAACTGTTTGCACTCGATCCACATCACAACTGTGTGGGTTCAAAATCCCGGTCGAGACTTCTTGGAGTTTTGTCTGAAGAACGGAAAACCTAAATGTGCCTTTCTTTTACGTGAAACCAGTGTCCCAAGTTTGTACAATGTGCTCCAAAGGTCCTAAACCCTTGTTAAAATAGGATTTATGTTTCTACATTCAAAGGTTGGAGAACTTCGTAGAAATAATAATGTTTATTACATGTATCCCGCTGTATGTAATACATATATCCCGCTGTATGCAATACATATATCCTGCTGTGTATATAATATAATATATAATATATATATATATATATATATAATTATATATATATATATATATATATATATATATATATATTATATATATATATGGAATAAAAGCAATGGTATTTACTGTCTGATTAACGAGCGAAGCGAGTCCGAAGTAGTTAAAGAATGTTTTATAGCGAATCGATTGGAGGAAGGAAAAGTT
Organism: Microvelia longipes; assembly: GCA_018340805.1. Lineage (NCBI taxonomy): Eukaryota > Metazoa > Arthropoda > Insecta > Hemiptera > Veliidae > Microvelia > Microvelia longipes. The sequence goes on from JACMZG010001863.1 coordinate 54,519,476, forward strand.
CCGACAGGTACCACCACACCCGATGTTTGTACTTTTAATCATATCAAGCTTATCTATTGTAATAAGTAACTTTAGAATTCATGTAACTCACTTCATTTATCAGTAACTCATTTCCATTCAAGATGAAAATGCAGCGATTTCCTAACGTTTTTGTTTCCTTAAACCGCTTTTTAATTGTCTGTTACGTACGTACTTTCAAAAATTTTTAAGACTTAAATAAAATTCGGTAATCATTCAACGCTTTGAAAGAGTACTTTTAATTTTAACTCAGCCTACCTAGGAAATTGGGACATATCCAACATATACCTTAGTAATGGACAAGAATACCATCCTTTTGATATACTTCTTTTTGCAGATAATTTTATTTATACGGTTTTATTGCTGTACATTTAAGTCCTGGTATTATTATTGTGTGATCCAACTGTTGCGTTCAAACAGTGACATTACGTCTTTTAATGAACCTTTGTAACTTTAAATTATTTTAAGTTAACTCAACTATAATTAAGACGAAACACAACCCATAAATGTTAAAAGGCAGAATAAAGTAAAAACCGTACATCTTCATGAAAATTATTATTTTAAATCTTAAGTTCACAGGTTACTTCTTACACCTTAAGGCATGGGATTTTATCAAGACGATGGATAAAGAAAGTTAAAAACTAAGTTGGTCAATTTCCGGGTTGTGAGTTGTCTATATTACGGAACTTGAACTGTTGGATGCGCGTAATCTCCCTTCGCCACTGATTCCCTACTCTTTGTTACTTCCAGAAAGCGTTGTCAGTTGTATAAGCCTTTAGTCAGTGATCAGTAGCGTACCCTCTCGTTGTCTATATCATCTCTCGCTCTACCGCTTTTGGATTTTTACGTAACTTGATTATCTTCCTCTGTACGTTTTATTAAGCGTAGCTTTTATATTTTTATTCTCTTATAATAATTAGACGTACAAGATAAAAGACTTTGTAAGGCGAAGATTGCAGGCATTGTTATAATTCTAGCGAGTTTGTATGTATTTTTTGTTTAGTTATTTGATTCCTACCTAATATGCAGTTCTTGTTCGTGCATCAAATTTTTACATTGTTCTGCTTATAAGTGCTTCTATGTTTTAAAAATAAAATACATTAAAGTCTTTTAATTGTAGAGAAAATCAAATCTAGGCGCTTAATACTTAGATTAAACAAAAGTGAGAGCTTCTAAGTTAACATGCTTTGGTTTTTAAATTCTTTTTAAAAACGACGGACCCGTACCGTAATGTTGTAACAAAATTTTTAGCGCGGTGGTCTGCTAGGCCGGACCATGGAAAGAATATAACTTGATTAATTTTTCTCACGGAACCAACATTTAAACCGGCCCTTGCTTTATGAATTTAAGTACTCGGATAGACTCCGGACCTAGTTTCCATTTTGCTCAAAGCCCTAAAAATATGAAAAACGACACCCTACTTAATTTTTTATCTACCATTAATTTTGCTTTCCTGTTATTTGAAAAATATTAAAATTATTAAATATTATATTTATGCCGATCAAAGATAGCGTTTTTTAAAAGAAATGGTTTAAAACACCACATTTTTATAATATAATATATATATATAATATATATAATAAACTATATAATATATATATATATATATACATATATATATATATATATATATATAGTATATGTGTGTGTGTGTGGTGTGTTGTGTGTGTGTGTGTTTTATAATGAGCGCATGCTCCACAAAAATAAATTGCCAGCATGTAACATTGTTAGCAAAGCGCGCTTTAAGGAATAGGGATTCTTTATTGCGAGTAGTAGTTATATGAGGGGGGAGTGGTAGTAACTACCAGGCAAGTACGGCCACGTTTTAGGCCTTTTTGCCAGCTCTCTAGATAGTGTTCTACTCTTTTAAAAATTTCAAGTGTAGGTATATTTCATCTAATCTAGAACGAAGAGTCGTGGATTTCTATGGTTCCTCTCAATGATTTTTCAGCAATCATACATATTTTCCACCTGACTTTTTATAGTCCTAGTGAAAACAGTAGGAACAAACACGATGCCCTTGCTGTTAACCAAACTTCCAATACACTCTAGTAATTATAATATGGAATCTACTATGGGGTCCTAAATTTGCCATACCCAGTTTTTTTATTTTAGTACTGACAACTCACGGCTTTCCGAGACCACCGGCTTTCGTCCCTTCTGGAGGAGTGTAACGCAGAAATTTTTATCCCTCTAATAAAATCCTAGAGGGCCGCGTGCTGAAATTGAACCCATGACTAAATAAACTCGGAAGTTTAAAGCCATTCATTCTGTGTATTAGCCGCGTCCCTGAACCATTTCACCACGGGTGACTCTCTTCTTTATTGCTAAGGTTATAATTTTAAAGAAAAATTATACATGACAACAGTTGACGCATTGATTGAGGAAGAGGAAAAAACTATATAAACAAATAAATAATAGAAATAATAAACAGAAAAATAACAAAAATTAAACAAAATACATTTTGAAAGAAGAGAGAAAAAGAAATAACATAGTATGTATATATATACCATATATATATATATATATATATATATATATATATATTATATATTATAATATATATTATATATATATATATATATATATTATACGTTTCGCAAGGCCACCTTCACTAAGAGTAATAATCTGACCAGATGACCCCGACGGTTTTCTTTTTACCTGCTTTTTTTGTGTATTATCGTGTAATACGAATCTAATAACAATATGGGTCTTATAAACCTAATAATGTCTCAGTGTGGGTATCAATGGACTGGAATATTGACACGACTGATTGATCAGGCAAATTTATCAAGAGGACTGAGTGGACCCAGGATACTTATAAATATACTTAGTTGTTTACTGCTTTTAGCTAGTCAATTTAATTTATTTTTGTATACATGGGCGTTCGTTGGGGGGGGGGGGTCAAACGAGTTACTTGACTCCCCCCCAAGGAAAATCAGAAAAGTTAGATTGACCCGCACTGCTAATTATTAAAAATTAAATGGTTGTATTTCTTTATATTATTTTTTTACGCTTGAACCCATGGGTTCATATTTAACCTATAAACCATAGATTCATATTTAACCTATAACCCATAGATTCATATTTAACCTATAACCCATAGGTTTATATTTGCTACTCTTCTAAATGCAACTCTACTGAGGACCCCTAGAGTTTACGCACACACTGCTCCAGGGAAGATCTCGGTACTTCTTCTCTCCCCTTTACGCCACTGCACCTGTCATCAGGTTCATAGTTTGTCTAGTATATTTTCTCTGGCCCCACTAGCTGCTCTGATCTTATAGGTCTCATCTAGCACGCCAGATACCAGTTTACCAATCTCACTAGTTCCTCCAGTCTCACCTCATGCTCTGTCCAGACCGGCACAGCCCAACGGGGAGGGACGCCGGTAGCAACCCCGATATTTTTTATTATAAACGCATTCTCATAGCTCTAACCTAAGAGAACGGTGCCAGAGAAAACCTTATATAAGTTCCTAACCTAGCCGGATTAGAACTCTTCGCCTCCAGGTCGTAAGCACTGAGCTACCGATAACCCAAAATGACCCAATTTTCTAAGGATGGTTAAGTGCACATCACAAAAGAACCTATATAATCTTACCATAAACCACATATGTGGTAAAAAATACTCCCCGCCAAGTCTTTGGTCCAAAAAAGTAGGGAAATCAACTTTTCTGTCTCGCCAAGTCATGTCCGTATTGGGTGGAGACGGTCATAGGCGTTTCAAAGTGAAGTTGCTAGGTTGGCAATAGTTAAGGGCCCTATTTACATTGAGAGGCAATCATCAGCTTCTTCTTCTTGGCGGCAAGCCAGCGGTATGAACGAGTTTTAAATTTTTCTTTTGCTATGTTTTAAAATGTCAAAAAATTCAGGTGTTCGTGGAGATTAATTATAACAGATTTTTGCAGTTGTCATAATTGCAGCTGTTTTACTTACCTGCATAGATCCAGGGGTATACAAAAGAAATGAATGAATAAATGAAACGATTACGATATAATCAGGCACTATACCCTATATACCCTTGCAAACACTACCTCTAAAGGTGATTCACTTTTCTGGCACGCCGCCAAGGAGAAGAAGCTGATGATTGCCTGTTAATGTAAATAGGGCTCTTAACTATTGCCAACCTAGTAACTTCACTTAGAAACGCCTATGACCGTCTCCACCCAATACCGACATGGTTTGGCGGAATAGAAAAGTTGATTTCCCTACTTGTTTGGACCAAAGACTTGGCGAGGAGTATTTTACCACATAAGTGGTTTTTGGTAAGATTTCATGACTTTTTGTACTTTTTGTTTTATGTAAAAACAGAAGTAAACATGATACGTATAGTAGATAAAGCTGTAAAGAGTCTCAAGGTATTGTATATACCTTGAAAGGTATTGTGTAGCCTAGGATATATACTTGGTTTTTATATTTTCTAGAAGTGCCCAACTTTATATTACTAAATTATCCTGGGAAAGGATAATTTAAGGATCAACAATCTAGATTTAATAGCGTGTATTTGTATATTTGATTACAGATTTCGATTGTAAGACTTGAAGGAAGATCTCTAGAGAACCATGGAGCCTGGTATCTTATGCTTCTCACACTGTGGACCCAAAGTGTTTTGCTTTCAGCTGCCAGAGCTGTGCCCTGCTTGTAGGATTCCTCTGGCTAATCAAAACTTTTTACTTCCTTTTAGGTTTGTCAATTACTGACTGTTACTTATTATTTAAATATATAATACTTAACACAATATAATAGAGTATATGGATTTACCAAAAAAATATTTTTGCTCATAAAATGATTGAAATGTGTTTAAAAAAATAAAAATTGTAAAAAAAAAATATTTAATTCAATTTTAAATAGTCGAAATAAGCATTTAAAGAAGAGGAGAGGGGGAATAGGTGAGAGAGTGGGGTGAAAACGGAACGTGCTAGGGTTTGGTCGTTTAAGGTACAGATGGGAGTTTCAGTTTGAAATATCGTTAAGTCAACAGTTTGCTTACAGTTCTTAGAATGTAAAGACACTGAAATAAAAACAATTCCGTGATCCTGGTAATACAATGCCTAAGGAACGTAATTTTCTCGTAAGTTTGTCTATATCATTTTGTTGACAGTAAAATATACTGTTATGAGTGTTGCTTTAGTGACTAATGTACTATACGGCGGTATTAATACCTCTCACGCTTAGAATATACTATATATATAGAAGGAGCACAGGGACCGTAACACAAATTGTAATTCCACTGATAACACGAAAGCCCGTTGACTGGTGCAACTAAGTATGCTGCCAAACCTGACAACAAAACATTATTTAAAATATTTGTCATAAATATCTATTAATGAAGAAAAGATCGTAAAGAACAAATATTATAAACTTAACACCTCTGAGTAAATTTATAACTGGTCTTAGATGGCAAAAGGGTGGGCGGAATAAAGAATCTAACATTTAGTTGACCGAGGACTAATTTAATTAAATACGTTTTAACTAACTACAATTTAAAAATGCTTTAAATATTGTAATACACCCGATATTTATATTAGTATTTATGAATAATCAATCATTAATTAATAATAGAACATAAATAATTCAGCAACCGGAAAGTATTGCCAACTTTTATAAGAAAATTTAAATAGTATTGTTTAGGGTGGCAGCATATTACTTAGTTGCACCAGTGAACCGACTTTCGTGTTATCAGTAGTGCTCCTTCTATATATAGTATTATTCTAAGCTCTCACGTCACTCAAGCAGTTGAGGGTGTTTTCCCGCCAAAATATCATATTTGAATATATTTTTCGTTTCTACTCTAAGGTTTTTACGCTATATTATCAAAAGTATAATATTTTTCATTCTAATATTTTACAGGGTGTTCTTTTATATGACGTACTTAAAGATAAGTCAATAAACAAATTGTGAAAATGATCAATTGTGTAGAAAACGCCTTGGAAACGTACCAAGCAAAATGCTTGCACATTTATATCGTGTCTATGTAAATATATGTAATTCTCATACAAATATATTGTCATCTATCCATGTTTTGAACTCGGTCAAGTATTAAATGCTTGCCATGGATGATGTTGGTAAGAGAGCACTGCTTGTCTCTAGAAAATACTTCCGAATTTTGAGTAAAGGACAGAATGAGTTCAGGCTCTGTCAGTGCCTTGATAAGTAAGACGCAATCACATTATATTCTTAGGAATTAATTGAAGGTCAGAGTGAGTTCAGGCTCTGGTCGGCGCCCTGATGATTAGACGTAACAACAGAGTGGAACATACCATTATGTTGAGCCATCAAATGATGAACGAATGTCGAAATGATTGGAACAGTTCCCAGATGCAGCATGCAATTTTGCTTGTTACATTTTCCTAGGTGTCTCCGCACATTATATATTGTGTCGACTATAAAACCAACAAAAACTTCGGTAATATCAAATGATATATCTAAACAAATGTTTTGAAAATTTTTTTTAATACAAAAATACCACAATCATATCTATGGCTATATGGATGAGCACATTTTTAGCGAATTTCCTTTGGAAATAATTCGCTATTGGGATAGGAGTCATGGTGGGAGTTAAACGGGAGTGTGCCCAAAATGCTTTCTTAGCACACTAGCTTACATGGCAAATTAAATGCCCTTATTATTTTTAAACCTATGGATTGGGTTCGTTCTATGACTGGCAACTTGAGTAATTAAAAGGAAATTAAAACTGATTACTGAACACTTTAATCAATTTAAGAAAGATTGATTTTAGTAAATTGCTGTTTAATCACATTATTACATTAATTTCGAAATTTCTATCCTTATAAAACTCATTGTGTTTTATTTGTTATTGTATTTCAGACTGCCTTATCCATTTGTAAAAGCATCGCAATGCCCTTGTGCTGTTGTCATCAAACCTACACACGGAGACTTTTTAAAGTAAGTAATGCCAAGGAAATGTAGTCAATTTTACATCAAGACTCAAGACCCCTTATTTGCCTTTCCTCTGTTTAAATGAATTTCATTTTTTTGTTTTTACTTCTCCTTACATTGCCTGAAAAAGTAATGTGTTTGCAAAAAAATCAGAACTAGGATTTCTCCTGAATTACCTATTTCAGGTGTGTATGTATCTGTTTCAGGTGTGTATGTATCTGTTTCAGGTGTGTATGAATCTGTTTCAGGTGTGTATGTATCTGTTTCAGGTGTGTATGTATCTGTTTCAGGTGTGTATGTATCTGTTTCAGGTGTCTGTTTCAGGTGTGTATGTATCTGTTTCAGGTGTGGTGTATCTGTTTTCAGGTGTGTATGATCTGTTATCATCCTAACTCCCGGTGTGTTTATCCTATACAGTTGAAACTTGATACAAAAATCAATTTTTACAAAAAAAATGATTGTAGGTCTACAGTCTATCGTTTAGTTTAAAAATCTTGACAGTTCAGTTTAGACACCACTTTCTAAAAAGAAAAAAAAAATCTGCTAGAAGGGAGCGGGAAAAAACTATGTAAACAAATCAGGTTATTTTACCCGTATTTTCTTGGCGATGTTTTTTTTTACCATTTCTTTTGGTGTAGTTTTATTTTAAAATATCATTTAAGATTAATTTGAAAGTAGTTTTCAAAAACGTGCAATCAAAAGATGAACCACAAACGAAAGTGAAACGATTGGCCGGGAAGAAAGGTTTTTCCCCTACAGCGGTTATTGTGGTAGGGATTTTTTTTCTCTTTTTAAGTGAAAAGGTTGGCAGCGAACTTCTCTGATTGTAATCTTCCAAATACTTATGAAACCTTTGGGGATTTTTAAACTAAACGATAGACTATGGGTGAAAGAAAAGAGTCTCTCCACAAAAATAATTTTTTTTTATTGGCAAAGCGCTTTCAACCTAGCATGAGGCCATCATCAGTGCCTGTACAAACAAGTCAAAAAACTAAAACTAATCAATCAAATAAAACAAAAAAGTAACATAAGTACAAAACTAAATAAAAAGGTAGCAACAAAATAAATAAATAAATAACAGAACAAGAAATAAAAAATATAGGGAAATAATACGAATAAAAAAACAGATAATTAAACAAAAAATAAAATAATTAAATAAACAATAAAAATACCTTAAAATAAAGATGAAATTAATAAACCATGACACAAATAAAATTAAAAAACCACAAATAACTACTTCTTCTTTTTAGATGGTAAAAGCTCGGTGAGCCGTGTAAGACTAACTTGAGGTGGGGGAGGAACCTTCAGTAGAGTACGAAGAAGCGGCGAGCTGTCCCCTCTTAAGTTTAAATTTAAATCTCCTACATTTTGCTGACTGCGCAGTATTTCAAGTTTTTCAAGGAAGTCCAGTTTCCGTCCCTTATCAACAAAATGTAAAAAACCGGCTACGTGAGGTCCTTCCTTATGTTCTTCCGAACTTATATGTTGATAAAACCGACTGCTAGCGTGCTTAGTATGCTCTGCCAAACGGATGCTTAGGCTCCTCCCGGTCTGTCCTAAGTACTCAGAGCTACAGGTACCGCATTTAATTATGTATACGCCATTTTTCGACGCAATAGGCACTACATCCTTGACCTTGCTCAAATGGGATCGTAGAGTGTTAAATTCACAAGCCAGGTGAACCAATAGACCATAGTTTTCATTTTTGCTCATCTCCAACTGAGAAACTTGCTAAGTATATTAATAAACTTTTTCTTAGGATTACTAACTTTAAAGCTGTCGATGCTATCTCTAACACCTTAGAGTTTACCGAAGCTCTCCAATCTATAAAGTTACCGACAAATATTGGCTTGTTTCATTTGATGTTGTGGATCTTTTCACAAGTGTTCCTACTGAGAAATGTTTAAAATTGTTTAGTGCTATTCTCAACAAAAACAGTGCGGACAAAATACTCAACGCTGAACTTATGGAACTTGTTGATCTATGCTTAGATCAGAACTATTTTCGCTACGATGATAAGTTCTATGAAGGTAAATCTGGTCTTGCTATGGGCGCCCATTACCATAGTAGGTTTTACCTACGAAATGTATTTATTCTTGTATTAGTTTTGTTTTTGGGTCTACAATTCTAAACAATGTTTAATTCTCGTTATAAGTGTTTAATGTTGTTCTGATGCAATATTATAAATTATTTCACAATATCAAAAATTTAAAAAAATACTAAAATTAATATTAAAATTCTAAGTTAAATATTAAAATACATTAATTTATACTACCCAAACACACACACGACCTACGCACAGTGTGTTTTCGTTTTTAAAATTAAACTCAGGGGGGCAATTTTATAGCTTCTTCGAATGTATATCGAATGCTCCATCCAATACAAAAATGTATTTACATACATTTTAAAGTATTTTCTTTATTTTATATTGAGTAATACGACAACAATTATTGTTACAAGTATTAGAGTTAATATAGTTTCATGCCTTGAGAAAGTCTGGTAAGAGAAACAATCCACTGATTGCACTCTGGCGGGAGTTGATAGATGAGTTATTTAGTATATAAAAGATAATATAGTGATAATTATACTGCAAGAGATAGATTGGATATAGATAACATAATATAATAGGTTTAGATAAAAAGTTAATTCGGATAAAGTATATAACTTAAAGTATTTAAACGAAAAAAATAAGAGTATCTGATC
>JACMZG010001863.1:54530098-54544245 GCA_018340805.1 Microvelia longipes
TTCTAGCTTGAAACAGTTTAACGCTATTAAAACTTTATGATGTGAGGTCAAATACTTTTTTAAATATTAAATTTGACCTTGTGGGGAAAACGGTTGGAAGATCGGGTTTCCCCCCCAAAATTTATAGAACATTTTTTTATTCCCTTTGAGGAGTACTATCACATTCCTTCTTTGGTGGACACTTTATATGAAACCCACCCTGTATATTTGTGTGTGTGTGTGACCGGTTTCAGTAAATTGGACTATCCCTGAGTGACGCAAAACGGATTAATATAGTAAAATTAATGTTATGTAACATGTAGGCGTTCAAACAGTGGTGTATTAGGCCCGCATTGCAGGGGGGGGGGGGGTCAAGAAGTCAAACGTTAAAAAATGTTGTTGTGCTATTATATTTTTTAAATGAATATACTCATACCATATTTGTATGAGTATGGTGTGGTGCTTATAAGTAATATAATATATTACATATTATATAATATTATATATTAGTATACACACACACACATATAATATATATATATCAATATTATATATATATAATATATATATATATATATATATATTATATATAAATATATATATATATATATTTTTGTGTGTGGTGACCGGTTTTCAGCCTAAATTGGGACGATCCCTAGTGACGCAAACGGTATTAATATATAAATAATGTTATGTACATGTCAATGCCCTCTACAATATCTGTTTGGTTCAGTGGCACTACATGGTGGGAAGCTAGTATGGAAAAAAGGCCCCTTTGTTCTGCCTTCATTAGTCTTCTGTCCCAAGAAGAACCTCCAGGTAGGGATTCTAAAATGATTGGGACCAGTTTCAGCTTAATCGGACCATCCTAAGTGACACAAACGTTATACATATATCAAAGACCTCTAGGATATCTATTCGCCGATTCAAAGTCCCGTAGCAGCTCGGCCACCGTCGCTGATAAGAAATTGATACGGAAGGGTGATCGTTGTTAAAGTCCTTATGGGGATTTTCTGGTTTTTTCTTTATTTGTGACGATTATTCTGTTAAATTTTTTATCAAAGTGCGTTTTAATTTAAACTTAAAATTTTTAGGACTTATGAACTCAGTAGAAATCACAATTTCATTGAAAATAGCGTTTTAATGGGTTGTCCACGAGTATTTTAAATTGAGTGATTGATAAGAAAGATGAAGATCATAATAAGTGTTTTATTTTATTTATTGTTAATTGATGTTACTTTTAAAAATTTTAGTTTGCACAAAACACACAAAAATTACGATTTAATTGCATTAAATTGTTTTAAATTAGTTGTAAACAGGTATTTAATTAAACTGAATTAAGAAGCCGATTTTCACTGTAATGCATGTTTAATTTATTAATAATTTGTATTTACTGCCACTAAAATAATAATAATTCAATTAAATTCACTTTTTATAAAATTGTTTGTTTAAATTATCCGTTAGGTTTTATTATTTCTGGGTTAAAATCGGAACGAATCCAAGTCTGTGTGATAAGAGCCTGATTTATATTTAAAATCCTGTGGAATATCTAAATATTTATCTCTCGAAATATTTGCAATTTTTTTTAGTACGCATGTCGTTTCTAATAATTTTTCTCACAATTTATCACAAATTAATTAACAATAAAAAATAAAAGAAGAATTTTTATCCGGCTCCCTGCTAATCCTATGATAAAAAAAATTTTGATCACCCTTTTCGTTTTTCCCGCCATTGGTATTGCCAACCTTACAACTATCTCTTTGAATCGCGAATTAGGGTCGGTATTGCTGGATGGTGGGAATGTAGTAGGGATGAGAAATCACTTCCTCTTGATCACCCTCATTAGCCTACTGTCCCAGACAAACGAGACAAAAATGGCTTCCACGGAACCACAGCAAGCTAAACAGGCCGCTTTTGGTCGTAGGCATTATAAATCAATTAGAACCGATTTCAGCTCAATAGGACCATTCTAAGAGACGTTTTTGGAAAATAACCTTATGACGTCATCACCAATAAGTAAAAGGAAGGTTCCTTTCACTATACTGTGGGTGTAAGATAATAATTGTTTAACGGTATTGAATATATATACATACTCCATATGGCCCAAGGAGGCCATATGGAGCCCCAAAGGCCGCAGAGCGGGCCTGTGAGCGGCCCCAGGGGCCGACGTCGCGTAATGGCTACGAACCGAACGGCCTCATTATGGTCACTGTTACTAATAATCAACAATAGACATCAATGTCTGCTCTATATAATATAATGATACTTTATGTTTACTTAGCACTGGCAATTTTAAAGCATACTACAAACGCAATACACTGGCATTCTAAACTTCGCGATCTACTTTTAGATTTACTAAAGTGAAGTCGTCTGTTGGCTACACTGCGGTCTAAAATTGATTGTTGTGGTGTGGTCGTGGATTATTTCGTACAAATTTCTTTTTAAATTAGACATTTATTTTTAAATTATTATCATTTTTATAAGTTAGTTATCAAAAATGGCTCGTTCTAGAAGTAGGACTAGATCTCCTTCAAGAAGAAGACATAAGAAAAAGCACGCGCACAAAAGATCACGGTCCCGAGACAGGACTCGTCATAAACACCGAGATAAGTCTAAGGATCGCACTAAAAGGTCAGTATTCTATTTATTTTTGTTACATTTCGCATTTTTACCACTCATGGAAATATATTTCATTTATTTGCCTCATTAAAACACATTTAACTGACACCCTTACGCGTTGCTGTTGCAGGAAGAGATCTCGTTCTTCTAGCTTGAGTAGCTCAGATCTTTCTGATAGTAAAAGTGTTAATTCTTTAAAGAAAAAGATATTCAATGAGAGGAAAATGGATGAAGTGGAGAGGTTGGCTGAAATGGAGAGACAAAGGTAGGTCCACAACTTTTTAGCCAATATCAATTTAGCCGAATCCCTCCTCTGCAGCAAAATCTTGGCTCTACAATACCCATAATATTAATATGGCAAGTTTAGTTTTTAAAGTGAGGGGTGAACTGTTCTTTCTTAACTGCAAGCATGGCAGAGAGGGCCAAGCTCAAATCTACTTTCTATGTAACTTACAAGTGCGAGAAGATAACTTCCATTTCATTGCTGTCTGCCCCCTACTTAATGAATTTAGAGTAGCAGGATTTGGAAAAGCCAAGCTAAGCCTTATATATCATAGGGAAGTGCTTAGCAATGAGCAATGGGACCCTCTGCTAACTTTTTTAAGACCTGCTCTAAAATATAGAGATTTCCTAACAATGGAATTTAATTATGATTGAAAGACTAGGAATACAGTAAAACTTCTATCAAAAAATAATAATAAATAAATAAAAGCCCTTTTAGACTTATGCTATTCATACCTCTACCACTAAGCTTATGGGAGCAGTTAACAATATCTCCAGCTAAATCACTCCTCTTTAATTTTAATTGTTTTATAAACTGAATCAAATATTGATTTACTTCTTCTGTTGGTGAAGTAAGATTGAACAAGGTGTAGGAGATTTGCTGGTCATTTATCTTCTCTTAGTTGGTGGATGATCGTGGACTGCCATGCAGCGTCAAATGCCCCTTCAATGTCTATTGATATCAATGCGACATTCATTTTAATTTCTAAATTAGGAGTTTTAGTTCCATTATGGCATCGGTGGGGCTGGTTTGTGGTCTAAAACCAAATTGGCGATTGCTAAGAAGATTGTTGAAATGAAGATAGTGCATAATTTGGTCTATCATCAAACGTTCAAATAATTTAGCTAAAGTCGAAAGTAAGCTTATTGGTCTGTATTTGAATGCATTTTTTAAGGTGAGACCGACCTGGTTTTTCTATCATAATTATTTTTGAAGTTTTCCAACAAGTGGGAAATATACCTCTTTTTAGGCATTCATTAAAGATGGCAGTAAAAAGGTTTGGTAAAATTTCAAACGTTTTTTCAAGTATGGCAAGAGTAATGCCGTCTTCACCTGAGGCTTTATTAAGAGCGGCTTTTTGTAAAACAATGTATGTGTGTGTGTATATGTGTATGTATGTATATATACATATATTTCAATCCCTGTATTAATTTAAATTAATTTATACTAGTTTATTTTCAAAATTATAAGTATTTTAAAAACATTCAAATTTACGATAATCTATTAGAAGTTAAAAAAAATAAATAATAAATAAATAAAATTTTAGTATTTAAAATATTAAATTCATCAAAACTTAAATGATAAATAATGATAAACAGAAGATTGCTATAAAAAAGAAAAAGAAGATTACAATTAAAGAAAAGAAAAAAAAAAGAATCATAATTATTCTTGAACCAAATGCTACAACTAAAATAAAATAAAAATGCAAAAAAGAAAAAAGAAGATAAAAGATCAACATGTTATGCGAAAGTGGTGCATGTTTAGAAAATAAAGAGCCATAGCAGGGATACTGTTATGGTAAATTAAAAAAAAATATCTCCAGCTTAATCACTCCTCTTTAATTTGAATTGTTTATTCTCTTGCATCCCCCTTATCATTAGTTATATTATTTATTTACTGTTAATATCCCCTCTTTAAGTATTATTCTTTTTTTGCACATGTTTGCATATACTTATTAAAGTGTATCTGAACTAATTGGTGACGCCTCCCCCAGACAGCCAAAAAGGCTATGAAGTAAGGCTTCATAAAAAAAGTGTGTAAAAAACACTTGTGTACTTTGCTAAATAAAGCTATTTTTATTTTATTTATTAATACACTACTTATGTAAACAATATGTTTAACCAAAATATATGCTAATATGGCAAGTAGAAGTGAATAACTTTTGAATTTTGAGAATCGGAAAATTTTTACAATTTTATAGCCTCACGTATATGCTTTTACAGTGGTGGAATACATGTGGTATGAGTGATATGGGTGGGGAGGTAGTGTAGTGTGTATGGTAGAGTAAGATTGTATAGTTAGAAGAGTTGACTACCCCTAAACCGTAAGTTATATTTACCCTGCAACACATTAAGCTTTAACTGACTGAGACTAAACCCGGGTTCTGGTTCAACCTGTAGAAATACTAGTACCTTAAACGACCCTTAAAATACTCTATTATGAAGGATTCATAATCTTTGATCAAATTTCCAACTTTTTAGAGAATTGTTTATCCATAATTAGGTATAACATTTTTTTAATAATAAAGTCCATTTTACTATCATATTATAATAATTCTAGGAGGCAAAGAGAAGTAGAAACAAGAGTTGTGGAAGAAGAAGCTGCTAAGAGAATAGAAGAACTTGTAAGTAAAAGAGTTGAACAAGAACTGGAGAAACGGAAAGATGAAATTGAAGCTGAAGTACTCAGGCGAGTTGAATTAGCTAAACGAGAGATGGAACGGGAAATGATGGCCGAGTTGGAAATTAAAAAACAGCAACTCATCGAGCAGGAGAAAATTCGTGAGGTAGGGACAATAATCATTGGATCCCTTGTTCCCTCTTTCCTTTCCTTATCCTTCTCTTCCCCTACTTTTTGGAAAGTTATTTACTTTCCTTTTTATAATTTCATTTCATATTTGTTTTTTAATATCTCTTTTAATCCCTTACAGCATAATTTGTAATTTAAAATTCTATTTGTATCCTATATGAATAGTTAATGTGCATTTCTTCATTTTCCAGTAGTTTTGATAATGAAGATAAACACAAATTTATTGGATTAAACAATTTTTCAAGTATACTAAAACACTGACCTAACATAACATTGCAACAACGTTATCAAATTTATCCCTTTTACAACTGACTCTTAACCTATTATCCTATAATAATGTAAAAGTAACTGGAATTGTTAACATTCTCATTTAATTATCACAAAAGATCTATTTGTTTCTAAATTAATTTTTATATGAAATCTTAAAAGAATCCTATTAAATTAAACCTTAAAGTGAACTTACTTTTTATAATGATGTTTGGTTATTTCAATTTTATGAAAGAATATGTTTTTGTTGTTTTTTTGTTGAGATAATGATTACAGGCGAGATTTATTTTTATATGTTGAGTGATGTTACTTTGTGTAGAGATATAGAGTTGACAAGAAAAACAGGTTTAGTGTAATTTTATGCTGATGGAAATACGAGTGGCAACACTGAGTCATTCTACCAACCCAAGGTAAGATAATGGCCAGGAGAAAAAACCTTGGATGCCTACGACTTAACGAAGACTTCAAGAAATCAGCTGTAAAGTCCTTCATTATCCTCCTCATTTGGCTTCTCTTTTATTTATTTTTAATATATTTACTATTATAATAGATGTCTATAGCATGGAAACGTATGTATGTTATTAGTTTTGGGGTTTACATGTTATCTAAGTTTTCAAAACAAAACTTTCATTGCATTTTTTATTATCGTGCAACTTATTTTGAAGAAAATAAATAAGTGAATGCACCCAATTTAAAAAAAACCTGTTGAAGATTGAAATAAAATCTGAAATGTGATTTAGTTAGGATAGAAGAATATGTTATTCTGACATATATATCTATTTTCTTAAACAGTTTAAGAAAATAAAATATTAAGTGGAATATTTTTTATCTTCTATTAATGCTTTGTGGCATTTCTAACTTTATTTCAATCCATTTGACTGATTTTAATTTTATTATCTTTATTTCATCAATTTCAATAGATTTTCCAATTTTCAGTTCTTATAGATATTTCTGTTGATACATGGGATCGGTGTGTATTTTATAGTTGTTTCAATGTGGTATTGTTTTCCTCTAATCTTAGATTAATGTGTCCTAAAGTTACTTAAAATTATTATCTCTTTTTAAAAGTCTTTTTAACAAGATTGTATAATTTTAAGTACTGCAATGTGTTATTATACGATTTTCTCTATGGATTTAGTTGTTTCTATATTGAAGAAAATCTGTAATAATACAGCCGTCCTCCAAAAATTAAAATACTTTATAAAATATTTCTCCAATAAAATCAGCAAACATCTAGTTTTCATTTTCTATTTATGGAGACCTTTGTTTTGTAGCACTTAATTTTAAATGATTTGTACTTTATTGACAGTATGTATAAAATATCGTGTTAAATGTCGGCTTTTAGTGATAGCAAGGTGTTTACAATTGAGGTTGATAGTAGGTTTAGGTGTTTTGATGACTACTTTTTAAGTTGAAATAAGACCTGACCATTCCACTTCCCATGTAGAAGGCATCTTCAAGTATGTTGGATGCCAACACAAACAACTTAAATTGTTAGTAGCAGTAGGATTGCAATTGGTGGGGGATTACAGTTTTGGCATAACCATTTACACTTTCCTGCAAATGTAAGTTTTAATCTATCATGCTAGTAAGCAAGCCAAACACACAATACTGTTTTTACATTGAAAAGTTTATTTATTTTATAAATATGTATTTTTGGGATGAGTGCTGTTAATATAGGGGCTTGAACTTGGGAGCTCATTCTCCTGTCCTATCCCTTTCTATCTTTCCTATCCCCTTCTCCTGTCCTATCCCTTTCTACCTTTCTTATCCCCTTCTCTTGTCTTATCTCTTTCTACCTTTCCTATCCCCCTCTCCTGTCCTCTCCCTTTCTACCCTATCCCCTGTCTTATCCTTTCTACCCTTTCCTATCCCCTTCTATCCTATCCCTTTCTACCTTCCATCCCCTTCTACTGTCCTATCCCTTTCTACCTTTCCTATCCCCTTCCACTGTCCTACCCCTTTCTACCTTTCCTATCCCTTTCTGCCTTTCCTATCCCCTTCTACTGTCCTATCCCCTTCTACTGTCCTATCCCATTCTACCTTTCCTATCCCTTTCTACCTTTCCTATCCCTTCTCCTGTCCTATCCCTTCTACAGTCCTATCCCTTTCTACCTTTCCTATCCCTTTCTACCTTTCCTATCCCTTTCTCCTGTCCTATCCCTTTCTACCTTTCCTACCCCTTCTCCTGTCCTATCTCTTTCTACCTTTCCTATCCCCATCTACAGTCCTATCCCTTTCTACCTTTCCTATCCCTTCTCCTGTCCTCTCCCTTCTACCTTTCCTATCCCTTCTCTTATCTCTTTCTACCTTCCTATCCCCTTCTACTGTCCTATCCCTTTCTACCTTTCCTATCCCCTTCTATTGTCCTATCCCTTTTACCTTCCTAACCTTCTACTGTCCTATCCCTTTCTACCTTTCCTATCCCTTCTACAGTCCTATCCCTTCTACTTTCCTATCCCTTTCTATCCTTCCTATCCCTTTCTCCTGTTCCTATCCCTTTCTACCTTTCCTACCCTTCTCCTGTCTATCTCTTTCTACCTTTCCTATCCCCTTCTACAGTCCTATCCCTTTCTACCTTTCCTATCCCTTCTCCTGTCCTCTCCCTTTCTACCTTCTATCCCTTCTCTTATCTCTTCTACCTTTCCTATCCCCATCTACAGTCCTATCCCTTTCTACCTTTCCTATCCCCTTCTCCTGTCCTCTCCCTTTCTACCTTTCCTATCCCCTTCTCTTATCCTATCTCCCTATCCCCTTCTGTCCTATCCCTTTCTACCTTTCTGCCTTTCCTATCTCCTTCTACTGTTCTACCCCTTTCCTATCCTCTTTTCACTTCTAATCACCTTGGTTTGTAGAGCATTTCGTAAAAAATACCTTGTGTAACATCCATGATCGCTTATCCTTGAAGATGTCTGGGACAGTGAAATCTAGCTCTTTGTAGTCATGAGAGGCATAACCTTTTTTACTGTCTAAGTCTACACAACGATTTAAAAACATTAATTTGAAAACATAATTTTGTTTAACACTATTTTATACATACATCTTGCTATTAAATGTGATTGAATTTTATGTAGTTTTCCGGGTTTTTCACAAAAGGATTAGCTTAAAATATTTTGTCAGTCTGGATTATGATGATTCAAAGACATGACTTTAAATGTTGAGGGGGGCGAAACAAAAAATAACCTAGTACTAATATAAACCTGTGGTCAATTCTGTTTATTTAGGAGGAGGAGAATAAAAAGAGACAAGAATTAGAGCAGATTATGGCTGAAAATAATAGGAAAATAGAGGAGGCTCAAAGGAAATTGGTAACTATGATTTTGATCATTTCTTAATAAGATTCATAACAACAGTGCTGTTTTACAAAATATGTTTTTTTTACTTTTCCTTACTTATAACTCATTAGTTGTTTTCACAGAGATTTTGTGGTATATGTTAAACATGGTTAATATTTATATTTAATACACTTGAGTTTAAAAAAAAAAAATTAATTGTCAAACCACAATAAATAAAAAAAAAAAACTGACCAGTTTCAACTATTAATTAATCATCGTCAGAGTACATTTATAAACTCACTTTACCTCAACAACAGGCAGTTTATAAATGTACTCTGACGATGACTAATTAATAGTTGAAACAGGTCAGTTTTCTTTTTTATGTATTGTGGTTTGACAATTTTTTTAAACTCAAGTGTATTAAGTATTAATCATGCTCATTTATAACATATGTGTAAAGAAATGTATTGAGTTTGCAAATAAATATGAAACTGGGATGTCACCTCCGTTTCAGATGTTTTTAAGCCTTCCTAAGTGCTCGTCTGTCTGTTATCATTGTAGCTACCAGTGTATTTATGATATAGAGATGAAACTTTGTACAAAAATCAGTCTATAGGTGTAGTTGTACTATCCAGGAAAAGTATCAAAGTCAGAGTACCTGGGTTCGAATCCTGGTGGAGACAATAATTTTTTATCGTTTTTTTACATTATGTAAGTTTATAACTAAAAAAGATTTCAAACCCAGGTACTCTGACTTTGAGTGCTCATATCAACTCCACTCTCTTTCAACTCGCAGGCCCAAAAAACATCAAAATCGAATCCACACTTAAAATATGTAGTTTACTGGTCATATTTTAGGTTTTATGGTAATCGAACAGCGTTTTTTCGACTTTTTGGTCACTTTGGGTGGTGATGGTGAATTTATTTTCATAAAAAATTAATATATACCTTTAACTATGTTTTAATAGCAAAGAAACCCCAGGATAAACCCTATTTTCAATAGAAATCAGTATATTTTTGTAAAATCGTTAAACTGAAAAACTGCTGATTTTAAAAACGCTGTAAAGTACCTTAATACCAAAATAAACAATATGGTACATATTGGGCGTAAAACTGCAATGTATAGAGGTCATTTTAAGCCCAATGTGAAAAAAATCGCCCCAGTCGCATTGGACAATGAATCGCCCTGAAAAACGCCAAAATCATGAAAACCTTAACTTTATATAATTAATTGAGTCCAAAAGGTAAAATTTGGAACATAAAATATTTTTTTTTCTTGTTCCTTATGGTCACTTTAGTAACCAAAAAATTATTTCAATTTTTTTTTAATATTATCTACCTTGATATAAAAATAATGAAAAAGTGTATTTTCAGTCTTTGTGGTCAAATTTATAATGCAAACTCACGAGTAGAATTGCAGCAGTAGAACAAAAAATATTGGTTCCTATATAAAGCCCAAAGAGGACACTGTCAAACGAGACCTGTTTCATTAAGCTAGGTTAAGCCAAAGCCGAAATATTAAGCCTCAAAAATTGATGAAAAAACTCAAAATTTGGGTGTCTCGGGAACTAAAAAGTGATTTTTGAAAATGAAGGAGGCTGTAGAAAAAATTAATACTAGGTGTTTTGGACTACCTATGGGTAGGACCAACATAGAAAAAAATATCAATTTTTATTTTTTTTTGAGCAACATCTCTGGATTGATAGCTATATCAGGTGATAGCAAAAGTTTTGAAAAATCATAAAGTACGAAAAAAGGTTGTGATAAATTTGATATTTAGCACACATTCAGCCATTTATAAGACTCATGGTTCATAAAGCTTATGACATAGAAAATGTCCCCTGGGCTTTTGGACTACATAATTTGTAGGGTTAATGGAGCAAGGCGATAGTGAGCATCAACTACAGTAATGGAACTTAAAGATATCTAACTAAAGAGCCATACTCTAAAATAAGTTCAAAATTTACAGTTCTTTCTTTTATCCTAACTTTAAAATATTTTTAGGCTGAAGAAAGACTAGCCATGGTTGAAGAGCAAAGAAAAATGGAAGAGGAGAGACAGAAAATGCACAAAGAGAACGAGAAAAGGATAAAGGAAGAGCAGAAGAAAATTCTGGGCAAAAATAACTCCCGCCCTAAACTGTCATTTTCTTTTAAAACGTGATATCTATTAGTTGTAAACTTTGTGATCTCTCGGTTAGAAAGTACAAGCAACCTTCCGACTTGTTCTCTGAACAGCACTATTTTCTTTTTGGAAATTCTCTAAAAGAAATTGAATATTTGTGGCTTCTTCCAACATTTTATTAGATTTCCATATTTTTATCTTATATTGCTAATTTTTAAAGATACTTTTCAGTTAAATTTTAAAAAGATGAGTATACAATTTTTTATTGTTCAACTTTATTGAATTTACTAATAAAAGACAGCCTACCATTTACCCTTTTCTAAGGTAACAGTGAGAATAAAATTTTTCGTTTTATTATTTTTAAATGTGCCTAACACGAAGTCTATTGTTTAAAAGACAACCATTTGTTAATTTATAAAGGAACTCATTCATACAATTTTTTTCTTGACAAATGTCAAAAAAATTAGAAATTTTTCTTTTTATACTGAAAATTTGATTAAAAGCATTCTTGTCGGGCATTAACAATCAAATTAATTTTTTTCAGTGTAATCAATACGATGTTCAACATTTCATTGACTCATATTTACAACAGTGGCTAGATTTGATGTGCTTATGTAGTAGATAAGGGACCTCAAAGAAATGTGTAAATTTTTAATGTGATTTTTTCCTCCAAACGTTTAGGTTTGTGTATATAGTGTAGTATTAATTTTTTAACTTTCAAGTAACCTAAAACCAATGACTTGTAAAATAATCAAACTTTTAATTCTTACTTATTTCAAATAAAAATTTTTTGTTAGTTATTTTTTATTTATTTTATTTAAGTAGATTATTGTAGATTAAGTTTGTAATTTTTATTTTTAAGATGTATTATTAGAATTTATTTATATAAGAAAATGAAAGTTTGTTTAATAATTTATTGAAGTGAATAAATATAATTGCAAGCTAATCCAACTCTTAGGTTGAATTAGAAAGAATTGGAAGCAATGTGATTGCGGGAGGTATGATG
Organism: Microvelia longipes; assembly: GCA_018340805.1. Taxonomy (NCBI): domain Eukaryota; kingdom Metazoa; phylum Arthropoda; class Insecta; order Hemiptera; family Veliidae; genus Microvelia; species Microvelia longipes. The sequence goes on from JACMZG010001863.1 coordinate 54,542,181, forward strand.
AGTCCTCGAATTCATCGGATTAAAACTTGTCCTATTCTGTCTATGAACCTGATGATTGGAGATGTTTTCTAAATAAAACTACTTTTGTTTTTTGTTCCCTTTTTGCTAAAAAGCATTGGCAAAAATTATGTAATAGTTACTCCTTTGATTTACTCGTGTTATATTAAATAAAACACAGAATATCGTTACAAAAAAAAATTCTGAAATTTGTGGCTATGGTAAATAATGAGTAAAATTAGGTGGGCGTAATTCATTGTCAATTTTATTTAAGATTAATGATGTTTCGGCAGCAGGTAGTTCTCCTATCATTTAGAGGCAGGCCCCACGTTGATAAGAAGTTTCAAAGTGCTCTCTAAGATTGCCGATACTTATCTACCTAGTCAGGTTAAAATCCTGACACTATACATAAACTCTCCATCTTAATTAAGTAGAACGTGACAATGGGAGAAGTACCTGCTCCAGAAATGTCATTAATTGTTAATAACATTGACTACGAATTACGTCCAACTAATTTAATTAAACAAAAAATTGTTGTTAAAGTACTTCAACGAAAACTTCTTTAGTTCTCCTATTCTACTGATCTTATAGAACTTTTATTAATAAATAAAATATTTTTAAGACTATTTATTAAATAGTTCTATTTTTTTAACAATAACCAATATAATTTGTGTGAGCTATTATTGCTAAACAATTTTGAGAGCCATTAGACCATTTTTATTGATTTATTTAAAAGTAATTTTTTTTATCAATATTACAATAATATATAAGATGTTTTTTTGAGAATTTTTATATTTAATGTTATAGTGAATGTTTATATTCCTGAAATACTATTCTTAACAATTAATATTATTTTAGCGAATTTTCTTTGGAAAAAATTCCCAATTGGATAGGCGTCATGGTGGGAGTTAAACCTCGGACAACGACTAAAATCTGCTTTAGAGGACCCTGGTGACGAAGAAAAAAAGTTTTGCAAGACTTTATAAATATTTCGTTATCAAACTTAGTACAAAAATCTACCTTTGGGAGTACACGAACCTTATTGAAAACCAAGTTGTTGTGACGTCATTAACCCGATTTGCTAAGTCAGCAAAATTTTTAAAAAATTGGCAAAATTCAAGGTTATTATATTTTTGCTAAACTGAATGAAACCAGTCCGAAGTCGATACGACCACTCTTAGTAACCAAAAAGTAAAAAAAAAAACTGTCTTCAATTACCAGTAAACCTAAAATACCGTTAAACCACATATTTCTGTGGTGAGTTGTTTTTGGGCCTGTGAGTGGTCCAGAGTTAATACATGCTCTCAAAGCCAGGGTACCTGGGTTCGAATCCTGGGAAGGACAATAATTTTTTATGGTTTTTTTTACAGTATATAATTTAATAACTACAAAATAATTCTGGTGCGGTGGTCCCATGTTATGCGAATTTCCTTTGGAATGCGTGTTTCCGTGCTTAACAATCCATTTCTTGCTTTAGGTTCTGGTTTATGCTTTATAACTTGAGCAGTTACTCAATTAACAAGCACTACTCGTAACTCATTTTTTGTGTATTGTTCAAAGAAAATACACTAAAATCTTTAAAGAGACCAACTGAGCATTAAACTAGTGCAAATAATGGTGTGCAATGCCAATTTCAGAGGCATCATTTTGTATATGTGCGCATTTCCTTTAAAAATACTGAAAAAATGAGTTACGAGTAGTGCTTGATAAGTGCTCAAGTTATAAAGTATAAACTGGAACCTTAAGCAAGTAATGGATTGTTAAGAACGGAAACATACATTATCTTAAGAAAATTTGCACGACATGCGTACCACTGCTCCAGAATTTTTAATTGCTGTGATATTAATAAATTAAAATATAATTTTGTTAATACTTACCGCGACTCTATTTTGCAGAATAACTTGTATTAAAGGAGGGAGATGGTAGAAATTAAGAAAAACTAAGTCATAAGAACATTTTGCCTAACATGGCTTGAATTGCTTTGAAAGAATGCTTCTTGAGTCCGGCATTCTATTATAGAAAAGTCTACGTTTAGTCTTGAACAACTGTTTCTTTCTTTGATTTTTTT
>JACMZG010001863.1:54544255-54557707 GCA_018340805.1 Microvelia longipes
ATACTGAAAATTTGATTAAAAGCATTCTTGTCGGGCATTAACAATCAAATTAATTTTTTTCAGTGTAATCAATACGATGTTCAACATTTCATTGACTCATATTTACAACAGTGGCTAGATTTGATGTGCTTATGTAGTAGATAAGGGACCTCAAAGAAATGTGTAAATTTTTAATGTGATTTTTTCCTCCAAACGTTTAGGTTTGTGTATATAGTGTAGTATTAATTTTTTAACTTTCAAGTAACCTAAAACCAATGACTTGTAAAATAATCAAACTTTTAATTCTTACTTATTTCAAATAAAAATTTTTTGTTAGTTATTTTTTATTTATTTTATTTAAGTAGATTATTGTAGATTAAGTTTGTAATTTTTATTTTTAAGATGTATTATTAGAATTTATTTATATAAGAAAATGAAAGTTTGTTTAATAATTTATTGAAGTGAATAAATATAATTGCAAGCTAATCCAACTCTTAGGTTGAATTAGAAAGAATTGGAAGCAATGTGATTGCGGGAGGTATGATGAGTCCTCGAATTCATCGGATTAAAACTTGTCCTATTCTGTCTATGAACCTGATGATTGGAGATGTTTTCTAAATAAAACTACTTTTGTTTTTTGTTCCCTTTTTGCTAAAAAGCATTGGCAAAAATTATGTAATAGTTACTCCTTTGATTTACTCGTGTTATATTAAATAAAACACAGAATATCGTTACAAAAAAAAATTCTGAAATTTGTGGCTATGGTAAATAATGAGTAAAATTAGGTGGGCGTAATTCATTGTCAATTTTATTTAAGATTAATGATGTTTCGGCAGCAGGTAGTTCTCCTATCATTTAGAGGCAGGCCCCACGTTGATAAGAAGTTTCAAAGTGCTCTCTAAGATTGCCGATACTTATCTACCTAGTCAGGTTAAAATCCTGACACTATACATAAACTCTCCATCTTAATTAAGTAGAACGTGACAATGGGAGAAGTACCTGCTCCAGAAATGTCATTAATTGTTAATAACATTGACTACGAATTACGTCCAACTAATTTAATTAAACAAAAAATTGTTGTTAAAGTACTTCAACGAAAACTTCTTTAGTTCTCCTATTCTACTGATCTTATAGAACTTTTATTAATAAATAAAATATTTTTAAGACTATTTATTAAATAGTTCTATTTTTTTAACAATAACCAATATAATTTGTGTGAGCTATTATTGCTAAACAATTTTGAGAGCCATTAGACCATTTTTATTGATTTATTTAAAAGTAATTTTTTTTATCAATATTACAATAATATATAAGATGTTTTTTTGAGAATTTTTATATTTAATGTTATAGTGAATGTTTATATTCCTGAAATACTATTCTTAACAATTAATATTATTTTAGCGAATTTTCTTTGGAAAAAATTCCCAATTGGATAGGCGTCATGGTGGGAGTTAAACCTCGGACAACGACTAAAATCTGCTTTAGAGGACCCTGGTGACGAAGAAAAAAAGTTTTGCAAGACTTTATAAATATTTCGTTATCAAACTTAGTACAAAAATCTACCTTTGGGAGTACACGAACCTTATTGAAAACCAAGTTGTTGTGACGTCATTAACCCGATTTGCTAAGTCAGCAAAATTTTTAAAAAATTGGCAAAATTCAAGGTTATTATATTTTTGCTAAACTGAATGAAACCAGTCCGAAGTCGATACGACCACTCTTAGTAACCAAAAAGTAAAAAAAAAAACTGTCTTCAATTACCAGTAAACCTAAAATACCGTTAAACCACATATTTCTGTGGTGAGTTGTTTTTGGGCCTGTGAGTGGTCCAGAGTTAATACATGCTCTCAAAGCCAGGGTACCTGGGTTCGAATCCTGGGAAGGACAATAATTTTTTATGGTTTTTTTTACAGTATATAATTTAATAACTACAAAATAATTCTGGTGCGGTGGTCCCATGTTATGCGAATTTCCTTTGGAATGCGTGTTTCCGTGCTTAACAATCCATTTCTTGCTTTAGGTTCTGGTTTATGCTTTATAACTTGAGCAGTTACTCAATTAACAAGCACTACTCGTAACTCATTTTTTGTGTATTGTTCAAAGAAAATACACTAAAATCTTTAAAGAGACCAACTGAGCATTAAACTAGTGCAAATAATGGTGTGCAATGCCAATTTCAGAGGCATCATTTTGTATATGTGCGCATTTCCTTTAAAAATACTGAAAAAATGAGTTACGAGTAGTGCTTGATAAGTGCTCAAGTTATAAAGTATAAACTGGAACCTTAAGCAAGTAATGGATTGTTAAGAACGGAAACATACATTATCTTAAGAAAATTTGCACGACATGCGTACCACTGCTCCAGAATTTTTAATTGCTGTGATATTAATAAATTAAAATATAATTTTGTTAATACTTACCGCGACTCTATTTTGCAGAATAACTTGTATTAAAGGAGGGAGATGGTAGAAATTAAGAAAAACTAAGTCATAAGAACATTTTGCCTAACATGGCTTGAATTGCTTTGAAAGAATGCTTCTTGAGTCCGGCATTCTATTATAGAAAAGTCTACGTTTAGTCTTGAACAACTGTTTCTTTCTTTGATTTTTTTGCAATTTAAAATCTCTTTTAAGCAGGTTCTCTTCAGAACATCCTGTTTTTATTACACTATAAAATTAATAAAAACACTAAAATCTAGGTATTTTCTATAAATAAGTCAACCTGAATGTATCAAAAATAAAATTATTTTATTTAGTACAATAAGCTAAATAAAATTTATTTTTATTTTATTTTTACAATTAACAAGTAGTACCTCCTGGGCATGAGGTTAAACTGCATCCACTGGTCCCTGCATTATGCAGGGTACCGGGACTGGTCAGAGCAAGTGCTACGGTGCTTGACGGGAAGAGAAGCGTTCCCGGCCCACTCTAGCTAATCCCGTGTCTGTTTGGCTCTATGACACAGCCGATCGTGCTTAAGGTCCGTATGCCCGGCAGACATGGGTAAACCTATAGGGAGCGCCTATTGGGAAGTCAGGCGCCTATTTGCGTCTGGCGGACTGAGTGGCGTGTCAGGGGGTGGCGTCCCTGAAGGTTGACCTCGCAAGAGTCCTCTACAAGGTAGAGTCTTATTTTCTTTCTCTTTCTAGCTATCTCCTTATCTCTAACTTTCCTTCACCAGTCCCCTTGCCTTCCCTACTTTCTCACCTTTCCTTCTCTCTCACCTTTATTTTATTATTTTTTTTCTCTCGTTTTACTTCATGCTGTCTACCTTTTATTTTCTTCACTATTTTGTTTTAGTATTAATTTTCTTTATTTTACTATTTTATGTTCATTTATTTTTATTTATTTATTTTTTATTTTGAGACTTTTTCCTAAGAGAGGTGCCGATCGTCGTGCGTCCTCTACCAGGTAGAGTTTGGGTTTCTTCCCAAAAGAGGTGCCTAGTGCGTCCTCTAACGGGTTGAATCTTATAACTTTTTCCTAAAAGAGGTGCGATCCCGGGCTGCTGGTCACCGTCGTTTGGTATGTCGTGGAGGGTTTAGTCGCCCCTCCTGCTGTGTGCCTAGCACTGCCATACCAAAGCGTCGGATGCCTGGTAGAAGGGGGGCCTGTTGCGTTGCGTTAATTCTCGCTTCGGGTCACTGTCCAGTGGGTCAGTCGTGGCTAGGACTGTCGGAGGTCCTAGTGCTCCGTGTGACTCCTACCGTCCGCCTTGGCTCACCCGCGGGTAGGCTCACAGTATGAGGAGAGGCCTGGTCAGTACTCCAGGGGGGCTGGTCAGTCAACTATCCAGCCTCTGGCCGACAATCCTCTCTCCTCTCTGGTCACACCTCGGCTGATTTCCCCCTTCACCTTAAGAAAATCCTATGGCTTTAACCAAAACCATAAATGACTCGTTGTGTAGAAACGGTAGAGATGGAGGAGATAAATTTATTAAATATTGGACTGTGAAAAGGAGCGATGGGGGTAGTTTTGCTAATGTTTCCCCTGTCGCACTGAACCGTTCCATTATTTTGATGTTAGGTGGTGAGGCTGAGAGCGTCTCAAAGGCTGGCTCCGGCACCCTTGTTTTTGGGGTTGCCTCGAAGAGCCAAGCGGAGAAGCTTGCAGAAGTGAAAGAGTTAGCTGGAATCAGCGTCAGTGTGGAAATCAATGAGAGATTAAGCAGTTCTAAAGGAGTCATCTTTTGTAGGGACCTTATGAACTGTAGCATTGAAGAATTGGAGGAAGAGCTTTCGCCGCAGGGTGTAATAAAGGTGGAACAGGTGACCCGTCGGACCTCTAGAGGTAACTCTGAGAAGACGGCCACCTATTTCCTAACCTTTAAATTCGAAGTTCCCCCCGAAAAAGTGAAAGTCGCCTTTTACAAAGCCCTAAGTGTCCGGCGATATATCCCGGCACCACTTAGGTGCTTTAAATGTTTTAAATTCGGGCACGTTAGTATTAAGTGCCCGAGCCAACAAATGTGCACCTGCGGCGAATTAGTCCACACTGACGAATGCAAGCCTCCGTTTGCATGCGCCAACTGTGGCGGGGACCATTCATCTAGATCTCCGGCATGTCCCGAGTTCATAATTGAAAAAGAAATTCAAAGATACAAGACTATCCATAGACTCAGACATCCGGAGGCTAAACGTATTGTAAGAAGCTCAGGATACGCCATGCCTGCTATTAGTTATGCTAATAAAGCGGCTGGCCCCAAGAAACCTGGCCCCGCCCAGAACCAGCCTCGCCAAGTGCAGAATGGTGCTAACAATCAGCAAACTAACGCTAATAGCAATGTTCAGATCAATGGCACCTCCTCTGCACAAGCGGTGGGAGATAAAAAAGCTGAAGCCTTGAGCAAGAGTCAGCGAAAAAATCAAAACGAGAAAAGAAGAAAACAGCGAATGGAGAGGAAAAAAAGAGAGATGAAGAACAAAAAAGACTAATGGAAAAGCAAAAACGAGAAGAACAAAGAAGAAAAGCGGAAGAAGAACGGAAAAAGAAAGAAAACCAACAGGAAAAGAAAGAAAAAGAAAAAAATGTCAGAAGACGAACTTACGGCTTCAGCTAGTGAAGATGAGGGGAAGAGAAACAGAAACGGAAGAAATAGGAGGAATAAGCGTCCGGCTACTCCCCCTACCCCTCCACCTCAAAAAATTGCTGCTAATGCAGCTGGGGATAGCACGACTCCAACACCCGTCAGTGCTACCCCTCTCCCCTCATCTAGTTCCACCAAAAGAGAGTGTGGAACTAACACTCCCACCGCTGCTCCTCCGTCTGATAAACCGAGGACTCGGCGGACCCAAAAAGAGGAAGAATCTCCAAGTGAGCCCAGTAATCTACAAGAGGCCATTGGAGAAATTAATAGTGAAGACGATACCGGGTTTGAAGAGGTTAAAAAGAAGAAGGGCTGGCCTAAGGGCAGGCCCAGAAAAAATACGCTGTAATGCCACTGGACAATAAAGATACTATTGTCCAGTGGAATATGCAAGGTCTCCGAAGTCACTACGCGGAGCTGCGGCGACTCCTGCTGGACAGGACGCCGTTTGCTCTCGCGATTCAGGAGACCAAGTTAGCACCAGCGCAGGTTTTTAACCTCACAGGTTTCCAGATTTTTAGAAAAGATACAGTTATAGCTGAACGTGGACGTGCGCACGGCGGGGTCGCTCTTTTAATTAAAGATAACATCCCGGCTGCACAGGTCCAACTAACCACACAACTACAGGCAGTGGCGGTAACAGTCAAAGCACCGTTCACTGCCACCCTGTGTAGCCTGTATCTCCCAGATGGTCAGTGGACGGAACAACAGCTAGAGAACCTTATTCAACAGCTGCCGTCTCCTGTCATCCTAATGGGAGATTTTAATGCACATAATCCCTGGTGGGGCTCTGCAAGATTGTCCCCTCCAGGACAAAGAGTTGAAGACGTGATTAATCGAAGCGATCTTGTCCTTCTAAACGATGGAAGTGCGACACACGTAACACTGAGCACAGGAACAACAGCTCCCATAGATCTAACGTTCAGCTCACCTGCGCTGGCGGTCGCTCTGGACTGGAATGTTTGTGAAGATCTCCACCAGAGTGACCATTTCCCGGTATTCATAACCGCTGAGTCCTCCGCTGAGCCAACTGTTCCAAGAGAGACTTGGGACCTTGGTAATGCAGACTGGGATGGTTTTAGGGCGAGTTTCAACCCCCCAGTACTCACTGGCGACGTGGAATCAGACGTCAATCTCTTAACAGAGGCCATAGGTCGCGCCGCCAGTGCCGCCGTTCCACGCAGGACAATAGGTGGTCCACGTCAAAAGCGCCGCACCGTACCCTGGTGGAACGAAGACTGCCGACGGGCGAATAAAGCCAAAAAGAAAGCTTGGAATAAATTTAATCGACAGCCTATGCAACGGCACTTCATAGAATTTAAGAGAAGAAGAGCAATTGAGCGTAGAACCATTCGAAAAGCCAAGAAGAAATCCTGGATGGACTACGTCTCGTCGTTAACAGAAGACACCAATGCAAAAGAAATTTGGAATAAGGTGAAGGCTGTCGCTGGCAAGCACCGCCCGTCATCGAACCCCATCCTTGTGGTCGATGGCCAGGTACACACCAGCGCAGCAGAGGTAGCTAACGTCTTAGCAAAACACTTCAAAGCTGCCTCTGCTACAGCAGGCTTCTCAGAAGAATTCAGCAAAGGAAAAGAGAAGCAGAGAGAGAAGTAATAGTGCCAGATCTCAGTCTGAATCAGGGAGTGGATTCCCATCTAACACAAGAAGAGTTAGACAGGGCCCTCTCCCGGACTAAAGACACCTCCCCCGGAAAGGATGGTATACCATATGCCTTTATCAAGAACCTTCCGGAGAGGGGTAAAAAGATATTACTTGACATTTATAACGAGATCTGGACTACTGGTGTGTATCCTTCGAGCTGGAGGGAAGCAGTCATCATACCGCTTCCCAAAGAAGGCAAAGACAAGTCTACACCGAATGGCTATCGACCCATCTCTCTGACATGTTGTCTAGGGAAAGTTATGGTCGATGGTGAATTTCAGGATTAATTACTATCTAGAGAAGAATGACCTCTTAGCTCCAAGCCAGGCAGGATATCGTAGAAGGTTTTCAACCACCGACCAGCTAGCTCTCCTGGAGAAATATATCCAGGATGCCTTTCTTAACAGGCAGCATGTGGTCGGTGTGTTCTTCGATCTTGAAAAAGCATTCGATACTGCCTGGAAGTATCAAATAATCAAGAAACTCTACGACTGGGGGCTNATAAAAGTATATACTTAACAGATATCAGTAATCTCTTTTTGATCTCTGAGGAATTTTGATCTCTCTTTTATCTTTCTTTTTTTTTTTGTAAAATTTTGTTAAATTATTAACGTGTACACATACACGCTGAATAGCTTTATTTATTTAAATGATAATCATTATTTTATGTAAACCTTCCAAATGGTTGTTATGGAAGACCAGCTGAAAGCTGAACAACAACCATTTACTTTCCAAGAGATATATATATATTGGTGTTTTCTTTTTGTAAGTTTAATTATGTTTGGAATAGTAATAAACGTTTATTTATTTATTTATTTATTTAGGGTCAGAATTGGCACTGTTCTATCTGACCTTGAAGTGCAAGAGAACGGAACACCACAAGGATCCGTTCTCAGCGCGACCCTGTTCTCGATCTCTGCGAATGATCTTGCAAGTGATCTCCCTCCAGGCGTCAAGGCGTCCCAGTATTCGGACGACCTTGGCATATTCTTCGCAGGGACTCGGGATCAGGACATCAGAGAGGTTCTGCAAGCGGCAATTGATTCAATAGCTGAGAAAGCGGCGAGAGTTGGTTTCAAATTCTCGCCGACGAAGACAGTGTGTGTCCACTTCTGCCGCTTGCGGAAGGAACACGCTGCTCCAGAGCTGTTTCTAAATGGGGTTCGACTGCAGTATCAAGAGACAACTCGCTTCCTCGGTCTGATATTTGATGCTAAGCTTAGATGGAGACATCATGTATCAGAGCTCGTGCAGCGCTGCAAGAGAGATGTGAACGTTATCAAGGTCCTTGCCCATCTTAGATGGGGGGCGGACCGCACGACATTAGTCAGGATTCTTTGTGCATTGGTTCGCCCCAAGATGGATTACGGCAGCTCCGTGTACGGATCGGCGAGGAAGTCGTGGCTACTGCCTCTGGACAGAGTCTTTCAGCTAGGGCTCCGGATTGCTCTCGGTGCGTTTCCTACTACCAACGTCAGCTCTCTGTACGCAGAAGCTGGCGTTCTGCCAATGCAGCACCGCCGGGAGCAAATGACTCTGTCCTTTTCTGAGGCAGTCAAGTCGAAGCCGCGTCACTTCCTCAGAGAAGAATTTTTCGGCCAAGGAGCCATTCGACCGGAGTACGAATGGCTCAGTACACGGACTCGACCGCTACCAGTTAGGGCTCGCGAGATTCGTCAGAGGATCGGAGCAGAAGAAGATGAGATCCTCGAGTGGCTCATCCCTGATACACCACCATGGAAAAGAACCACCATAGGGATGTCCACTCGGCTCGCGAGTTTACCTCGGGATTCGACACCTCCCGAGGTGTACAAGCAAGGACTCTTGGAGACTCTCGCCCGGTATCCAGGTAGGAGGGTCTTCTATACAGATGGATCTAAGACAGAAGAAGGCACCGGCTGTGCTATGCACTCTTCGGCAGAGACCAAGTCCTGGTCTCTATCTCCTAGAGCGGGTGTATACACAGCTGAGTTGAAGGCGATAGAGAAGACCTCGTTTATTGCTTGGAGGAGAACGTAAACGGCAGTATAGTCATTTGTTCGACTCGCTGTCATCCCTCAAGCAATTAAGAATAAATTTAGCGATGATCCGATCATTAGTCGGATCTATGACCACGTGTCCCTCTCTACGTTCTACTGGTCGGCACGTGGTTCTAGTATGGGTACCGGGGCATGTCGGTATCGCTGGCAATGAGGCAGCAGATCAAGCTGCCAAGCGTGCGTCAGCGGAGAGAAGGGTGGTGGACGGTTCCGTTCGACTAGACGATGCCAAGACTGCATTAGTCAACGCAGTCTGGCGTACGTGGAAAACCACGTGGAATCGCACCCCCACCCTGTTAGCAAGAATCAAGATAAATCCAAGAGGAAAGATTACGGCACTGTCGAAGTCAAGACAAGACAGTGTCGTACTCACGCGTCTGAGGCTTGGACAGACGCAGTTGACGCACGGGCACCTTCTGTCAAATGAGCGTGCTCCTCGATGCCGACACTGCAATGCAGCGCTCACAGTGTGTCACATATTTGAAGACTGTGACGCACTTGCCGAGCTGAGGACGATCTGCGGAACACCTGCGAGTGTGGCAGTCGCCCTCAACGAGGACTCTCACTTCGAATCAACTGTAGAATTCCTGCGTAGGGCAGGATTCTACCATAAGATTTAGGTTCAACAGAGTCAGGTTAGTCTTAGTTTGTTAGGATAGCTTAGGTATAGTTCAGCGGCTGTCGTAACTGTCCCCCGGCCATTTGTTCAAACCGGATGGTGGGCAGGCTCCCATTGCAGGTCAATGGGATACGGCAGTTGCCTCTTTTAATCTAGGTTAGTTAGTGTAATTTTGCTGTGATATTAAGTTAAGGCTAGGTTAGATAGGGGGGTGGTAGTTAATGCTCACCTCGGGAATATGTTAAAAACCGGGTGTGCGCCCACAGCATAGCTGGAGGAACTACCACCCAATTCTGTGATATTTAGGTTTAGTTAGTTTAGGCCGAACGGCAACCAGTCCCGGCAATCTGTTAAAACCGGCTGGCTGGCTTATCCTCGGCATTCTGTGATATTAGGCTAGGTCATGTAGATATGTTTTAACTAGGATTAGGTATTTATTTTAGGTTTAGTCAGTGTTTAGTTTAGGATCGACCACTGTTATCATCACCCGGCAATATGTTCAAACCGCGGTGTATGAGTTTCTCTTGCGAGAGGCAGTGGCCGAACTCTGTGATATTAGGCTTTAGTTGTTTGTCTTTAGGTTAGTGAAGTCATTAGGCTGCGCAGGCAGGCCAACCGTGTCAGGGCTCTCCCGGTCATTTGTTAAACCCGGCGCTGAGTCCGCTCCCACGGGAGGCACGGTTGGAAACTCTGTTGGACCTAACTACCCTGTAAGACCCATCAGCTTCTTCAGCGACATCTTCCATCTTCAGTGTCTTTGGGTGTGACGGGGCTAGCGAGTGCTGCGAGTGGGGGGTTGTGTCGGGGGGTATTGCGGCCCGGCTGGATCCGTTGGTCGTCTGGAAGCCTTGGCTGAAAGCTCTCTCATGTCGGAGGTGGAAGAGCGGGAGAGCTTCAGGGCGACCGGATGGACTGGTGGGTCCACCACATGGGCGGGTTCCCCTGGGGCAATTTTTCTGTTCTAGGTGCCGTTGGTCTTTGGAGCACTCGGAGGCACTTCATCGCTACACCGGCAGTCAACAAAGCATCCACCATCGATGGGTCTTCAGCCTCCCCCTTTCTGACTGGAGCAGGAAGTGGGAGGAAAGGGTAAGTCAGAGAAGCCGCCCCCTCACTGGTCAGAAGTTAGCCGACCATGTGTTGGGACCGTGGTGGAGACTTTTAGTCACGCGAAGGCGCAATACTCCTTGCCAATTGGGGGTATGCGCCTGGCGGAGGGGTTTTACCTCTAGATGTTTTAGTGGGGTAAGGCCTGACAATCGCTGCTACGGTACCGGCTGGGCAGTCGAGAAGTCGCCAGTCCCCACACTCCATGGACCGGTGCCATGGGCTAGGCTTCGCCACCGAAAGAAGGTGACGAACCTTCGGATGATCAGGAGCCATCCCCTCTTAGGGGTGTTAGCTGCTTTGATTCCGAGGGATAAAGCTTTCGTCTAGAGGCCGTCGCGTTTCCCCTCCGTTGACAAAAAAAAAAAAAAAAAAAAAAAAAAAAAAAATACCAATGTCTAATATAAATTAAATATTTGAACGTAACTGAAGTAAACAAACAGCCCTTCAAAACACATTTTTTTCACCAAACTTTCAACACTTGTAACTTTAATAATACGAATGTAAAACTTGAACTTGATAGCTCATTGGAGCGTACAACATTCTAGATCACAAATATAAACATCTTCGGTAAAGAAATTAACTACTATTTTTTATTTTTTCAAGGAAAGAATTTAAAAAAAAATAAACAAGAGAAAATTTCTCCATAAGCCGCCATGTAATGAATGAATCGGTTTGTTTGTTATCTAAGCTTCATTTTGCCTTAAAAATGAAAAAGGCCAGGACTTGCTTTCGTCTCTTTTAGCAACATTAAACAGTAGTCTGTTTCAATTAAACTGTACTAAAATAAAATTGTTACATTAAACAGAAAAACATGATATCGTTTGACATATAAAATTATAAGGGACTTTATTAAAACACTTTTTACAATGCATTCTTCATCTTTTTCTTTCTATATTATTAAATGTCGGACAAATCGAATTTGCGTTCCAATGACCTTGAAAATGGACCAATCATTTTTGAGTACCCGGTTGTCTTCACTCTGATTATACAGGCACTCTAATGGGAACTAGGGGGTTAATAGGAGGGGAAAATACTCTACAAAATGGATGAATATAACTGTTCCATAAGTCCCCATTTAGAGGTTAAATATATTTATATATAAAAACAAGGAAATATACATTTTAATTAATTAATACAAACAAAAAGTTTAGTCCATTTCACCAGCTTCCAGCTCTTCATTCCGTAGATGGAATAGGAGATCCTCTTGGAAATTGACGCCAAAGTTTTGAATGACGTGGAGCAGCGGGTAGCATCTCCTAGCTACTGGTTTGATGAAATCTCTGTTCATTAACCTGAAAAGTCAAACAAAAAATTATAATAAAATAATATCATAAATTGTAATATCTTTAAAGATGAAAATGTATTATAATTATTATAATACATTCTAATTATTTGAATATATTTAGTTTATATTCAAGAAGCAGGAAAAACGCCAAGTTCCATAAAAAGCATTTATCTTAGTACTAAACAATTTTTAACGAATGTCGAAAAAACAGTGATACAAATATTTATGAATAGGCAAACTAAATTATAATCCAAATATTTCCAGATTTAATAGATTAGGAAAACTACTAAAATAAACTAATTATATTTAGTATATAATTAATAAAAGAGAAGGAAACACTTACCTTGTAACCATAGATTGAAGTTCCCGTCTGATTTATTGAGAGTATTCAAAAAATGCGGTTCCTTTTAACTGATTCATTTTAATAAATCTATTTCAATAAATAAGAAAAAAAAACAAGAAAAACTTTGGAAAAATATTAATGAAAAGTGAATTGACATGTAAAATAGAAATGTCAAAAAGCTGTATTGACATATTTATGTATTAATATAAATAAAGAACTTTCATAAAGTCATTGTAACGCTTAAAATTAGAGTACATGAAAGAGAAAGAAATAAAATGATCGAGAACGGGATACCTCAGAGCTTTTTGTCTCTGTAATTATTTCCCTATGCTTAAGTTCACACATATTGGCACCCAATTCGCTCTTCATTTAATCTTTATGAAAAACTGCAGTTCCAAAGGTTCATGTAGTGGCAATTTTCGATGCTGCTAAACCCGAGGGATATGACAAAACCCATGGATACACTTTCCGTGTTAAAAAAAATATCTATGTAGTTTATTAGAGAACAATTAAACTGAAGAAGGATCCCCATAACTTTTTTTCCAGACTAGATGACACCTTTCAATCTATTATAACATTGAGGGGACACCTAAACTGGAAAAGGATCCCTATAGCCTCTTTTCCAGATTAGATGACACCTTTCAATTTATTATAAAATTGAGGAGACACCTAAACTGGAAAAGGATCCCTATAGCCTCTTTTCCAGATTTGATGACACCTTTTAAGCTATTGAAACATTGTGGGGTCACCTAAACTGGAAAAGGATTCTTTTGAAGGTTAATATATCCATTTTTTAGTGTATTATACCCCACCCATAAACCCCCTGGTTCCCATTAGTCCCGTATGATTGCAAATTAATGGAAAATATATCCATTTTATAATTAATTAATGTTCAAAAAGTAAATAAACACAAGTGACACCTAAACTATCTATTTACCAAAGCTAGTTTAGATGACCCCTAAGGGGACACCTAATCTGGAAGAGTGCCAGAAAATTTTTAATATAAACACATTTTTTATGCAAAATCTTACAGTTATGACCATTTTCCATGGAACACTTGTCTTCTTTTTAGAAAATTACAGCTGGAAAACACTTAAAAAAATTGATGTCAAGAATGTTCGTTGGAGCAAATTAGGAGGAGTAAGGGATTTGCTCCAGTGGCCGTTTGTGACATTGAACATTTGCGTCAACGGAGGCGACCGGTGTTAAATGTCAAAGACTATATACGTCAGACAGAACTTTTTTTCTTTTATGTCTATCATTCTTTTATTACATAAGCAATATCTTCATGTACCAAAAGGACTCAAAACGAAAAAATATAAAAAGG
>JACMZG010001863.1:54557717-54569085 GCA_018340805.1 Microvelia longipes
ATATATATATATATATAGTAACAGAACATGGCTAAAATCAGTTGACAATGTGGGAAAATTACGTGAGGGAGCCAATGAGATTAGTTCTGTATGTTATGCCACGCCCTCGATTTCGTCTCAGTCGTATTTCTTACAAGCTATAAATGACATAAACACTTAGTGTTATTACTAATATTTTCGACTCTATAAATGTTTTTAAATAAAATGAATGTACTGCAGAGCTAAAAGTAACAAGGAAGAGAACCTGCAAGCTATGGCCCCCCACCACTCTTCTGAGGACTACCTGTGCAGCAGGCTTAGACTGAGCAGATCTGAATACAACAGGTTTGCAGATAAGTACCCAGCTGCAGCCAGGGTTCAGGTATCTAAACTGAAAGAACTCATCGACTTCCTCCTCTATAAAGGATTCACCACCCAGCAGATAGCTAAGGCACCCAGGATTCTCTGCCATTCTGTTTTTACTATTAAGGTAATCAAGGCTTCTCTAGAACATATCTGAGTCTACTAAGCAAACTCAAGAACATGACAATTAACAATTATAAACAAATAAATAATAATTGTTTATTATTTATATTGTATTTTGTATTACTTTTTGTATTAGACCTTTGGTCGGTTTTTTTAATAAATAAATAAATGACTGCCAAGTCCCGTAGCTCCATTGATTTATTTTTGGATCAGTGGTCTGCCATTTTCAGATCAGGAATTTTGGCCCTTCAAAGCCTGGAAAATAGCCCTGAAATCAGTTTTTATCTAAAAGCCGACTTCCTATTGGTCTTATCAAAAAAGAAAAAGGCTTTTCTTAAGTTTAATAAATTTGTGACAAATTGATGTTTTAAAATTATATTAGTGTTCAGGCTCTTTCCTCCAACCATCCAGAACAATCCTCCTAGGTGGCTGGAAGAGACAGTGGCCGAGAGACTCTTAGTTTAAATGTATTTCAAAATATTATCATGTTAAAGTTAATTCTATTTCTCTGATTTCAATGATCTTTAAAACTGAACGTTATGGAGTGATATCAATGGATATTTTCTCCTTCTATGTTATGACACGATAATATAACTTATAACATAAGTACTTACAACAATTGTTTTGTAGTCGTTACTTAACTAAATAAATAATAAAAAAAATTATATTAGCATATTTATAAAGACCCCTTTAACTTTTTTTATAAAACCAATAAGAACAACACTATAGGGCAAACACTGATTTTGGAACCAAATCAGACCAATAATCCTGCTCTGAAAAAGCAAAAGGCAGACAAAAAAATATATATATATATATATATATATATATATATATATATATATATATATATATATATGCACTTCTTTTTTCAATATCTGTAATTCTTATTATTATTATATTACTTTGATACTTTAGAATCGTTTTATTGTTTCATTAATATGTATATATATATATATATATAATATATATATATATTATAATATATATATATATAATATATATAATATAATATATACTATATATTATTCAAGTATATATACTTAAAATAATTAATATCTATACTTACTCTGATACAAAAGAGCAGTAAATCTTGCAACTTGGCAAGACCATCCTTTTCTTTTGAATGATTATTGGTTAGATGAATTAAAAATGAAATATTAATGATTTTCAGGATAGACTAGAAACCCTAAAGAAGCTGAATCACACGCCTCAGTCCCTAAGTTTGATCTGCAAGAGTCAGAAGATTTTCAATGCGTTTGTTACCAAGTTGAAAGAAACGCCTACTTAGCGTATTCAACAAGAAAAGTATAAGAGTAATGCTCAAAAATATTGTAAATACTTTTGATCTTGTATATAAATAAATAAATCTCCATTTTAGGGCCTTACGGCCCATCAGGGTATTCACCCTGCGGGAACAACCTCAGGTGTGTCGCATCTACTATTCTCATAGAATTAATTAAAGTTGGTGAAATCTTTTTAATACAAATACTTTTCATATAATCTTAGAGCTGTGGAGGGCTGCGAACCCGGGGAGCAGAAAAGCTTGTATCTAAGTATATTTTATAAATTCAAATTGGTATAATGGACGAAAATGGCATAGCGGACAACTCCAACAACAGCATAACATAAATAGATTTTGGCATAAATGCTAATTAAAGATAGATAGATCGATTGTATTGGCTACTAGTAGAAAAAGGACTGTAACGAATTGTAAATTCAAATCTTCTATTAAATCAAAAACTAACAAACAATGTCAACTTAATGTCACTAAATTCATATTTTTCAAAATAAACTAAATAAAAAGGATATATTAATATATCCAACATACTCCCCGCCGGTGTAGCAAGTAATTAGCTGCTACACACATCTAGTGGAATAAGTTTAGCCACAGCTCGTCTAAAAATGCCTTCAGGTGTTCTAACATCAGCTACTCTCACCTCATTATCCTGTCCTGGATATACTTGCTCGACAATGCCCTTTGCCCATTCGTTTCGCGGACCAAGTCGATCTACCATCAGGACAATATCTCCAATTTGAAGTGGCTTGTCTTTTCTTCTCCACTTACTTCTCTCAGCTAGGGTTGGTAAGTACTCGCGCAACCATCTCATCCAAAAATGGTCCGCCAAGCGTTGAGCTACTTTCCACTTTTTTCTTAAGCAAAGATCATCATCAGTAAAACTTCCAGGTGACAATGCTGCTCCTCTTGATGATCCTAGTAAAAAATGGTTAGGAGTAATACTCTCGTCCTCTTGGTTTTCTAGAGGCACATCTGTAAGTGGTCGACTATTCACCATGTGCTCTGCTTCCACAAACAGTGTACTTAGCACTTCTTGTTTAGGTGCTCGCTCGTTTAAGGTAGCTCGCAAAGCTGTTTTCACTGATCTCACTAATCTCTCCCAACACCCTGCGATGTGGGGGGATGCTGGTGGGATAAACTTCCAAGTGATTCCTCGCAGTGCGGTCTCGTGCTGAATTCTGTCTGGTCCATTTCATCTAATGCTTGGCGAAGTTCTTTATCCGCACCACGTAGGTTCGTGCCATTATCTGACCAAATTTCTAACGGACTACCGCGTCGCCCAATCATACGCCGAATGGCCATGATCGCACTGTCTGTTGTCAAACTCTCCGCGATCTCAGGTGCACGCCTCGCGTGGAAAAACACGTAAAAAGAACGCCGTATCTTTTTTCACGTCTACGCCCGACCGTTACCTCCAACGGACCAAAATAGTCCATTCCGACGTACGTGAACGGTTTGATGTGATGAGCCAATCTTTCAACTGGCAACTCGCCCATTATCGGTGTTCTAGGTTTCGCTCGTTGGTTTTTACATCTTTGACACTCATGCCAGCAGCGACGAACAGCTTGTTTCAACTTGGGAATACAATATTTTTGCCTTATTTCATTGGCAACAAACTCACGCCCGCTGTGACCTGCTTGATGGTGGTAATGATGAATCAAGAGCTTAGTATACGGCTGTAATGGATCCAAAATGATTGGTTGTCTAGTTTCCCTTGAAACTCCCTTGGCCTTTTGGATTCTGCTACTCATTCTCATAACGCCTTTATCATCAATTATGGGTGTGAAGGCTAGCAATTTACTCCTCTTGTCGACCTCTTGTCCCGCTCTTAGTTGAGTTATCTCGTTAGGGTACGCTTCATACTGTGATTTTCTCACCCATCTCAATTCCGCTTCTGAAATTTCATTCACTGTCAATTCAGGTTGATCTTTTCTTACAATTTGGCTAAACTCTTTCTCTTGTATCTATCGTTGAGTGTTTCAGTCTCTAGTGCGTATTTTAGAAACCTCTTTACCCAGGCAGTAGTTCTGATTAGTCGAAGCCACGATGAAAACCTCTCAACCTGAGGCATAGGTATAGTAGTTTGCGGTGTTACAACAGCAGCTCCAACAAAGTATGGTTTTCGTTCGGCGAGTTCTTCAGGCAACGTTTCGTATGCATTATTTTGTTGCGGCCAATGTTCCTCATCCGTCTTTAAGAAGTCTGGGCCATAAAACCATTTTTCATCTAACTCTTTTCTAATTGGAGAGGACTTCGTAGCTTTGTCGGCGACGTTGAAGATCGATGGAACCCAGCGCCAGCAAGGTGGTTCTGCGAGCGTCTCAATTTCAGCCAACCGATGCGCAACGTAAGCTTTGAAATTTTTAGAACCTGCTTGAATCCAGTGCAGTACTACTTGCGAATCTGTCCAGAATATGCAACGCAAAGCACTCCCTATCTCAGCTTTTACTGCCGTGGCTAGCCGACTCCCAACCAACGCTGCTTGCAATTCTAATCGCGGAATCGAAACAAACTTTAGCGGTGCAACGCGTGCTTTAGCCGTGATTAACGCAACCTCTACCCCTCCAGGCGCTACAATACGCAGATAACATGCAGCAGCATAAGCATACTCACTAGCATCACAAAACGTATGTAACTCCAGTTGCAGTGCATGCGGCATAAGATTAGAATAGCATCTAGGGATTGTCCATTCTCCTGCATACCTAAGATATTCTAACCATCGCAACCAATCCATTTTAAGACTACCCTCAATAATGCTATCCCATTCTAGTTGTTTGTCTCTCCAAATTTTTTGAAATAGTATCCTAGCCTGGATCACCACATGCGCTAATAAGCCTAACGGGTCATAAACCGACATCGCTATTCTCAAAACTAACCTTTTGGTAGGAGCAGAAGTACCTTCGGCAACCTCCTTAGGCAGTCTTTCCCCAATGAAACCTAAAACCTAACCTGTCTTTCTGCGGATTCCACCACAGACCTAAAACCCTACTCTCCTTAGCAAGGTTTTGCTCATCTATCTTACCCGCAGTCTCGTTTGCTAATTCCAGCACTCGGGGCTCGTTACACAACCATTCGTGCATCTTGAAACCCCTTTGCTATGAATATATGTAACCTCTTTAATTCTCTGAACAGCCTCCTGTTCTGAATCTGTCGAATCAAGGTAATCATCCATGTAGTGTTTGTGCACTATTGCCTCAACTGCCTCAGGAAACTCGGACTCATACAGCCTTGCATTCCGATTTCTTATCTCTTGTGCAGCGTACGGCGAACATACAGTGCCAAACATCATCACTACCATGACATACTCATCAGGCTGTCTACCTCTATCCATACCTCTCCACAAAAATCGCTGTGCCGAGGTGTCTTCCTTTTTTATTAGTATTTGAGGATACATCTCCTTTATATCTGAGGAAAAAGCAAACCTTCCTAACCTAAATTTCCATAAAATGGCCAAAATCGAGTTAAAAATATCGGGTCCTGTGAGAAGGCAAGAGTTCAAACTCACACCATTGACTTTAGCTGAAGCGTCAAAACAAACACGAACTTTACCTGGCTTGTTCGGATTAACAACTCCCAAATGAGGCAGGTACCAGGTTCTTGGAGCGTCTGACTGTATTTCCTCAACCGTGAGTTTCCTCGCATAGCCCTTTGTGACGTAATCCTCGATCTTTTCGCAGTATTTTTCAGCTAATATAGGATCTTGATCTAGCTTCCGTTCCACATTCTGTAACCTGCGAAAAGCTGCTGATCTACTATAAGGTAAAACACAGTCATCAGATTTCCAGAGGAGACCCGTTTCCCATCTCTCCCCCACAAGCCTAGTTGTTTCATCCATTAGCCTCATAGCTCGTTCTTCTTCAGGTGTATAATGACGCTCTATCTTAGCTGTCGTCCCAGCTTCATCGAGCAGAAACGTTTCTCCACCAGCTCACATAAGCGTTCGTCAGTGCTCTCCGTTCTTATGTAAAATAAATTTGCACGGTTATAAACAACCAGTTTTTTCATACGGCCATGAATTGACCATCCTAACCGTGACTTGGTAGCCACTGGACCACCCCAAGGCCCTTCAATAATTTCTCGTGGCACTAGCAGGGGCCAGTTATCTTGACCAATGATAATTTTAGGTCTAGCAACTTTCAAGTTCTCTATGTCAACCATGCTAAATTGGGGATAATTTTCTCGTATGTACTTAATGTCAATTTGCTGTTCCGGTAACACAAGCTCTCTAGTCGTATGAACATCAATCAAAGAGTAAACTCTAGCTGGTTCGGTTAGAGATGCTATTTTCAAGCTTATTAATTCTGAATCATTTTAGCTCTGTAGCTACACCATTCATCCATTGGACCTCTAGTTCACTCCTAAATCCCTCACAACCTATATTATGAGCTATCTCAGCGTCGCATAGAGTAATAGTCGACCCTTCATCTAGCAAAGCATGCGTATCTACCTCCCCTTCGGTCCTATCAAGCGAACAGGTACAATACGATGAATGTTTTGCTCGCGTTGGCTACGTTGCAGGTTATAGCCTGTGCTGTTTTTGCTGCACACTCAGAATTTGACGGAGGGGTCTGGGTCCCTTGAGCACTTTTATTCTCTGATTTTCTAGCCGGTGCTACACCCCCATGTAAAAGAGGATGGTGTTTATTATTACATCCTTCTACCCCACAAGGTTTTGCGGATCTACACCTATACGCTCTATGTGAATTTTTAAAGCATGAGAAGCAGCGCCTATTTGCTGTAACCCATCGCCACCGATCCTGGACCGATGCCGCCTTAAAAGGTTCACACTGCGTAATTTTGTGGTCTGTTTTGACATGACAGAATCCACAAGTAGTAAGGTTATGGTTCTGAGGCTCAGGTTTCGCTGTTTCTTTATTCTCTTGTTTCTCTGAGCTTACTACCGTCATAAGTGCTTTGGTTTTGCCCCCCGAAGTTGTAGCTCCTGTACTAGGACTTGCCACGTAAGGGCTAGAGACTAAGCTCAACGCTCTGGCTATTTTATTAAGCCATGTATGAAAATCGCCTACGTTGGCTCCCTCAAACCCGTGATCAATTTGGAACTCTCCCCATTGCAACCTCATTCGAGGCGGCAACTTCGCTACCAAGTCTTCCAGAAGTTGTGGGTTATTAAAATGTCCCGAATGGTTCATGGTTCTCAAAATTACTACTAGGTTTTGCACTGCGGTTGCGAAATCTAACAGCTGCTCAAATTTATCCTCTTTTATTGAAGGGATGCTTTTTACATCTGAAATCAATTGTTTTATTATGATATCAGGTCTACCGAACCGCATTTGTAGCGTATTAATTATTTCCTCCTCACATCTAGGCATAGACAAGAGGCCTAACACCGCTTCTCTCGCTTTCCCTTTTAAACATTTTTGTAAGCGCGCCATATTTTCGTCGCTCGAAAACTTACACGCTTCGTTCGATCGCGTATAGTAACTATAAAAATTTAAAAATTCTTTAGGTTCTCCCGAAAAAAGAGGTAACTCTTTACCCATAGCCTTACGTGCTAAAACAGCATCTTGTGATAGCTTACAAACATCTACTTTAATCGGTGTGGAGTCGTTTTTTCGATACCGATTCCAGGCCCTTATAATCTGGCCTAGGATAACTCTGACGTATGGTAGGTTCTGGCTCAGGATCTTGGTTAAGTGCCTGGACCCCAGTGAAGTCCCTCTCAAAAGAACGTAAACTAGGATCTTTTATAGGCTTACTCGTTATCATTTGCCTCCCCAAACTTGCTACGATCTCGGGTTCAATATGTATATTTGTCCCACCAGGTCGCCCCGTAGGCTTGCCCTGGCGGTTATCTATATTGTCCACCCACTCTCGAGTACGTGAAATAATATTCTCACTAGGAGCTACAAATAAATCACTCCCTACGCTAGAGAAAGTCGAGTATCTACTCGATCGACTTTTACCTAAAGACCCCCTAGTTATCTCTAATTGCTTATAAATTTTAGCTTTTTCGATCTCAGCTAACTTTTGCTGGTGAGCTATTTCAATTTCGGCGAGTTTCTCAATCGCATTTAACTCTGCCTGGATCAATTTCTCAGAGATCACCGAACGTCTGTCACTTCGCTTTGACTGTTGATTTGACACTTTACTTTTATTGAGCAGACTTAGTGCCCCTCTGTGAGTTTGTGTAGTAAGCTCAGAACCCTTCTCTGTCTCTCTAAGGATAGGATTATCTATATCCTTCCCTACCAGAGAAGAATCTCTATGCTCAAGCTTTCCTACAATCGCAACCTCACTATCTAGAGGTACTTTGTCTTTCGTCTCAACAGTTTGCTCAAGCTTTTCATCTATAATTTCCTTCCCATTTCTCAGAACCATTCCGCACCGACTCATTATGAGCTATGTTCAAATTCAAGCGAGAAAATGGAAAAATGAAAGAAAAGTAAAAGTGTCTTACCACCGGAACTCTTGTGGCATCGAAGGACCAGAATGTATTGGCTACTATCTAGTAGAAAAAGGACTGTAACGAATTGTAAATTCAAATCTTCTATTAAATCAAAAACTAACACAACAATGTCAACTTAATGTCACTAAATTCATATTTTTCAAAATAAACTAAATAAACAAAGGATATATTAATATATCCAACATCGATAATGATCAGTGGTAATTATCTAAGGTCATTTACCTAGTCTACAGAAGTTAAACAAAAACACTTAAACTAAGCTATTTGAAATACTTATAAAATTCATCAAAAGTATATAATGCAAGGGCAACAAAGATAAATTTTAAATTAAATTTAATAGATTTAAGATACACTTAGCAATTTTAAGATAGCTTGAAGACAATTGTAGAGCTTGATTTCTTTTACAGAGGAATTCTTTAGTTTTTTTTCAAGATGAATAAAAAGAAAGATTATGAAAATAATTAAGAATGAAGTTCAATGATTTATTAAAAGAAAAGATTCTTGTGAAGAAATTTTTCCTCATGAAACATACTGAGGCATAGCAATAGACAAGGATTAAACTCATAGTAAAAATAGAACAGAAAAGCAGATGTTAGAGATGTGGTGTCAAGTAACATTCAAAGATAAAGCTTATTTTTGTTTGAAACAAAATAGTGAAGTCATTCTTCACAAAGGAGACTTCAACGCAAAGACTGAGAATAATTTCTAAAGAACTAATTGTAAAAATATTATAAATTTATTATAAATGTATACTTTCTTTGTTATTTTATATTTCAAGTTTATACAGGCTGTTCCGAGCCTAACTACTGTTTTTTTTTTTTTTTTTTTTTTGTTTTTTTTTTGTTTGTTCAACGGAGGGGAAACGCGACGGCCTCTACACGAAAGCTTTATCCCTCGGAATCAAAGCAGCTAACACCCCTAAGAGGGGATGGCTCCTATCATCCGAAGGTTCGTCACCTTTCTTTCGGTGTGCGAAGCCTAGCCCATGGCACCGTCCATGGAGTTGGGGAACTGGCGACTTCTGCGACTGCCCAGCCGGTACCCGTGAGCATCGATTGTCAGGCCTACCCCACTAAAAACTATTCTAGACGGTAAAACCCCTCGCCAGGCGCATACCAATTGGCAAGTAGCTATTGCACCTTCGCGTGACTAAAAGTCTCCACCACGGTCCACAACACATAGTCGGACTAACTTCTGAACCAGTGAGGGGGCGGCTTCTCTGACTTATACCCCTTTCCTCCCACTTTCTGCCTCCAGTCAGAAAGAGAGGCTGAAGGAACCCATCGAGTGGTTGGATGCTTGGTGACTCCGGTTGTTAGCGATGAAGGCCTCCGAGTGCTCCAAAGACCAACCGCCCGCACTAGAACAGGAAAAATTTGCCCCAGGGGAACCCGCCCATTGTGGTGGACCCACCAGTCCAATCCGGTCGCCCTGAAGCTCCTCCCGCTCTTCCACCTCCGACATGAGAGAGCTTTCAGCCAAGGCTTCCAACGACCGACGGATCCAGCCGGCCGCAATACCCCCCGACACCAACCTCCCATTCGCAGGCACGCGCTAGCCCCGGTCACACCCAAAGACACTAAAGATGGAAGATGTCGCTGGAAGAAGCTGCATGGGTCTTACAGGCGGTAAGTGTAGTCAACAGAGTTACCAACCGTGCCTCCCGCTGGAGCGACTCAACGCGCGGGTTTTAACAAATGACCGGAGAGCCCTGACACGCGTTTGGCCTGCCTGGCGCAGTGCCTAATGGACTTCACTAACCTAAAGACAAAGCAACTAAAGCCTATATCACAGAGTTCGGCCACTGCTCTCGCAAGAGAAACTCGATGACTACCGCGGTTTGAACATAAATTGCCGGGGTGTGTCGGCTCGTGGTGATGATAACAGTGTCGATGCCTAAACTGAAACACTGACTAAAACCTAAAATAAATACCTAATCCTAGTTAAAACATATCTTACATGACCTAGTCCTAATATCACAGAATGCCGAGGATAAGCCAGCCAGCGGTTTTAATCAAGATTGCGCGGACTGGTTGCCGTTCGGCCAAACTAACTAAACCTAAATATCACAGAATGGCGTGATAGTTCCTCCTAGCTATGCTGTGGGGCGCACACCGTTTTAACATATTTCCCGAGGGTGATTCAGTAAACTACCACCCCCCCTATCTAACCTAGCCTTACTTAATATCACAGCAAAATTACACTAACTAACCTAGATTAAAAGAGGCAACTGCCGTATCTCCATTTGACCTGCAAGGACCTCCCACCATCCGGTTTGAAAACAAATGGCCGGGGAACCGACAGTTACGACAGCCGCTGAAACATATACCCAAAAACTATGCCTAATAAACTAAGGACTAAACCGTGACTCTGGTTGAACCTAAATCTTATGGAGAATCCTATGCCCTACGCAGGAATTCTACGTTGATTCGAAGTGGAGAGTCCTCGTTGAGGCGACTGCTACACTCGCCGGGTTCCGCAGGATCGTCCTCAGCTCTGGCAAGTGGTCACCACTCTTCAAATATGTACACACTGTGAGCGCTGCATTGCATGTCGGTCATCGAGGAAGCACGCGTGCATTTGACAGAAGGTGCCCCGTGCGTCATACTGCGTCTGTCCAAGCCTTCAGGCGCTGGGGTGAGTACCGACACTGTCTTGTCGTTGACTTCGACATGCTCTGTGAATCTTTCCTCTTGGGATTTTTATCTTGATTCTTGCTAAACAGGGGGGGGGTTGCGATCCACGTGGGTTCTCACGTAACGCCAGACTGCGTCTTGGACTAATGCGAGTCTTGGCGATTCATCTAGTCACGGAACCGTCCACCACCCTGTCTCTCCGCTGACGCACGGCTTGGCAGCTTGATCGCGCCCTCATTGCCAGCGATACCGACATGCCCCGGTACCCATAACTTAGAACACGTGCCGACCAGCTTAGAACAATAGAGAGGAACACGTGGTCATAGATTCCGACTGATAATCGGAATCGATCACTAATTTATTCTTGATTGCTTGGGAGGGATGACAGAGAGTCGGAAAACAAATGACTATACTGCCGTTTACGTTCTCCTCCAAGCAATATACGAGGGTCTTCTACTAATCGCCTTCAAACTCGGCTTGTGTATACACCCGCTCGCAGGAGATAGCAGCACCAAGAGCTTGGTCTCTGCCGAAGACGTATGC
>JACMZG010001863.1:54569928-54987428 GCA_018340805.1 Microvelia longipes
GATTGCCGGGAAGAAGGTTTTTTCCCTACAGCGGTTATTGTGGTAGGGATTTTTTTCTCTTTTTAAGTGAAAGGTTGGCAGCGGCTTCTCTGATTGGTCAATCCCCAAAATACTTATGACCTTGGGGATTTTTAAACTAAACGATAGACTGTAATGCTGATAATAAAATTTAATATCATACATTTGTTTACCATACATAATAGTATGCTATTTTACAAAGTAAGTATTTTTTTTAGCAAAAACTGCAAAATATTTGCTTAGTAATTAATGACAGTGAATGACGGCATAACAAATATTTCCTGGATATCACAAAAAGACACAGAGTTTGATTTTTGCACCAAGGTTCAACTCTAGCATTAACACACTCGGAGCTACAATGATAACAGGCTGGGAACTTTGTAAAAAACATTCAGGAGTTCTTAAAAACATGTGAAACAGATGATGGCGATATCCCGGTTTCTATTATTAGATCAAACACAATACTTTTCTTATACCTGCGGTACAAATGGGGATAAGTAAAAAAATATTTTGTTCCCGGGTTTTTTATTCTACTTGGTAGTTCATCTTTAAACCTTCGACTTATAAAGTTTCGTCAAATTATAATTGAGGATAGGACTGCCTATCTTTTAATTATTTTACAAGCTAACTCAATTTTTCTTTTTGATCCCCTAACCTAAAGTAATGTATAAACCAAGTAGGGAAACTCCTATACTGAAACATATAAAAAATTTCAGACCTTTCCGATCAGCTGATAGCTAGGTCAAAAATAAAAAATAGCTAAAATTAGAATATACTGTGCATGAGCGCCTTTTCGGATTTAGGCATTTTTTAATTTTAATTTATTGGCAACCCAGATAACATTAGGTGAGTTTACGTTTTAAATCGTGTTTATTTCGTACTTTGAAATATGTCGTGATAATGTAATGATTTGTATTAATTTGTAAATAATTGTTATAATAATTTAGTTAAAAAAAGAGAAACTAATATGTAAAAGGTAAACACATTTTTTATTAAGATTTTGTAGAAAATGCAGACGACAGTGTATAAGCAATCATAAAATTACGATTGCTTTTATTACATTCAAAAAAATTAGGTTGAATTTGTTAAATTACTAATTACAATTAATATTTGAAGGGAAAAACAAATATCATTTGCAAAATGTACTAAGCTAAGTAGTTGCAACACTAAAAAAAGTTTAAATTGCCGCTCGATTTAAAGTAAATTTAAACAGCTATTATTTAAAGATTCGGATCTTAAACCACTATTGGAAATGTGGCAAATGTATTTTCTTACACAAATTATTAACATTTTAAACTAAAACTGTTTCAAATAAATGCAATATAAACACATAATTTGTGAGTCTGTAATAGTTTGTTTAATTTACTAGGTAAAACAAAATGCCGCGGCATAGAAACATTTGAGCTAACTCCCTGGTGGACAAAATGTGAACGCCTACATGCCAGGTCTGACAGAAAGTGCATTGTTTCCCTACTTGGTTTATATATTACTTTACCCTAACCCAACCCAGTTTTTAGTGCCGATAGTTAAAACATGTCCATTACTTGGGAACAGACCTGAGCTATAGATGCTAATTCCAATATCCTCTGATTATCATTTTTAATTTGAAAATATTTATCAATATCTTTCTTAGAGAGAGTGAGCAGCCTGAGAACATCATCTTCTTCTTGTACCTTGTCTACTAGATAACGACTCTTTTCTTTTAAATCTTCTGAAATTAAAAAAAAAAACAAATGGTAAAAAAATGAAGTAATAAAACAAATAAAAATGACAATCTCTCCACAAACTGTAAACTATATTTACAAAGCCGGCTTTCAACTGTTAACTGCCATCATCAGTGCCTACCAACAAGAATTAATTGCCTATAAATTAGATAACGATCTTTTTTTTTTTAAAAATCTTCCTGAAAATTTTAAAATAAAACAAATGAAAAAATAAAAGAAGTAATAATAAAACAAATAAAAATGACAATCTCTCCACAAAAGTGGTAACTATAATTTACAAAGCCCGGTCTTTCAACTGTTAAACCTGCCATCATCAGTGCCTACCAACAATATAATAACAAAGAATTAATAATGCCTATAAATCATACTAAGGATTTTCGGAGAACAGGTTTTCAATTCAAAACCATATTTTTGAATTGAAGTTGTTGTGTAAACCTATAACAAAATAGTAGTACAGGCCATAAAGGAAAACAAAGACGTACTCTGTCAGAGAGAATGAAATGTTCTACATTTCATCAGCTAGGGAGTTGGGCCAATTTCTTTATCAGGTGCAGCCATTTTAATTTCATTTATACAAAACTTTACACTATTTATTGTATTTGTTTTACTGTGAAATAAAAAATTTACTTTAAGATTAAGTTTAAAAAATTAAAGTTACTTTAAATTAATTAAAACCTTTAATCTATTATAAGTTACAACAATAAATAATTATTGAAATAATTACCTACTAAGAAAAATGTATATATTGTATATAGAAATTAATATATTTTAAAGCGGACAAATCACTTAGATTCTAGCAATATCATTATTATTTAAATAAACTAAATTTTTTTCGTACTAGTCACCCTAAACTATTTCTTCCTATTTTTATTTATTTTATTATCTTAATTATTTTTAATTTGATTCATTTAAAATTCCTTTGATTTATCATTATTCAGTCTTAATTTTAATACAAATGCTTTATAAAAGAATATTGAATTATGAAACGTTGCAGCCTTAAGTGATTTGTTTCCTCTGCATCCTTTTCTGTATGTTTCATTTTTATTTTTTTTTAATTTTTAATTGAATGTAAAAGAAGGATTTATTTTATTTTTATTTATTTTTTAATTTTCAACCTATTCCTTTAATTTCAAAAACATATACTGAATCATAACTTGGTACTCCCACCCTATAAAACCTTTATGGTAAAGGGTTACATGATCAATTTTTTGTTATTTGTATTTTTTGAATAAATAGAAATTAATAACTACTGAAAGGCCCATCCATAAGAGTCTAGTCAGCTACATGGAGTTATTTGAGCCAGCTAACAGCTGATCTTAGTGGCACTACCTACTCTAATGAAGTACCGGTACAGTGAGTGTATTACATATACCCAGCGTATTTAACAGGTGTTTGTATTGTATTTAATACGGTCCAGTTCTTGCACTGTATTAGTTCAGTTGATCCAGTAAGGTGAATTCAAAACTAATCAAAACACAGTGAAGGTAAAACTTGAGCTATAGAGTGTTGAAAAAACAAAATGTAAATTGCAAACATTGTTTTGTATAAAAGTGTTACATTAAAAAAATATTTGTATGGTTATTTGGTGAAAAAATGCGTAAATAAAGTGAAATAATAGTTTGTTAAAAAGGTTATAGGATAATACAAGTGCCTCTAAAGACTCTTGAAACATATCAGCAGAGTGGACTGGATTTCATCTCCCTTGTTCTAGTGTATCAGACTGGATTTCCAGCCCATAGTTCAAGATGAAAGGACATGTAGGAAAGGGTGATACAGAGGAATATAATAACAACAGAACTGACTATCCTAAAATATTTGGTCTTGTTTTGTAGAACTTTATTTTAAAAATGGCTGCCATCTTGTCAAGATAACTACAAATAAGGGATGAATATCAACTGTCAAAATACAGTGTGAACAAAATATAGTGGAGTAGAATCAACAAGTGACTTTACTCACATATTTCAAGCTTTCGATATGACTGGAAATGTCAATAGAAAAAAAGTTTAGCCGCTAGGGTTACTTTAAGCAACTATTGTAATCGTAAAGGAGGTTATGCGTAATGTAATGTTGCCTGTCATTGATAAAGGTTACATTGTGATACAGAAATTTATACAAAACAATAACAAAAACATAAAATTTATATTTGGAACTTGCACTACTTTTTTTAGGGGAGTCGGTTCCTTCTATTTCACTATAGAACAAACTATTCTTGTTGTTTTGTTTGTGTCTGAAAAAACAATTTTTTATTGTTTTGTATGAATTTCTTTCACAAAAAACAGCCTTCATCGTTACTTCCAAGAGAGTCTAGGCATTTAACACTAATGGACAGTAAAGTCTAGCTACATTAAGAAAGAGTATTAACGTCATTCATTGTTAACACTAAAGATTGTCTCCACGACTAAATACAATCAAATTTTATTTACGGGAAAAATCAAGAAGGCATGTTTCTGCTACACCTTTATGGATATATACGTACACAATATATGTAAACAACTACATGAAAGTTCCTTGGAAAGAGCTTTTTATTCATCTTTCAAGTTTTAACAAGAGGGCTACCATAGAGATATTGTTACTAGAGAGGCCTTACTGGATAAATTTGTAAAGTTAACCTGACTACCTTCCCTTATAAATATAATCAAATAATCAGTTCAAAATTACGTTGACTTATATAGGAGAACGTTAAAAAAAAACAAATCAATACTCAAGCAATGTGCGGGTGGACGAACACAATAGATTTATTATAACCTTAACTTGCTCTTGAAGGAGGTTCCAATGAGGTTACACAGAGTCCCTGAGAGCCCCAAAAGATTATATCAGGCCTCTCAATGTATTGAGATGGAGTCAATTTTAGCGGAGTTGACCATTTTTGATAATACGATTTAAACAGAAATGTAAGTCTATGTGTCTGTACATCATAGCTAATGTAGCACAAACGTAATATCGTGTTTAAACTTTTATTTTTAGCTAAAATTTTCGGCCGCGTAAAATGAATCCTATCCCTCCATTAGTGACTCAAAATGCCAAATGTAGACCTAGCGACCATAACTGTCTTCTTTAGACATCGGCACGAGCTTTGACAGCCCAAAATAAGTGAGTTAAGTCACTTGTTGATTCTATTTCACTGTACTGCTGAATAATGTCATACTCACTTGCTGATAATTCAAAAAGTTTAGGATGGTCATAAACCTGATATTTGTCAAATTTAAATGGTTTCAAATACTTCATAACAGTCAAAGCAGAACTAAAACGTCTATCGTTACTTAATTGAAATAGTTTCCTAAAAATATCACATCCAACAATGAAAGTTCGAGAAAAATTGGTTGATTTAGAACTCACTACTCTACCAAAAAGCATAAAACAATTCATAATTGATTCTTTAAGTTCAAATAAAGATTATTATATCATTTATGCATGATTTAACTCGTATAATACTCAGAAAGCTCAGAAAAATGCACACATAAAACCTTCATTAAGGTTATTAAAGGTTATAAATAAATATTTTTTCTACTTTTCATTTTTGTTCGTCTTTCTTTAAATCGCTGTTTAACAGCCATATAGTTTCAAAGGCAACACAATTATTTTAGTGTGTTCGCTTTAAGCTATGTTCACATTTATTTATTTATTTCTATTTACTTATTTATATACATAACGGGCTAAAAGTCCGATTACAATAACAAATAATTAAAAAAACATATATAAAAGTGGCACAACACATAATATAAAATTTTCTTACATCAAGATTTAAATAAATTACTCTTTTAATTTCTTTGGCTTTTTATTTTTTAGAAGTCAAGGAGTGTATACATGAACATAAAGTAGTGAAAAAAAGAATTATAAACAAGATTTATATACTCCTATTCCATCATATGAGAAAAATTAGTGAATACTATGTACATAAATTAAACCAAAAACAAAAAAGATACACCTGATGTTAAGACTTTAGTAAACTAATACTAAAATTCAATATTAATTTTGAAATGAAACAATAATATATATATATATATATATATATATATATATATAATATATATATATATATATATATATATAATATATATAAATATATATATATATATATATATATATATATATATATATATATATATATATATATATATATATTATATATATATAATATATATATATATATATATATTTTAGAATACCTTTGATTATTAAGAGAGTATGAATAATGCATTCACAACCATTTCACAACATCAAGGATTCCTCATTCATACTCTAAGTTAAAGTTAACTAAAAAGACTAGTTGTTGCAGTAGGGGGAAAAGCTAATACTTACCTCGTCAACACGATGTGTTGAACACTGGGGAGAACAACTATTATTGTTTTCGGAGTTGAACCCGCAAACGTCTACACGGTAGGGGTTCAACCCGGGATTCAACACCTATACTGTAATTAATATGCTGTATTAATTATTAATATAAGTTAACCTTTGCTCAGTTGTTATACTATTATATCTCTAAGTTTTTTTCTGTTTTTATTTAAATTTAGCCTGTTATTAAACATAGATTTAATATTGCCTTAACTCACTCTTGAAGGAGGTTTCAATGAGGTTACACAGAGCCCCTGAGAGCCCCCCTATACGATGTTTCAGGCCTTTCAATGTATTGAGATAGGCTATGCTCCCTCTAGTATATATCTCTATGATTATATACTTTTATTACTTCATTAGTATTGGCAGACATTTGAAAATCACATTTTAGTAAAGTAGAATGATAATAAATCAATAAAAAAATCCGTCAAAGTGCTTGCTTTGCAAGCATTATAAGGGTTTCTCAGATATTTGCATAAATATAATGTATTAATACGATACAATCATACTTATACTTAATATTCTACGCCTCGCTTCAATAGCCTATATGTTAGTATTTGTCGATACCTAATGTTAGAAAAAATAAATAAGTTATAACAAAATATTCCACAGCTCGCTACGCATACGTTTCTGTGTATCAGAAATCAGTACCTAATTTAGAATCTACACAAAATATATAAGTGCTCGTATTGCTCGTTTCATTTGTATGTTTGTTATTTGCAAATTTCGCAGAGTAAACATAATTTTACCAATTTCACTAGGGCTCATTTCGCTCGCCTATATGTGTCTGTTGGCACTAATTTTAGAAAAAAAAATATAATACAACATAACATTTGAGTAAACATCTGCTTGTTTAGTACTAGCCAATTTCAAACTATAGAATCAAATTTTTACATAACAATCTAAAGCTTGCTTCCCTCGCCTATATATATTTGTTTGTCGATACCTAATTTTTGAGAAAATTTAAAACACAGAACAAAATTTAAGGGCTCGCTTCACTCGCCTATATTTGCTTGGTGTCAATATCTACCTGAAGAGGAACATTTAAAACAAGGCATAAAATTAAAGGCTCGCTTCAATCGCCTTTTTGTATTGGTTTATCAGAGCCTCATTTTAAAGCATAGAGTAAAGACATAACATAATATTCTAGGGCTCGCTTCGCTCGCCTTGAGGTGCTTGTTTAGTATTAGCCAATTTTAAACTATAGAATCAAACTTTTACATAACAATCTAGGGCTCGCTTCGCTCGCTTATAGAAGTTTGTTTTTGTTGTATATATATATATATATTATATATATATATATATATATAATATATATATATATATATAATTATAATTATACATACATAATATATATATATATATATATATATATATATATTATATATATATATATATATATATATATATATATATATATTACATATATATATATATATATATAATATTATATATATATATATATATATATATATATATATATATGTGTGTGTGTGTGTGTGTGTGTGTGTGTGTGTGTGTGTGTGTAACGAGATTTTTGTTCCTATCCTAGATGTCTCTTATGGCACACGATAACTTTCGAAAGCTTTCTCGAGTCGAAATGAAACATGGTACAAAAAATTAACCCCCTTAATGTTCCAAACCCTATTATTTATGAAATATGTGTGACGTCATTAACTCACAAAAATGACACCACAAACATTTCAAAAGATCACAAATCTATACATATGGTCACTAAACGTTATTTGTTATTGTTTATTAATTAAAAGTGGAAAAAATATTACCGTCAATGGGAAATAGTTCCAAATTATGAATAGTAAATTAAAACTAGTAAGAGTCAATTATACTTCTCGTGCCATATCTTTCAACAACTTTAAGGTGCATTCACAATACTGCGGTAGCGATGCGTCCGTCCGTTACGTGCGTAGCGGTCATTGCGATGCGGGAAATGATGGTTCCACAATAACAAGATACAATTATTAAAGAACAATTACATTAAGATAAAATAAACTGATCTAAATGATATAAACATTAAGATAAAATAGACTGATCAAGATTAAAACTATAACAATCAAATTGGCGAACACCAAGAATATTAAGAAATCATGGGCTCGCTTCGCTCGCCTTTTTGTATATGTTAATAAGTACCTTCTTTAGAGTATAAATTAAAAATAACCATACAATACTAGAGCTCGCTTCGCTCGCCTTTATATGCTTGTTTGTCAATATCTATTTTAAGAGAAACATATTAAACAAGGCATAAAAATCATGGGCTCGCTTCGCGCGCCTTTTTGTATATGTTTATAAGTACCTTCTTTAGAGTATAAATTAAAAATAACTATACAATACTAGGGCTCGCTTCGCTCGCCTTTATATGCTTGTTTGTCATTTTAAGAGAAACATATTAAACAAGGCGTAAAAATCATGGGCTCGCTTCGCTCGCCTTTTTGTATATGTTTATCAGTACCTTCTTAAGAGTATAAATTAAAAATAACCATACAATACTAGGGCTCGCTACGCTCGCCTTTATGTGCTTGTTAGTCAATGTCTACTTTAAAGAAACATTTAAGAAAGGCATAAAAATCATGGCTCGCTTCGCTCGCCTTTTTGTATATGTTTATCAGTACCTTCTAAATTGTATAAAATAAAAAATATAACCATGCAATACTAGGGCTCGCTTCGCTCGCCTTTATGTGCTTGTTTGTTAATATCTATTATAAGAGAAACATTTAAAACAAGGCATAAAAATCATGGGCTCGCTTCGCTCGCCTTTTTGTATATGTTTATCAGTACCTTTTAAGAGTATAAATTTAAAATAATTATACAATACTAGGGCTCGCTACGCTCGCCTTTATGTGCTTGTTTGTCAAAATCTACTTTAAGAGAAACATTTTAAGAAAGGCATGAAAAAATCATAGGCTCGCTTCGCTCGCCTTTTTGTATATGTTTTATAAGTACCTTCTTTAGAGTATAATTAAAAATAACCATACAATACTAGGGCTCGCTACGCTCGCCTTTTATGTGCTTGTTTGTCAATATCTACTTTAAGAGAAACATTTAAAGAAAGGCATAAAAATCATGGGCTCGCTTCGCTCGCCTTTTGTATATGTTTATCAGTACCTTCTAAATTGTATAAAATAAAAATATAACCATGCAATACTAGGGCTCGCTTCGCCTCGCCTTTATGTGCTTGTTTGTTAATATCTATTTAAGAGAAACATTTAAAACAAGGCATAAAAAAATCATGGGCTCGCTTCGCTCGCCTTTTTGTATATGTTTATCAGTACCTTTTAAGAGTATAATTTAAAAAATAATTATACAATACTAGGGCTCGCTACGCTCGCCTTTATGTGCTTGTTTGTCAATATCTACTTTAAGAGAAACATTTTAAGAAAGGCATGAAAATCATAGGCTCGCTTCGCTCGCCTTTTTGTATATGTTTATAAGTACCTTCTTTAGAGTATAAATTAAAAATAACCATACAATACTAGGGCTCGCTACTCTCGCCTTTATGTGCTTGTTTGTCAATATCTACTTTAAGAGAAACATTTAAGAAAGGCATAAAAATCATGGGCTCGCTTCGCTCGCCTTTTTGTATATGTTTATCAGTACCTTCTAAATAGTATAAAATAAAAAATATACCATGCAATACTAGGGCTCGCTACGCTGCCTTTATGTGCTTGTTTGTCATAATCTATTATAAGAGAAACATTTAAAAACAAGGCATAAAAATCATGGGCTCGCTTCGCTCGCCTTTTTTGTATATGTTTATCATACTTTTTAAGAGTATAATTTTAAATAACCATACAATACTAGGGCTCGCTACGCTCGCCTTTAAGTGCTTGTTTGTCAACATCTACTTTAAGAGAAACATATTAAACAAGGCATCAAAATCATGGGCTTGCTTCGCTCGCCTTTTTGTATATGTTTATATGTACCTTCTTTAGAGTATAAATTAAAAATAACCATGCAATACTAGGGCTCGCTTCGCTCGTCTTTATGTGCTTGTTTGTCAATATCAATTTTAAGAGATACATTTTTAACAAGGCATAAAAATCATGGGCTCGCTTCGCTTGCCTTTTTGTATATGTTTATAAGTACCTTCTTTAGATTATTAATTAAAAATAACCATACAATACTAGGGCTCGCTACGCTCGCCTTTATGTGCTTGTTTGTCAATATCTACTTTAAGAGAAACATTTTAAGAAAGGCATGAAAATCATGGGCTCGCTTCGCTCGCCTTTTTGTATATGTTTATAAGTACCTTCTTTAGAGTATAAATTTAAAATAACTATGCAATACTAGGGCTCGCTTCGCTCGCCTTTATGTGCTTGTTTGTTAATATCTATTTTAAGAGAAACATTTTAAACAAGGCATGAAAATCATGGGCTCGCTTCGCTCGCCTTTTTGTATATGTTTATAAGTACCTTCTTTAGAGTATAAATTAAAAATAACTATACAATACTAGGGCTCGCTTCGCTCGCCTTTATATGCTTGTTTGTCTATTTTAAGAGAAACATATTAAACAAGGCGTAAAAATCATGGGCTCGCTTCGCTTGCCTTTTTGTATATGTTTATCAGTACCTTCTTAAGAGTATAAAATAATAAAAAATAACCAATACAATACTAGGGCTGCTTTGCTTGCCTTTATGTGCTTGTTTGTCAATATCTATTTTAAGAGAAACATTTTAAAAGGCATGAAAATCATGGGCTCGCTTTCGCTCGCCTTTTTGTATATGTTTATCAGAACCTAATTTATAGCATAGAGTAAAAACATAACATAATATTCTAGGGCTCGCTTCGCTCACCTTTAATTTGCTTGGTTATATTTACTGCTTGGTGCCTTATGAACGATATTTTTGGCGGGTGTAATAGGCGCCATTTTAAAAAGCGATGCATATTTTGTGTACTACCCATGATACCTACAATTTGATAGCCCCACATGATTTTTCAAAAAAATATTTTTTTTTGGCGCGTGCGCGTATGGGTGATTTTGAAATTGATATAATTAACTTTTGAAACATTTTTTTTCTGATGAATTTCTATGGCCGGAAAGTGCTTTATTGGCTATTGGTCCTATATTTTTAGGGCTTCTCCTTATGCTTAAAAGGGGGGGGGGGGCACAAGCATTTTTTGTGGTTTTCGAGATTTTTGGCGGGTGTAATAGCCGCCATTTTTGAAAAAGCGATGCATATTTGTGTACTACCATCGATACCCTACAATTTGATACCCCCACATGATTTTTCAAAAAAATTTTTTTTTGGCGCGGGCGCGTATGGGCGATTTTGATATTGCTTTAAATTAACTTTTGAAACTTTTTTTCCGAGAAAATTTCCTATGGCCCGGAAAGTGCTTTTATTGGCTATTGGTCCCATATTTTTTAGGGCTTCGTATTAAAAGGGGGGGGGGGACAAGCATTTTTTTGGTGGTTATTCGTGGCTCAGTTTGTTGAAAAAGACGATGCATACTTTGTACTACCCCCGATACCTCAATTTTACCCCACATAAAAAATATTTTTTTGGCGCGTGCCGCGTATGGGTAATTTTCTGAAATTGATAAAATTAACTTTTGAAATTTTTTCCGAAGAATTTCTAATGGCCCGAAAGTGCTTTTATTGGCTATTGGGTCCCATATTTTTAGGCTTTCTCCTTATGCCTTAAAAGGGGGGGGGACAACATTTATTTT
Organism: Microvelia longipes; assembly: GCA_018340805.1. Lineage (NCBI taxonomy): Eukaryota > Metazoa > Arthropoda > Insecta > Hemiptera > Veliidae > Microvelia > Microvelia longipes. The sequence continues at coordinate 54,581,688 of JACMZG010001863.1, forward strand.
TTGGTGGTTTTCGAGATTTTTTGGGCGGGTGTAATAGCCGCCATTTTTTGAAAAAGCGATGCATATTTGTGTTACTACACCATCCTATTTGATACCCCACAATTTGATATTTGCGCATTTTCAAAAAAAATATTTTTTTTTTGTGGCGTAGGCGCGTACGCGGGTGCATTTTGGAAATTGATAAACCATTAACTTAGAAATGGATTTTTTTTTGGTTGAAGATATTTTTTTACTTATGACCGGGCCCGGCTTTTAGAATTGCTGCTTTTATTGGCTATTGGATCCCATATTTTTAGGGGCTTCTCCTTATGCCTTAAAAGGGGGGGGGACAAGCATTTTTTGGTGGTTTTTTTGAGATTTTTGGCGGGTGTAATAGCCCGCCATTTTGAAAAAGCGATATTTGCATATATGATACCTGTGGTAATACCCACACGATAACGATACATGATTTCAAAAAAATATTTTTTTTTGGCGCGTGCGCGTATAATGGTGATTTTGAAATTGATAAATATTATACTTTTTTTTTTGAAGACTCGGGAAAGCTTCTGCTTTATTGGCTATTGGTCCCATATTTTTAGGGCCTTCTCCTTATGCCTTAAAAGGGGGGGGGGGGGACAAGCATTTTTTGGTGGTTTTCGAGATTTTTGGCGGGTGTAATAGCCGCCATTTTGAAAAAGCGATGCATATTTGTGTACTACCCATCGATACCTACAATTTGATACCCCACATGATTTTTCAAAAAAATATTTTTTTTTGGCGAATGTGCGCATTCGCTCATAAATCGACAGATGCGCGTGTGATATAGTTGGCTTTATTTTTCCTGTTGTTGGATAAAATAGTTACACATGTATACCAAATTTCAACTTCCTAGCTATTGTAGTTCCTGAGATGAGAAATCGGACAGACAGACGCTCGACAGAAAGTATAAGGGTTTCGAAGATTATCTTCGAAACCCTAACAAAGTAAATAAACCAAAAATTGTTATAAAAATACAAACAAACCCGAACAGTAAAAATTGTAGAGTATATATAAAATAGAACTTATAAAGATGTTTATCAATAAAATAATTCTAAATAACAACTTAAATCTAAATAAAGATCGACATTTTCTTAGGGAATATTTATTTGTGTAGGTTGGCCATTCTTAAAAATTATCATGATTTGAAATTATTCGTGTCTGTTTTGTTTTCTACTTAGTATTTTGAATATTTTTAAAACTTGTATTATTCTTTCCTTATTCTGTATCCGCTATTTATAATTTTAGTGTTTTTTCCGCTACAAATTAGTGTTTTTATTGAACGTGGAATATACGACAAGGAACAACAGAAAATGAAAAATACACTGGTCTTATGAAGAAGGCGAAGAACTTAAATCATAAGTAGCATTTATTTGGTGCTAAAGAATGCATCTATTTGACCAATGAAGTTTCGACAGCAGACAGCATAATGCTGCTAAATCAATAGTTTGATTAAACATCACAAGAAAAAAAGGTAAATAAATTCATAATAATAATTCATAAGTTTATTAAATAACCAAAGAAATTGAAAGCAATAATAATTATTAAAGTAACCTGACTTAGGACTCCGGGTTCAACCCCGATAAGTGTCTACATGACACATTATCGGGATTCAACCCACAAATGATCGGTGTCGATATCAGTGTTCAACCCCGGGTTGAACCCACGTTTAGACGGAGTAAAATCGGTGTCAAGGATTCAACCTGGTGTTTAACCCATCGCAGACGAGGTAATTAGTCCATTCATCAGCGGTTTAAGGTATAAATTTTAAAGAACTGCCTTGAATTTTGAAACCATAGAGATATATACTAGAGGGAACATAGCCTATCGTAATACATTGAGAGGCCTGAAACATTTTAGTGGGGCTCTCAGGGGCTCTGTGTAACCTCATTGAAACCTCCTCCAAGAGGGGGTTGAGGTTATAATTAATCAATTGTTTTGGGCTTCCCACAGATTGTTTGTGTTGTGATTTGTATTTTAAACATTCTACTATATAATTTACTGTTTTTTGTTCTGTTTATTTGATGATAATGATTATCGAATGTGGTCAGGTTACTTTTTCGATGTTTCAAAATTCAACCAATAGGGCCTCTAGTAATATATCTCGATGTTTGAAACACACTTAGCAAAAATGTCAAGGAAAAAAAAGTTATATGGTGCCAATGTGTGCACCCTGGGGGTGTGCCACCCCTTCTTGGAGGTGAAAATATTTCATTCACCTTAAACTAACCCCGGGATTCGATAGAGTGTTCTATTTTAGGTAAACAATGTTCTTTAGACTTTTCTTGTTAAGTTAATACTTTCCGAGTTATTCACGATTGAAATTGATACTTTTGTACCTAAAAATGCATGTTTTTGAATGGTTTTTTTAAAAATATCTCAAATTATTGGAATAAAAAGAAGTCTTTGAAAATAACAAATCGAATTGTTTTGTAAAAAATATTTATCGCAATAATACATCCCGAGTTACAGCCTGATGTAGGTGAGGATTTATTCCAATCAACTTTAAATCCAACCTTTTATCATTAAATGACTTCACAAGTTTTTTAAAAAAATGCATAGAATGTTTTTTAAAGTGTTTAAAAAAATCTTTAAAATGAGATATGGTAAAAGTGATTTGGATGAAAAATAATTGCGTGATTACAAAAAGAGGATAGAAGTCTCTTTTTTAAAAAACAAATAAGGGATTAAACCTATGTCTATTTCACAAAAATGAAAATTAATCTTTACCGCTGCACAATTATCTTTATTTATGTACTGACAATGGATCCCGAGGGGTTCAGCTATTTAAAATGCTTAGATTTAAAAAAAAAATGATTTTATTATATTATTTTTTTATAAATTTTTTCGATTTTTCGAAATAACTAAAAAACTAATGCGAATATGATAATAAATATAAGGGAAAAATGTAGTAAATTTTGTCCTGAAAATTTTCCATTTTTTAAATTTCTCTACAGTAAAAATGAACTGAGATATTAGAGCTTAAAGTTTGCACATACGTGTGGGAAGTACCTTTCTCAAGCCCTGCAAATCGCATGCATTCAAGATAGAGGGATTCAAAAAAGTTCAAATTTTCAGAGGTTGTAGCCCTTGAAATTCCCTTCAAAATGAGCTGTTTTTGAATTGAAATATTTTTAAAATTAAAGAAGTTATCGTTTAAAAACCATTTACGTTTTTCTGTCAACTTTTTCGGAATAAATAACGTATCAATCAGAAAAATAATCTTTTTCTGATGTATGATTTTTTTATGTATGCGTAAAAGCCTTATCAGTAACTATTTTTTTTCTGGATTTTTGAAACTGAGCTTCTAATAAGCGCAAATAAAACTGATTTAAAAGTCTCAGTCATGATATAAGACTCTCTTACATCTTTACATTCTTCTCTCCGCCACTGATGACCGTTTAGGTTGAAAGGCGGTTTTAAATTAAATTCAGTAAAGTAACATCGTAGAGAGGCTTTTTTGTATTGATTATTAATTTAATAATAATAAGCATACTGTATAGCTTATGGAATAAATCTGCGCATTTATTTTGAAAAATCCAGAAAAAAATGAATTAAAATCAAGGTGTAACTGACAAGGACATTCTTGCAGAAACCAAAATATCAGACAAAAATTGGCTGATTAGGGAAGAAATCAAGCATTCTAAAAAAAATTGCCCGGCTTGCAAACCTCTGCGTGAAAATTCTTCCATTGGTTGATTTGCTGATTAATGCCTAATATTTCCGAAAGTAGGCTCTGTCAATTTATTCATAGATGTGGTTGTTAGTGGTATTTATAAGCACCACGGCACTGTCCACGGCACTAATTATGGTACCGATTGATTCCCCAGTACCGGAATAGCTTACACCACGCATGCCTATCTACCTGAATATGTCACACCTTGTTTTAAAGTTTCAATTTTTAATAAGAAAAATAATTTAATTAATAAGATAATTTTTAATAAAAAGATTAATTCGTTTAATTTTTAATATTGGCCCAAGGGAAACTTGTAAAAAGACTTTTATAACAAACAAGATCATAATATTTCCGTCCTTAATTATTTTAGAGTCGTTTTAAGCTAGTGAGAAAATATCCCAACAAATTCAAAACTCACTCCAGCGTGCACAATTTGAACACTAGAAATAAGTTGGATCTGTACCCAGTAAAATGTAGAACATCATTATTTAAAGCGTCACCATTCAATCTGGCTATAAGTTGTTACAATAAACTACCTCACTCAGTTAGGTCATTTGAAAAGATTAATTCTTTTATTAAAGAAACAAAACAATTTTTGATAGAAAAAGGATATTATTCATTGCAGGATTTTATTGCATAAAATAATCCTATATTATATATTGTGCTTTTTTATATTGTTAGCTATGTAGTTGTGTGTTATATTTTTTATTTAATTATTTGTGTATTATTTGACTTGTTATATACTTATTTATTAAGTCACTTAACCAATAAAGATTAATAATAATAAGCCATTTCAAGTTTCAATTTTTTCCATGAGGTCAAACTTAGGTTGATGACGTCATAATTTTTTCACAAACAATAGGCTCCGTAAATTCCTCAATATCTCACCGTATGCCAAGTTTCGTTTCGATTTGAGAAAGCCTTCAAGAGTTCTTTCGCCATAAGCAATAGTAGAAACTTTTACATACTTATACAAATGAATAAATAAATACACACAGCGTCATTCAATATCAAGAAGCAGTTGATATCATAAGATTTTCCAGAAACAGGATTCTGAGGTGGAGAGAAAAGTGGATTTAAATATTTAATTTTTCTCAAATACAGTAAAATAAACAGTTTGTAGAAAACTCGAGTAATTTGTCTATCATGTTCATGAGTTTGACAAGTAAAGTCAATCCAAAGGAAAGGACTTTTTACCCTTCCGTAAGAGTCAGGTTAGATACTTTTCAAAGGTACCTTGTACCCGATTTCTTTGAGAAAATATTTGACTTTTTATTTTTATTTAAAACTCCTAATGGGTTTCAAAGACAAAACTAACAAATGACTCCTCAGTGTCTACCAAAGCTCATTTAAACTCTTTTCGTTCCCTTCAAGAAATAAAATAAAAAGGCTAAGGGGGAAAAAAAGAAAAACTTAAATATTTTCAAAGATAATTGTTAGACATTAAGTTAGAATAAATTGGTTTTCGTCAACCGTTGCACTGGGAGGTCACGTAAAATTCGTATTTATTTGTCCACGTCTAACACTTACAGCCTTCTTATCTGAACTGTTTAATTTCTTTTTTCAAAAAATTTCTCAAAGAGTTGAAATAAGTTTTTTTTGTTTGTCTACTTAATATTACACCCTTCCTTTGTCCTTATTTTAAATAATATTGTTTAAAAGCCCAGCACTTTTTCTTCTATATAGAAGAAAAAGTGCTGGGCTTTGAAACAGTAACTTTTTATAGTCATTTGAATATTTCTTTTTTTAAGCAATATTTCTTTTAGATTGTTTAACTGTCTTAAAAAAGAACAGGGAGGGAAGAAAACAAGTTTACGAAAATAATGAATTGCTGAGTTTATATAAGAATTTGTATATATATTATATATATATATATATATATAATATATAATATAATATATATATAGTATTAATATATATAACAGGGTTCGTTCTTATATAGTGGTGTTCCGTGAAACCTTAGGGTTCCGCGAGATATTGAGTAGTTTCGAGTGGGATGATGCAATAATAAAACATTTAATGAACTCTCGTTAGGAATTTTGCTTTTGTTATCATCGTGACTCTGTTAATTATCCAAAAGATGATACCCAAAATATGATGGCCAGATGATGATACCCAAAAGATGATGACCAAAAGATGATGGCCAAAAGATGATAGCCAAAAGAAAGTACTCTTTGTATATGGAGCAGGATTTTCATGGGTAAACTAAAACTAAATTTACATCTAGTCTAGATCTAAATTTATTTAGATCAAGTGATTAAATTAGATCTAATTTAATTTAAGGTTCTGCAGGCTGATGGAGATGAAAGTTGTTAAGTTATACTGAGTTTTCGTATGTCCGAAAACTTACTCAGTGAAAGTGAAGCCGGGGCACGAATAACGCAAGTGAGTAGGAACGAAGTGCTTAGTTCTTGAAGACAGACGTCTCCTAGTAGCACTGCGGAACTTTGGACTATAGGTCAGGGCTAAAGAATGAGTTTGTGCACAATGGAGTTGCTGGAGTTCCCTGTTGGGTGGTGCTGGACTGGCCTGAGCGGTGAGCTTAGCTCAAACCTGGTGATGCTAGAGAAGCTGATGGGATTGGTGAGACTGGTTAAACGAAGGCAGGCCAAGTGAGACTAATGTGATCAGAGGAGCTAAGTAACTAAGCACACTGTAAACCAATAGTCAGCGCCAATCAATTAAGCAACATAACATTTCCATCTATGTTAAAACAATTTAAGAAACACAATATAATTGTGCGAGAGACACCTAGAAAATGTAACAAGCACGATACAATGCTACATCTGGCAATGCTTGCTACTCTCTCGGCGTGAGTTAGACGTAACGAAACAGAGTGGGACATGACATTATGTCGAGCCATTAATGACCACGAATGTCGAATGATAGAACAGTTCCCAGAAGTAGGATTATGCATCTTGCTTGTTACATTTCCTAGGTGTCTCTCGCAAAATTATATTGTGTCAACTATTCATGTTATGCAAAACTCGGTTGTATCAAATGATATAAATTTAAGAAATTTCATTCGTCACATTAATTTATTGTGTCAATAAAATACAATTTAATTTGCTTCAATACATCGGCATTGAAGCAAACAAGCAGGATTGTTAGTAAAATAAGGAAAGCGTTCAAATTAAGTTCAAGCAATTTATAATTATTTTAATTCTCAATAAAATAATGTTTATTCTACAATAATGTCAGTTCATTTGGAGTATGGGCTATATTTATGTGTTCTGCACGTAATGTCTTTTTTTCATCGTCAGTCGAAGAAGAAAAAAATGTGAACAGCTGGAATAGAATAAAGTTGATTCTATTCAACTACAGTCTTACCCTTTAACTTTAAATAATTAATAAAGCGCCCTTGTATGCTTAATTTTCAGATAACAATTCGCTAAATAGAATTTATAACAAACTGATTATTGAATGAAGTATTTCCGTTTACTTGACAAGGGGCGTCAAAACAGAAACAAACACGTGAAAATAAAAAAATATAAATAGAATAAAAGTATTTTACTCCTCGGAATGCTTCAAACCTTTGTAACGAAGGGAAAAGCCAGGAGAACTGGAGAAAAGCAGTGAAAATTCAAAGAAATATTTGATTACACAGCCGGTTAAATATTACACGATTTCTGACAGCAGTCATACAATTTTTTTTCTGAATATGAAATCCAAGGCTACCAATTTTCTTTAGTGACTAAAAAAATCCCTAAAATTTTTACTCCTCAATTAGGTAATGCAAGAGAAAAAAAAATGTAACATTTTTTTGAAGAAAAAAAGTGTCTGATTTGATGGAGTTGAAGTGGACAGGGGAAAGATGTCTCCCTTCCCTGCCATTTTTTCATTTTTTTACTATTTTGCTTCCAAGTATCCATTAATGTTTTGTGGCACATGAAGATATCTAGGATTTTCATTTTATAGACCATAAAACGCATAGAGATATACACTAGAGGGGGCATAACCTATCTCAATACATTGAGAGCCCTGAAACATCATTTTGGGGCTTTCAGGGGCTCTGTGTAACCTCAATGAATCCTCTTTTAAGAGTAAGTTAAGGTTATAATAAATCATTTTTTTTCGGCTTCCTGCATGCACATTGTTTGTGTTTTGATTTATATTTTCAGCATTCTACTATATAATTCACTGTAATTTTGTTCAGTTCATTTGATTATTGATAGTCGAAGGTGGTCAGGTTATTTATTCGATGTTTCAAAATTCAACCAATAGTAATATATCTCTATGATAAAACGTATTATACCTTTTTCTTTGAAGTTCCCATAAGAAAGAAGGTTGAAGATAAAGAGCATAGGGCTTAGTGCCCTAGAAATAATATTACTAGAGAGGCCTTCCTACCCTCCCACGACACGGGCCATCTCATTAGCGAATTTTTATCAAATAAAATTCGCTTAAAATGGAGAAAAGTGACACTTAACTTCTGGTCTGAATCTGCTGGGAGGAAAGTATTTTTAGTTACCATGGCAACTAACTACCGCTCTATTTCTAACCACAACTAACTATTGGCTATTTAACTTCCGTTCTGCATATCCTTTTTAGCTCAGTTGGTAATGTCTTTAGCTCTTAAGTTGAAGGTTATAAGTTCGATCCTTACTGCGGACGCACGCTTTTAAACTTTTTACGCTTGTTTCACATGATTTATGTAAACTAATTTTACAGAGTTAAACTTAGACGTTTTTGCATGTACATTTACGACTACGTTTCTATGTTTGCCTAATCGGCAAAGATATTTAAAAGTCTTAATAAATAATAATTAGTATTATTTATTAATATTATTATTATTATTAATCAAATTTACGTATTTTGCTTTGATTACCAACATATTTAAACAAATCGGGTAAGGAGTTCCTTAGAATATTTCGCCCTATCACATCGGATTCGCTACGGTTATCCTTCCTAACTTCGAACTCGCTTCGCTCGTCCTCAGACTATACAAGTCGTTAAATTTATACTAAAATTCGCCTCGCTCGTTCATGATCCGAACAAAATCAAGGATTTACTTGCCGTATTGAAATGGAACTTGGTATGTGCTTCTTTATTACGCAAAGGTAGACACTTGTACCAAATTCCAACTCGATTGGTTTATTTTATACCATTTTTTTTATAAATCGTACACACGTCATTTGGTAAAAATTTAACTAATGCTGATAATGAGATGAAACTTAGCACACATGTTTGACTTATATGTATATCTAGAAGTGAATATCTTTGATAGAGACTTTATGATCCGTAGATTTCTTGTATTGTATATGTAATGACGAATGTATACCCCAAAAAGGGTCTTAAACATAATAAAGATTTTATTTATTTATTTATTATATGGCTACATGCGTGCAGAATCTCGCAACATTAATCGCAACATTTCTCCGTGTTTTATAATTTTTCAAAATTTTTGCTGAGTCATTATTGCGGGTAATGACGTCATGAAAAATATTATACGGATAGTCTAAATGCACCTATAGACTGATTTTTGTACAAAGTTTTAACTCTCTGGCATAAATAACCTGGGAGCTACGACGATAACAGACACACATACTCACACTCATACAGACAGACAACTTTGTGAAAACCACTCAGGAGGTCCTATATACACCTGAAATTTACACACAGGTTTTGGATTGTTCGCATACACACGATACAGTATAAATAAGGAAAAGTAAAAATTAAGCAAGTTATCAAAAAGACTAATAAATAAAATGGGTTGACGCTGGGATCCGTGGTGCAGCGGCAATATAGGCAATACACAACTGTATTGCGTAGTTAGTCTACCCAAAAACCTAAGTCTGAAAGACTTAGGCCTGTTTTAAAGACATTTTCCTAACAATTTTCTTACCTAAACCTAAACACACTGCGATTTTAAAACTCACTGTTTCTTATTTATACTATTTTCTCACTTTTTTACGGAAAAATCTTAAATTTTCCTCGGGAGAAACAAGTCATTGCTGCCGATTAGTAATTAACTTCCTTGGTTTCGCCTCGTGAGTTAACTAAATGGTTCCCTCGACAAGCCTGGGGAACCTACTTGACTACCCAAGGAGCGAAAAATCGCTTTTCTCCCTTGCTAAGTTAATAACTATATAGTTATTTATGCAACAAGGGATGAAAGTAAGTTTTACAGCTCAAGTTAAAGTTTCATCCTAAGGCAGCGCCGAAGGAGGAACTAACTTCATTAGCTCACGAGGCCGGTAGGCCGAGGGAGATAAACTAGTTAGCTCCCGAGGCTTTTCGAGGGAGTTAACTAACATTTTGGCTCCCGAGGTTTGACGAGGGAGATAATACGAGAGCTGAAAACTTTCATCCCTTGTTGCTTATTAAATTTTATCTACGACTAGAGAACTAATACTAACAACTATTAATATATTCTTCAGCTCCTTAATTGTTATTGTGTTAGTTTAGTTTATTCTTACCATGTCAATTACTCTGATGAAGAGAGAATAAAGCCACTATCTTCACATTATTTTATTGTAAGCTGTCAATAGAATAATGTGTAATACTATATTTGTAATTTAAACATTAGCGTGTGTATATTTATATTCTACCCGTAGTACCAACATAACACCAACAAAATCCTAAAAATTTCCTAAAATTTTAATTAAAAAAGTTGGCAACACTTTCACTTTTCCTCCCTTGGGAGTAAAAGTACATTTACAGTGTGAGATAACAAGACTGTAAGTAGAACTTACATTACAAGGAGTAGATAAAAGTTATTAGTTAAACTCATCCGAACAATCATTCTTATTTTCTCGAAAGAATTCGCTGAAACGGCTGCAACCACCTTCTCTCTGTTTAAAGTGTCACGGAAGCTATGTATCATTTTTTCCCTCCATTTTTTATAGTTAGCATTTTTCCCTAAATAATTTGTGATTGGCTTGTTACATTGTTTTGTGAAGTTTTTTATTTCTGTTTTTATTTCTATTCTATTTGTTTATTATTTATCATTTAGTAGTCTAAACCAGTAGACATTAGTTAGTGTAAAGTAATTTTTTTATTTTTTGTAGATATGGTCAGTTAATAAATTAATGTTATAATATAGTCGCAGGTCATAGTGGAAGTGATTGTCAAATTAAATCATTAACAGAGAAATATTCTTTGTTGAAGGAATAATCTTTGTTAAAGAAATATCCTATTTCAGGAATATTCTAAATAAGGAATATCCATAGATAAAGAAATATCCTAGTGCAGGAATATTCTAAATAAGGAATATTGTTTGATAAAGAAATATCCTAGTACAGGAATATTCTAAATAAGGAATATCCTTAGATAAAGAAATATCCTAGTACAGGAATATTCTAAATAAGGAATATCCTTAGATAAAAATATCCTAGTGCAGGAATATTCTAAATAAGGAATATTGTTTGATAAAGAAATATCCTAGTACAGGAATATTCTAAATAAATATCCTTAGATAAAAGGCAGGATATTCTAAATAAGGAATATTGTTGATAAAGAAAATATCCTAGTACAGGAATATTCTAAATAAGGAATATCCTTAGATAAGAAATATCCTAGTGCAGGAATATTCTAAATAAGGAATATTTGATAAAGAAATATCCTAGTACAGGAATATTCTAAATAAGGAATATCCTTAGATAAAGAAATATCCTAGTACAGGAATATTCTAAATAAGGAATATCGTTTGATAAAGAAATATCCTAGTACAGGAATATTCTAAATAAGGAATATCGTTTGATAAGAAATATATCCTAGTATAGGAATATTATATTCTAAATAAGGAATATCGTTTGATAAAGAAATATCCTAGTACAGGAATATTCTAAATAAGGAATATCGTTTGATAAAGAAATATCCTAGTGCAGAATATTCTAAATAAGGAATAATAAAGAAATATCCTAGTACAGAAAATTCCTTAGATAAGGATATAAGTACAGCGTACAGCAATATCCTTTATCTAAGGAATATCTTTTGTCGAAGAAATTTTGTAATTGAGGAATAATTCTTTGTCGCAGGAATATCCATTGTCTCATTAGACATTGATTATTAGATATTTGTTTGTTTATATGATGTTTGTCTATTGACAAATAACAACAATAGCTTTATCAACACCTGATAAAGCTGTTAATTAGTTATCTGTAATTATATTATATTAATTTTTTTATTAAATTAATAAATTTGTTTTACACTATGTATATTCTTAGAAGGGGGGGGGTGAAGTGAGCTTACAAATAAAATAGTTATTTTAGGAATGCATTAAACTCCTTAAACCATAGAGATATTATTACTAGAGGGGCCCTAAAGGTTAAATTGTGAAACATCGAAAAAGTAACCTGACCGCACCTTCGATTATAAATTCAATCAAATAATGAGTACAAAATTACAATAACTTATATAGGAGAATGTTAAAAATACAAATAAACACAAACAGTGTGCGGGAAGCCAAAATCAATTGATTTGAGAGATAAATAAAATAAATAAATAAAATCTTTATTTTATAAAGTGTACAAATGACAAGTAAAAAATGCGTCCTTCGAAATAGTTCTTATTTAACTATTTACAATATTTATCTAATAGGAACTCATTAATTGTATAATAAGTGTTCTCTTTTAAATAATCTTTGATTTCTTTTTTAAAATTATTAAACTGCATATTGCGAGTCTCTTGTGGTAGATGGTTGAAAAGTCTTATCCCTAGTACATGGTACCCTACTTCAGACTTCTTAAGTCTGTGCTGTGGTATAATTATACCATGGCTTTTAGTTTCATAACCATGACTTTTATTATCAAAATTATTTTCATAGGCTTTAATAAACAATAGAGATTGGTAAATGAATAAATTTACTTCCGTCATAATGTTGAATTGTTTAAAATATTTCTTACATGATTCTGTTTGTTTTAATTCCTGCTATTATTCGAATAATATGTTTTGCCTAATTAAAATTTTGTTCAGATTAACATGGCCCATATTAGTATTCCATATTAATCCTTGATTCAACCATTGCATGGTACACCATGATCAACATATCTGTGCGTAAGTACTGTTTTATTTTCCTAAATACATAAGTATAGCTTGATATTTTACTAACTACTTTATCTATATGATCATTCCAAGTCATTTTACTATCTATTATTATACCTAAGAAGTTAACACTATTTTGCTTATTATTTTGTTTTAAACTTAACTCACTCTTGAAGGAGGTTTCAATAAGGTTACACAGAGCCTCTGAGATTCCCAAAATAATGTTTCAGGCCTCTCAACGTATTGAAATAGGCTATGCCCCCTCTTGTATATATCTCTATGGCTAAAATGGTGTAAGACAAGCATTGCCACTTCTACGTCCTATCTCAATTGTTTAGTTCATTGCGGGAAAATGTAGATATTTATTTCGTACGCACAGCGTATTTAACAGGTGATCGTATTCTATACGCATTTAATACGATCCGGTTCTTGCACCGTGTTTGTTTTGATCGAGTCACATAACGTTATAATTGATCTCGCAAAAAAATCGCGTTATTTATTGTCAAGGTTCTTTAAGGTTAGTAAGTTTAAAACAAAAATCATATTTAATTAAATTGTGATTTCTTTGCATAGTAATAAAGTTACACTAAAAAAAGTTTGAAGCGTTATTTGGTGTAAAACGGTTGTTATATGAGTGAAATAATAGTTCGTAGAGAAAGTTATGCGTTACAATCACCTCTCAAGGTATATACAGTACTAGATGAATCTGGGGATTCATCTAGATTCCATCTCCAACTAGGGAGATGGAATTAGATCGATTCCATCTCTTCTTATGCTTGTACTAACAAGCTTATCCGACTGGATTCTCCTCACATTGTTCTTACAGCGTATTTAACTGGCGTACTTAATACGATCTACGGATTTATAGTCTGCTGCGTGAACGTACTATTAGATTTAAACAGAGAGAAAGATCGCCTTAAACAACTTATTTCTTATTCCCTTATTAATCGATGAACATTTTAACTAATTTTTGTATATCAATCAAAGCATTACATAGCAAATAATTTGAAAAAAATGAGCCAAAAGTGCTATCTGTTATATATCAGAATATACTCTGGATATCCAATCCAATCCAGTTTTTCCATAATGTACTCCCTGAATTTTTAGCAGGTCTATTTTAACTATGAATGTCTAAATAAACACTACTAAGAATGAAGGGAACGAGGGAAAGAGTCTCTATAAAAATGATTTTTATTACTGTTGCCTAATGTATTTGAAATAAATTTATTCTCTTCTAATTTTGTTTAAATTTATTGAATTATACCAGGTAGAAGAAAATGACGATTTTGATAAAACCTTAATGATAAATAAATTTTTATATTATTTGTATCTTATATAGAAAATTGTATCACATTGTGATAAAAATAAGATTAGATTGAATGTATATATTTGCAAAGAGAGAGGGTTTGAATGTGTGAGAGAGGTGTGAAGACTCGTGGAATATGAGCGAGTTATAGATATTACGGAGCGAGGTAACGACCCCTCTGGGAGGGTTAAGATTAAATTCCATCTTACGGCCAATCAGGTTTCTCCTATACTACCCTTTTACACCGAAAGAAAATTGATATTCAACTACGAAGGTTGGAAATATTATCATAACTCGGCAGTTCTGGACCTGGATATTTTTGGGCAAATCTTTCATCCCTAGGATCTGAATATCCCTGAAGGTAATTGGACCCGTCCACAAATCCCCAGCATATACCTGAGAGCCCTTTTTCCCAAGGAATCTTCCTTTTATCTTATGAATATTTCATTATATTTCTGGTTTTTCGGCTCCTAGCTCGCTATATCCTCGTTTTCTCCGTTACTAACTGGAAAGCGATTTTCACTCGACTTTTCCACGACTTGTTCATGTAAATTACTGTTAATATATTTTAATGTTTCATCAATTTCCATTTTATGATGACGTTAATTTCAAGTTAAAGTAGATTCTCCCGGAAAATGGTTTTATATCCTCCTATATAACTTCCTCCTTCTCTGTACTTGCTTGAACCTCTATACATAATCCTTATCTGAATAAAATACCTATTTCTCAAAGAAATTATTCGATCCTTAGGTGAAATATAAAACTTAACCTTTTGCAAAGGTTATAAATATTTCTATTAAACCAGCTAAAACTTAAGCAAATGCATGTATTGATAAACTGAGGTGATTGATATCACCTCGGTACATTCGTTTAGCCAAAATAGGCTTCCTATCGTGGAACAAGGCTTCCCACCCTATAGATTTCAAAATTATAGGGACATATATTATAACCGTATAAGCTAGCGTGTTTACGAAAATTGAGCTCCTTTATTCATGAAAATATGTCAAACTGTGCTTGTCACAGGTGTGGTTTAGAACTGTGCTCGCCACAGATGTAGTTTAGAACTGAGCTAGCCACAGATGTGGTTTAGAACTGTGCTTGCCACAGATGTAGTTTAGAACTGTGCTAGCCACAGATGTAGTTTAGAACTGTGCTAGCCACAGATGTAGAAAAAAATTAATATAGAAATTTTGTTAGGATTAAAAAATTATAAGACCAACTCTACCTGACTTGTAAGTGTTAATTACCAGCCTCGGCTGGAAATTTCCATAGCCTGCCCTCGCCTTCCGCTCAGGGGCTAATTTATAAAATTCGCCTACAAATTTCCATTTTGCTGCCGTGCAGCATGATATTACTATTATTAAACAAATATTTTTTTTATTAATCATCAAATTTATCATAAACATTTTATAAAGCTAATAGGGGAAAGGGTCTAGGAATTTTCTTTTCTGCATCCTTTTGCAACATATAGACTACATTGCGTAGCAATGCAGCTCCTTTTCTCGATTTATCAAAACACACTTATTACTTTTTACTTTAGTATAGTCTTTCGGAAAAACCAGAAATAATCTCTACAAGTAGCTCAAGTATGGCTTAGTCCCACTATCCGTAAGTTTTCATCTGAGCTAAGATTTTTATCTAAATGCTGAACACTGGCAACTGGACTATGCTGAGTTCAGCAATAGTTTATGAACGCATCTTAATTCAAAGCGGAATGGGAATTATGAAATAACGCCTTCTTCTATCTAACTAGTATAAAAGGAGACTCCCATTTTTTGTAAATGAAATTTCCACGTTTCAGGATCTAAAACCCCCGAAAATGGAGTGTTTTTATGTGTGGGATATATGAGCCTTTTGCTGTAAAAACTATACAAGTAAAAAGACTGAACCGATTTATACCTAACTTGGTAAAAAAATCATGTCCTATGTAAGAAAGAACTGATCAGGTTTACATAGCGTCTTGGACGCTACAAACAAAACTGTACATAATAATTTTAGCTATAAAGAAATCCAAATCATTTTTGAAAAACATATTTTTCATAAAAACTAGTCAAAGATTATTTGAAGATTTCCAACAAGAGCTCATCCCACTTGGGTTATAAAAGTTCTCGAGATATTTAAACTTGAAGTGCGAGCCGAGGAGTGGTCAGTGTTCTTTAATTTAAAATTCATTAAATAGGGTATATCTTAGTCCTATATTTAGCTTTATAGCTATATTTGGCTTGTTTTTAATTTATAACTAATAATTGCAAGTTATAACTTAAGACACAATATAATTGTGCGAGAGACACCTAGGAAATGTAACAAGCAAAATGCAATGCTACATCTGGGAACTGTTCCATCATTTGACATTCTTCATCATTGATGGCTCGACGTAATGTCATGTCCCACTCTGTTTCAATACGTCTAATTCATCAGGGCGCCGACAGAGCCTTAACTCAGCTCAGGGTCTGTCGGCGCCCTGATGAGTTAAACGTATAACAAACAGAGTGGGACATGACATTATGTCGAGCCATCAATGATGACGAATGTCGAATGATGGAACAGTTCCCAGATGTAGCATTGCTTTTTATCTTGTTACATTTCCTAGGTGTCTCTAGGACAATTATATTGTGTCAACTATTCATGTTTTGCAAATCACGGTAGTATCAAATGATATATATTATAACTTAAGGACTACCTAGACGGATCTGTCCGATCGGAAAATCGTATTAGGAAACAACCCTAAACCCTATTCGGGCTAAATCACATTTTTATTATCTTCCAAAAGAATTGATGATTAGTCATTTAAAACCAATAGAAACCGGTAGCTGCAGAAACACCAGCATAATCCAGTTCATTAAGAGATGTGGTTTTACTGTTCCCCGTATCTTCTAAAATACAAGCAGGACCAGATGATCCTCAAGTACTTATCTGATTTTAGTAACACGACCCAGTGATACGGCTGCCTACCAAGGGGACGTCACCGCCACATCTGTCTCGTTCCCTATAAAGCAGTGTCATTTTTCTAAGTATTATTTCTAATTCCTTTTATATTAATATAGCTTTAGTGATTTAAAACATGGTGTGTGATATTATTTATAAATCACAATATGTGATATAGTGATCATAGAAATCACTTATATGTAAGTGATTTATGACACTTGAGATTTGATTCGTTTCTTTGGTCAGAAGCAAAAAAAATATTGTCCCACCTAGAGTATATTAATTTGTCAACGACAATAATAATCATAGAGATATTATTACTAGAAGGGCCCTATAAGTTAAATTGTGAAACATCGAAAAAGTAACCTGACCACCTTGGGTTTTAAATATAATCAAATAATCAGTACAAAAAGACAATAACTTATATTATAGGACGTTAAAAATTCACATAAGAACACAAACAATGTGTGGGAAGCCGAAAACAATTGATTTATTGATGGAGACCTTTGCCCATGAGGATAGCGTTGATGTGAAACTTCCATGCAGTATAATTTTTGCCATTAGTGATTGGTACTTGCGTTTTACTCATTGTTTGCTTGACCCTTTTCAAGTATCTGTATGAGTTCTTAAGATTTCCTTCCAAGTATTTCTTCTTAAGGGCCCATAACCCTTGTTGGATGGAATAAATATAATTTCAAAGAAAGAAAACAACATTTGTTTTTCCACAACGATATAATTGAATATACAAAGCCAGCTTTCGACCATAACGGTCATCATCAGTGCCTATAACCCAAACAAGGCAAAAAAAAATAAAAAGAAGTCAAAAAGTAAAAATAAAGAAAGCTAACTAACTAAATAAGCAAAACAAATTAAAAAGAAACCATGGTTTCTTTGTTTTGCTTATTTAGTTAGTTAGCCTTCTTTATTTTTACTTTTTTGACTTCTTTTTATTTTTTTTTGCCTTGTTTGGGTTTTAGGCACTGATGATGATCGTTATGGTCGAAAGCTGGCTTTGTATATTCAATTATATCTTTGTGGAAAGACAAATGCTGTTTACTAAATTATAATATTCCACATCGCAATAATTTTCGGATTAAATATAATTTCAATCAAGTGAAGTGATTATTCCATCCAACATTTGTTATAACCTTGACCCACTCTAGAAGGAGGTTTCAATAAGGTTACACAGAGCCCCTGATAGCCCCAAGATGTTTCAGGCCTCTCAATGTATTGAGATAGGCTATGCCTCCTCTAGTATATATCTCTATGTTAATAATTTGTTTTTAAAGTTAAAACTAAATCAGATGATGTGCATTGGAGCAGCAAAACAATAATCTGAGAGACACTTTCGTATCAAGGTTTATATATGACTGATATTTGTTTAGCTTCAGATCAAGGAAACGAATCTTAAATAAGGAAATCTTAAGTTTTAAAATACAACTATTAGTAAAAAAATGTTTTTAGACATTATTAAAGAATAAAGGACTGTTTAGATTGAAACATGGTTTTGTTGAAATACGACTATCAGTCAAGAGACTTTGTTAGTTAGGACTGATGATGGTCTGTTATTATTTAAACCTGTAGTAAGTAGAAATATACCTATTTGTATATAGGGATTTTCAATAAAGCACAAGTATTATATAATTTTTTAAGATTAAAAGGTTATTAATGTCATAATATATTTATTAGATATTAGCAGTCTCTCAATAGTGAGGCGATCAGTTAAAATTGATATAATAATTAGAGCAGTTAAATTGTTTTAATTGATATTTTTTCTCATTACTGTTTTTTAGTAATCTGTTAGGACTGAGCTCAGAAATAACAAAGTGATTTAATATTAACTAAGGAATTAATCTTAATGTAGTCTTGAAGGTATGAGTTGTAATCGGTATTAACAAGGTCTTAAGAGAAAATACCTTGATATGCTTGGAAAACTCGATGTGGTGGATAATCGAGGTATTTCGGCCCTACTGGAATCTCCTGGGTCCTGTTCACATGGTTTTTTCTTAAACACTATTAAAGGAAGAAATAAATCGTATCCTTTGGACATGTTAAGCATGTGTCCTGAGGGACAACTAACATCTCTTTAGAAATTCAATTAAAAACTATTGGCCAAGCTTAGGAAGGTAAAGCTTTTCTGCAGAACATTAAGAACTAAATGACACGAGAAGAAGCTAAGAAATCATGGAGCAGAGAGAACTTAGAAGATTCTACTTAGGACCTTTAGTCACGTCATTATCAAATATTCATCGACCCACAAAATATTATCCTTCCTGCATTGGAACTTAAAACCCTGATTAGAACTTGGTTATTTCGGTCGGAATTTCAGGTATAGTTCCCTGGAGGTCTTGCTTACGTGCTGCTCCCCCTCCCTGCCTAGTCATCACGCTATCCACATTATCCTCAAACTAACAGGACGTACCTTCATGAATTTATCAGACTATTTACGACTGGTTATTCCCTATTTTTTACCACTTCTAAGTAACATTTTAAGTCTGAAGTGCTTCTTGTCTGTTTCTATTTTCTGTCTGTTTTTTCGTAACTTAAGATTATAACTTCAAAAGAGAATTACTACGTACACAAAGCATATTTAACAGGGGATCGTATTAGATACCCATTGTTTAGTCGATCGAGTGAGATTACGTGATAACTGATCCCGCCAAAATATCGCGTCTTTTATAGTGAAGGTTCACTTTTGGTTAAAAGGAAGTTTAAAACAAAAATTATATTTAATTAAATTGTGATTTCCATGCGTAATAATAAAGTTACACTAAAAAAAAATAATATTCCAAAAGTAATTTGATCACAAACGATAATATTGAAGTGAAATAAAAGTTCGACGAGAAGGTTATCCGTTAAATGCGATCGTCAAGGTACATACAGCGTATCGGGGGATCCATTTACATTCTATCTCTCTAGTTCTAGCGTATGCGATCGGATCCCCTCCGCATGGTTCATACACCTAATATTACCGTATTGAGAGATCGTATCCAATACGATCCGCGGATCTAGAAGTGTGTGTGAACGTACTAAATAAAAGAGAGGAATTGTACAAAGGAAAACAGTACTGTAAATATCAGGATTGGTAAAAAGAATTTCAAAAATCAGAGAATCCACTAAATAAGGTGTTTTATTTTAGAGAATTGTCATTTGAAAATAAATCGCATTTGTTTCCCTACTTAGTTTGTATATTACTTTAACTTAGAGATATCAAAGTCGTAAGTTTGCTATATCTAAGTCAGTACGGCACATAAGGTGGCAACTTAAAAATTATTGGGGGCAATACTAACAATGTCCCTCTGAAAAGAGGGTTGTTTAGACTTGAACTTAAGTCGAGATAATTCTTCTTATGATAACTATAAACAATAATTAACAATGAACTTTTACAACTCTTCTTAACTTTTAAAAGTTAATATAACTTTAACTTTATTTATATGACTTAATTTTTACTAAATATAGCTACGAAGAGAAGGGTTTATTTTGTTTAGAATTTATTCAGATTCGTTACAATGACTACAGTTATTTTACATTATCTTATAGTTAATCAACAGAGATAATAAACTCGTTGAAGTTAATCAAAATGATTAACTTATAATTAAATAAAGATATCCTAATCCCGGTTGCCTCCCATCTGTTTTAGGGGTGTGTGTGTGTTTTACAGTCACGTGACTTTAAAAAATCATAGCAAGGGAAGACGGGATCAGATGTAACGGAGACCTGTTCGGTAAGTGGCTCCCTTCTCGAACCCACTTATCCCTATAATGTAATGTAATCCGGTGAAAGTGTGGAAGGTCGTGTGTCCTACGTAACGCCGCTCAGGGTACCAGCCCTGCCACATAGTCCTTCTGCCCTTTTTTCAAAGCAATCACGGGAAAACTTAGAAGATTAAACCAATTACGAAGCAATCCCAGTGGATTGACTTTTTACTTTTTGATGAGAAAAAACTACAGCGGATTTTTTTATTATTTAGTTTATACGGCGATTGCTTATCATCTTGCAACCCATGTTCTTTTGAATTGTTTGAATATTTACCAAGATTTGAACAAAGTTATTATTCAAAAACAACATTATGATTAATTTTTCAGTCTTATTATCCGGTGAGCGTAGTTTAGTTTGCTTAACATTTATGGTCCAAAAATAATGGATATACTAGTCGTATTGAAATGAAACTTAGTGAACTTATTTATTGCGTAATGGCATACACTTGTACCAAATTTCAACTCATATGAATTATTTTCCATTTTTTTTAAAAAAACGTACACAAGTCATTTGATAAAAATTAAACTAATGCTGATAATGAGATGAAACTTGACACATATATTTGACATATATATGGCTACATGCGTGCATAATCTTAAATTGATCGCAATATTTCTCCGCGTTTTTTGATTTTTCGAAATTTTTGCTGAGTCATTACTGCGGGTTAATGAAGTCGTAAAAATATTTTCCGAATTGCACAACTACAATAGACTGATTTTTGTACAAAGTTCCATATATATTAATAATAAATATTGGTTTATTTTTTTTTTTTTTTATAAAATCGTATAAAAATGGAAAACCATCCAATTTGGGTTGACATTTGGCACGAGTTTAGTCCTTTATAACAATTACTGCGGTTAGTATATCCAGGAGTTTTCTCAGATCACATTTGTTGAGCAGCACCGAGCTTGGTCAGGAGATGGATGAATGAGAGTTGGAATTTGTTTTTATCTTAATTGCCTGAGAACGAGCAAAACAAGTCTGAAAATATAATAAATTATATATACATTGATCGTTTTTATATTTTGAGGGCGAACGAAGCTAGTACGAAGTCGTAAGGATGAGCGAAGCGAAGCGAATCACTCAAGGCGAGGAAAAGTTCTGAGCTACACTGTATCTGATAATTAATTTTGTCTTTTCCTTTGAAATTTTATTTTCAGATTGCGAAGTGAAAGCTTTACTTTAGACGGTGGAAAATCCTTAAGCAAAAAGATCATCAATCTTGTTTGTCCAGAATGTTGAGTTAGTAACAGTTACATGATTATCTTTAAGGGAGTTTTTGAACTTCTAAACCCATTTCATTTTGACAAACCCGTAATTTTCAAGCCGAGGAGAAAATCTAAGGAGAAATTTACCGAGAGTAATCTCCCTGTCTAAAGCCTCGATGTTGGGTCAAGTGACCGCCCTTCTATACAAATTCCAAACGGATTGCTCGCATTCCCAGCCCATTCATTTCTCTTATTTGCCTCTTACGTTTCTTTCTTGAAAGAAAATTTGAGTTCAATAAAGCAGATAGTTTTGAGCAATCATGACTTACTAGATAAACTTTAAAAACCTAAAAAACATTTCACTATTAAGGATTTAATAGTTTTTTCATACAAGGCACGTCTAGAAAGTATGTTGCGTTTCAATTCATCTCCGCTGCAGCGTTGCAGACAAAGAATGTACGCTCTGTTGCGCTTGTTTACAATGTCGGTGTTAATTCAAACACATCTGTGTTTTTTTTTTGTTAGTTTTCTAAATGCTAAAGAACTGACATCATTTGAAATTTATTGACAAAACTGCAAAGTTTACGGAAAAATGCGATGAGTGATTTATTGGTGAGAAGATGGGTCCGACAGTTTAATGAATGATATATTCGTGTGCATGCCTTTACCAGCATACAGAAATAAGCACCGACCATCACCGATATTGATTGTCAAGCACAACAAAGCATACGTGGCTAACAGTGTTCTTAAATTGGTGCATGTTACTTCTCCTTGGTACAGAGCGTCAACCACGCATGTGGGCATCTGCAATCGCAACACTGCAGCGGAGAAACGGAATTTACTTTCTGATTGGGTTCAATCCCGAAACTCAACCTCTTTCAGCGACTTTTATACATTAACATGACCCTTATATAAGGTTGTTTAATTGACGGAAGTATACGGGAGAGTGAGGGAGAGAATTGATTCTAAAAAGATATATCCGAAAAAAATTATTTATATATTAAATATACATAAATTTATATACATACATTTTTGAAACAAAACTACATGTTCATGTACACGGTAATTTAAATAGATTGCAATCGGTTTCAGCATGATCGATCGCAGTTTGTGCCATTCTAAGTGGTCCATACTATATACACCACTCACACACCAGGAACAGAATATAATACATATATGTATAATACATATATGTATAATATATATATATATATATATATATATATATATATATATATATATAATATATATATATGCATGTATTTCTAGACACTTTTTTTCTTTCTTGTAAACACGCTATCATTTGAACGCATGCATATTTTTAAAATCAAACTTCATACAAAAATTACCAGTAGGAAAGACACGAATCCTATTGAAAATTGTAGTGATTTCAATAACCTTAAATAACTTAATTTAAATAAAGTAATAAAAACAATAAATGACCGGATACCAAAATTACGGTCGATAAAAATTAAATTTCGAGTAGGTTTTGTTCTCTACGTACTATTGGGCGCCGAATAAAACTGGTTCGAAGTCAATACCACCACTCTGAGTGACCAAAAAGTCAAAACAAATGGTGGTCAATTACCAGAAACCCTAAAATACGGCTGGTAGTAAACCACATATTTTAAGTGTGGAGTCGTTTTCGATATTTTTTAAGCCTGTGAGTTGAATAAGAGTGGTCTGGAGTCGATAAGAGCAGTGCTTGACAATTGAGAAACTGCTTAGGTTCTAAAGCATGAACCGGAACTGTTATGTAACCCGCAACACTTAATACCCCCCGCCCTTATTAACTAAACCTGGGTCATTGATTTTTTCGACCTATCAAAAAAGATGTATCAAGTGTAAATCAAAATATATAAGTTTCAAGTTACTTTTAATCAAGTGTTCAGTATTTATTTGTATCAAGTAAGTATTTAAAAGGGACCTTAAGCAAGAAATGGGTTGTTAAGCACGAAAACACGCATTCTAAATGAAATTCGCCCGACAGCGGACCATCGCGTCGGAATTATTTATTTAGTAGTTGTAAACTTTTATAATGTAAAAAACTATAAAAATTATCGTTCCTACCAGGATTGTTGTTAAGCACGGAAACACGCATCCAAAGGAAATTCGCCCGACATGCGGACCACCGCGCCAGAATTATTTTAAAAACTGATAAAAAAGTAATTTAACGGAATTTAAATTTGGTGCAAGTATATCACTCGTACCAATTATTACTTCATGTAATAAATACCTATACTAACTCTTACTTAAATTTATCTATTATATCTATGGTTTATTTGTATCACTGTAATGTGCTGTATTGAGCTAGGTCAGTAATGGATGGGTGACCGCTGGGATTAAAACAGATGTTATAGTGTCTGAGGATGAGCGATGCGGGTAGGAAGACGTAGGTTCAATATAAATTTAGGTATATACTCTGAGGCGAGCGAAGTGAGTTGGAAGATTTACCACGTTCCGAGATACCACTAACCCGATTTATTCCCATTTATCATATATTAGTTTTAATGTATTATCGATTGTTCTTTTTGAGTAATATTAGAATCATTCAAAGCACTCAGGTGCCTTAGCCACATTTTGATTTTGTTGAGAGTTTTTCATTGTAGATTATATTTATTCATACATTTTTAATTGAATTATGTACTACAAAATTGACTCATAAAGCAGTCGAGGATTTATTGCTTATTAATAATAGTGTATAAACGTATTTCCGATTCATTTTAAATTACTAAGACTATAAAATATGATAAATTAGACGAGAATGAATGGGAGGAGGCGTGACTCGACATAACTTGACGGTATCATGCCCTGGTGTCAGGACGGTGTCACCCTCTGGTGGTAGGATCCCAGCGTTAATCCTCCCGGCACCCCTCGTGTAATGATTCCTAGAGAAATATGATAGTTGCTTATTGAGAACAAAATATTGAGTGCTTTATGGTTTATTAAACTTGTTTCAACAAGGGGAGTGTGTTGGAATTTGAGAAAACCACCGAGAAAATTATAATTTCTTGAAATCTAAAAAGGGGTTCGGTAGATTTGATAGGGGGAAATTTTTTAATACGTTCGGATTGTATGAGAGTTAGTGGTTTGTTTTTAAGGTATGCAGAGATGCTTTGGAAAACCCTACGATGAAAATTTCTAGGGCAGAAGCTGAGTTTAGGAATTCAGGCGCCCTTTTAGTATAACCTCCCAGTGGAAGGGTAGGTGACAAATGTGCCTCATAAAGAGGTTTTCTAGTTCTAGTTTGCCTCGTGTATTTATGAAGATTGTCGACCCTCGGCTATCTCTATATCTGAGCAATAGAATCCCTTCGGAAGAACTATGTGCAATAATCAAAGCCCTTTTAGATCTCGTCCTTTTACTAGCGACTGGATTTTTCCTTCTCTTCTTCATCCTGCTCTTCTAACTAGAAACGATTTTTATTGCAGACAAATATAGAAGTAGTTAATCACTCTGAGTTCCAGATTCAAAAGGATTTTAATTAAAATTTATCAAGAAGAAGGATATTCGAGTTAAATGTTTTATAGCATGCTACATTTTGTGTAATAATTAAAATTAAATTGGAGGTAATCTTGTGACGTTTTCAAATCTAGTTCTTCAGTGGCGCGTTAAGTGTTATCGCTTTTATTTTTAAATTATTCACGCCCTTCTTTTATAGCCTGCTTCCTTTTAACGAATATTCTTTAAAGCAAATCGCTAATTTTTGTGTATCCAAAATCCGTTTCAGAGGTCCCAAACCACAGAAAAATACAATCATAAAATATTTATATATATATATATATATATATATAATATATATATATATATATATATATATATTATATATTATATATATATATATATTTATATATTATATATTATATATATTATATATATATATATATATATATATATAATATATATATAATATATATATATATATATATATATATATATATAATATATATATATATATATATATATATATATATACGTATATATGTTTATATTACTAATGAAATAAATGAATGTCCTGATGAAATAAGGAAGCTCTGATGAAATAAATTAATCTAACTAAACTCGGACAGCTGTCTTCATTATTACTTTTTCTAATTAAGATTTCTCACAGACCATTAAACTTAATTCTTAGATAATTTCTTATGACGTCATTTACCGACGATAATGACTCAGAAAAATTTAAAAAATCATACAACGCAGAAACATGTTTCGATTGATTTGAAATTTAGCACGCAAGTATGTATGGAAACAAATGTTCTAAGTTTCATGTCTTCATTAAACATATTTTAGTCATCATTAACTTTATCATTAATAGAACCCATTAGTTTAATGTTTATCCAATGACACGCATACGTCTTTTACATGATTTTTAAAAATCAAAAAATAAATTGAGTTGAAATTCGGTACAAGTGTATCATTTGAAATAAATACGTATAATCATTGATATATTATTACTAGAGGGGCCCTGTTGGTTGAATTTTGAAACATTGAAAAAGTAACCTGAACACCTTTGCTTATAAGTAAAATCAAATAATCAGTACAAAATTACTATCATTATCATAGAACGTTAAAAATACAAATCAAAACACAAACAAAATGCGGGAAACCAAAATCAATTTATTTATTATAACCTCAACTCACTCTTAAAATAGGTTTTAATGAGGTTACACAGAGAGCCCTAAAACGATTTTTCAGTTCTTTTATTGAAGAGATGGGCTATGCCCCTTCTAGTATATATCTCTATGCGTATAATAAGTTTTATTTTGATACAAAAAAATACTAACCCTACGGTAATTGTTGGATCACTAATTTAGCAGCATCAAGCTAGTTTAGTGCCTGGATGGATGACCGCTGGGAATAAAACAGATGTTATAACTGTTTGAGAACTGCTATACAAGTTATAGACCAAGAGCCCAGGGGTGTTTTGTTAATAAAAAGTGTAATGGCTGGAACCGGTCTCAATTTTGCGTAAATTTCTTCCTGAACAAGGATCTGCAATTCTGCCGACTCGTATCGGATATGGGTGTCCCAGACAGAACGCACTTTACAGGTCAAATTTACGACCCAAGTTAACGAACAGTGTAATAGCTGGAACCGGTCTCAATTTTTCGTAAATACCTTCCTGAACAAGGATCTGCAATTCTGCCGACTCGTATCGGATGGGTGTCCCAGGCAGAACGCACTTTAGGGGTCAAAGGTTCTGCCTGGGACACCCATCCGATACGAGTCGGCAGAATTGCAGATCCTTGTTCAGTAAGATATTTACGAAAAATTGAGACCGGTTCCAACCATTACACTTTTTATTAACAAAACACCCGGGCTCTTGGTCTATTAGGTGATTTCATATTTTGAGGACGAGCAAGGCGAGTCCGAAGTATTGAGGAATAACGTAACAAATTCGATAAGGTGAGGAATAGTTTTGGGATACCCCGTTCTCGATTTTTTGCTCATAAATTGCTCTACTTATACGACTATTTGCAGAAATGAAACAAACACCCTTTGTTCTACCCCAAACAATATATCGTTACGAGTAACTAATGAAAAATTCGTTCCAAATAAAGCCCGTGCGTTGTTAATATTAAGCATACAAGTTGCATTCCTCGGCCTACTGTCCCCTAAGAACGAGCAATCTGTCTCGCAGTTATTTCCTTTACCTCAATATGTTCCAAACCCTATTGCTCGTAAACGACTGTAATGAATGACCCTATCTCCCTATTCAACCAAGTCACCTTCTATCATTTGTCATTTTAAGGGTGACCCAGTCATCAAGGGCGACTTCTTACATTTTAGAGAAAGTAATAGTCTGACGAAGAACACTTTTATACACAAGATTTAGAGCAACATTCAAGTATTTACTAAAGTTACAGCGAGACTTACTTCTAACTTGCCTGACTTATGGGACTTATTCAAATTCACTATATTTTTGATCATCAGTCGAAGGACTTATAGACGAGTAGAAGGAAAGACTGAAGGCCCTTTACTTTGAAAATAATAATTTTTCTTTTCCTTGTTTGCTAGCGTAAAAATTATGTTCGCCCTGGCATCAGAAATTAAATTAACATCGCAATCATCCGTTTGAATTTGTTTTATGACGCTTGGAGTGGTTTTAATCAAGTTGTCTATCGGTCTATGTGTGTGTCTGTTTGTAATTTGTGTCACGCCAAACTCCAGATTGTGTTCCTAGTAATATTAATTAATTACGTAATACAAATTACTTATTGAAGTAAAAGTAATTTGTGTCCTATCGCTTGAACTCCAGCTGTTTTCAAGCTATGGTTGAAACTTGGTGCCATAGAGATATATACTAGAGGGGGCATAGCCTATCTCAATACATTGAGAGTCCTAAAACATCTTTTTGGGGCTCTCAGGGGCTCTGTGTAAACTTCTTGAAACCTCCATTAAAAGTGAGTTAAGGATATAATTAATAAATTTATTTCGGTTTCCCGCAAATTGATTGTGTTTTGATTTGTATTTTTAACGTTCCACTATACATATAAGTCATTGTATTTTTGTACTGATCATTTGATTATATTTTTAAGCGAAGATGGTCAGGTTACTTTTTGGATGTTTCACAATTTAACCTATAGAACCCCTCTGGTAATATTATCTCTATGCTTGGCGCAATTTTATGTCACAAATTTGAAACATGATCCTAAACTTTGAGGTTGAGCACAAATTCGTCTAACTCATCAGGTCGCCGACAGAGCCTGAACTCACTCTGACCTTCAATTAATTCCGAATAATATAATGTGAAGTACTTACCAGAGACGAGCGGTGCTCTTTTACCGCCATCATGCATGACAAGCAAAACATATATCATTTGGAACTACCGATGAGTAGTGTCGGCGCCCTGATGAGTTAGACGTAACGAAACAGAGTGGGACATGACATTATGTCGAGCCATCAATGATGACGAATGTCGAATGATGGAACAGTTCCCAGATGTAGCATTGCATTTTGCTTGTTACATTTCCTAGGTGTCTCTCGCACAATTATATTGTGTCAGTCTGGAACAATTTAAAAAACGTTTTTTGACGTTTTTTAAATTTAGACGCGCACTAAATTTCAAAACTGGTAAGTTTTGAATGAAATGTAAACTTACCAGTCATTAGTAGCGTTATGTTGAAGTTTAAAAAACTTTTTATTATTATTAGATTTTAAATTTTTGTAATAAGAACATGACAATGGCAAACCATTTTTATTAGGTTAAAATTATGAGAAACGAAATTAAAATTAAAAAAATAATAATTCTTGGACTTTGTTAACTTACTTTTATTTCGATGAGTCATAAAAAATACAAAATCGAAGTTACATTAATAGTTGAATTGGTCTCCATTTTTACACTTAACACAAAAAAGGAGGACTCTAATGAGACATAGGTTGAATAGAAATTTATGTAATGCAATTAGTGTAAAGCTAAATATAGCATTACACTAATTTCTAATCAACCTATGTCTCATTAGTGTCCTACTTTTGGGTGCAAAATCGAAGAGTTTACTAACTTTTTTGACAATTGAGAAACTTTGTAATAAAGTAACCTCAAGTATGTAAATAAGTAAATAAATAACTGAGTTAAAAATATAATACCAATGCATCTCGATAGATGGCGACACCTCTCTAAAATTTCATTTCCCTATTCGGAGCTATTTTAAAGGGACAATTTTTTTTTAAATTTTGATTGGCATTGCCTTTGAATGATAAATATTTTTGTTAAGACTTATCATATTATTGAAACGAAACATGGCAAATGGCGAGATGTTGAGGAGGTTGAGAGGCCTATTGTGTTTGTATAAAAAGCTATGACGTCATCAATCCAAGTTATGACGTTACGAAAAAAATTGTTTTGTTTACATATGATTTAGAAACATTATTTGTTATATCATGGCTGCCAAGTATAATCCCTTATACTTGACCGCAGCGAGACCAAACTAATCATGATTCATCAAGTTTATTCGTTCTGATACCAATAATAACTTGGTCGGTGAAACGGTGAAAATATAATTTCAATGCGCTGTGGAATGATAATAATAATAATAATAATGTCCCTTTAGAGCCTTGCGGCTTATCAGGGATAACGCCTGCGGGAATAACCTCAGGTGGTTCTTCTGGCATCCATTACGCTCGTAGTATAATCTAAAGTTGGCGCGATATATTTTCGGGCGATATATAACTGAGAGCGTAACCTAGGCTACGAACCCCAGACCTCTGTGGTGTCAAAGGTTAGTATAAATACTAACACTCTAACAACCTCGACCACGAAGGCGGCGGAATAGTAGTAGTAGTAGTAGTAATAGGGTGGGGAGGCAAAGCCAGGCAATTAGGCCACGTTGTTGGTTGGGCCCTTCTTGCCAGCCCCGATTCCTCCAGCCTACTCCCACATCCACCTCCAGTCTTTTTGATTTATTTAGAAAATGAAGAATATCTTTCCAGAAGGCGGCGGAATAGTTTACAATAATAAAAACCTCAGAATTTCGTCTAAATCTTAATTTTAACCCTCTGTCGCTAATCCGATTGGGAGAACGAAACTCCAGCACATGTGCTTGGAAAATGCCCACATGCAGATTGTGACGTCAAAAATCAGATCTCTTAAATGCTTAAAGAGATTGTTCTGCTGTGTTTACATATTAATGGTGCTGTAAAATTTGTTCCGTTGTCTCTAGACTGCTAATTGTTAAATTTTAACATTGTTCATTTGTCTCTACTGTTAATTTTTAAGTGTAAAAATTGTTCCGTTGTCTCTACGGTTAATTGTTGAGTGTAAAAATTGTTCCGTTGTCTCTACTGTTAATTGTTAAGGGTAAAAATAGTTCCGTTGTCTCTACTGTTAATTGTTGAGTGTAAAAATTGATCTGTTGTCTCTACTGTTTAAGTATTCTACTTAAACTCGTACTTAAAAGGTATACTTAACATAAGTATTCTACTTTATTAAAATATATTCTTAAAAATTGGTTGATTTTTGTTTATAAAAAAAAGAAAATCCATTATGATAAAATATAAATCGTTGCGAGAAACTTTTTAATTTTACGTATTTTCCTCAAGCAAAGGAATTCATGGTGGTATGGAAGAATGAGGTTGGGAGGAATGAGGTTTTATGAAGTTCGGAGAGGAGAGGATTAGCAACGACCATTATGGCACTTCTTCTTCCAAAACCTCGAAAAAGAAGAAGAAAAAAAAAATAAGTAATGGTTTCAACCCTCCTGTGTTTAAAGCTTTTAAACTCTTGACTCTTAACGAGTTAAACAATCCATCAATTTTTTTTTCAACGTTCATTTTAGTTACAATTAAAAAAATCAACCCTAAATAAAAAGTAATAAACAAACCCCTGGCTCTTGTAGAAATAAAATTAAAAAAATACCGGGAGAAACAGTAGATTGTAAGAAATAAAGAAAAACTGACCTTAATAAAGCTGGTCATAATTCTTTTTCTCTTGTTCTTTTTATTCTTTTTGTTGTCAAATGTACATGTTTTGCGGCGCGGGTATTTATGTTTTAAACGTTAGTTTTTCTGAACATTTTATTGTGTTCATCAATACTTTTCCTATATACGTACGGTAGTAGAAGAGGAAAAGTACCCCCCCTCTTGAAAGTAAAAACTGTTACCAATCCCCTCCTCTACTCCCAGGGACACTATCACAGTGGCAGTGGCTCCCCTGTGGCAGCTCACATAGGGAACCTTAACTAAGAATGGCAAAAAAGTGTTGCCACCGTTTTCAAGGAAAGTAAATGGGCATGGGACAACTTGTCTCGTATAGAGTTTAAAGGTATTGGAGCAGCGTATAAAGTTTGTGTTTTTCACTTATAAGATCTAACACGCTTAATGTCAACAGACTTTAATTCTAGTATTTTTTTATTTTCTGAGGATTCATTACTTAATAATCTTAAACAATATAAGAATAACATTAAATATGTACAATTAACCACTACACAATAATAAATAATTATAACCTGATGATAGAAAGGATATAGTAGTGCTACAAGTGACCGAAGGAGTAGTGGTGGGGGTTGGCCACACCTTTTAGCGAATTTCCTTTGGGAATAAAATTCGCTAATTGGATAGGCGTCATGGCGGAAGTCGAACCTCGGACCACGATTAAAATCCGTTTTAGAGGTCCCTAATGACGAAAACATACGTTTTGCGAGACTTTATAATTACATACATATATATATATATATATATATATATATATAATATATATTATATATATTATATATATATATATAATGCGCTAAAACCTTTAAAGATAACTGACTAAGCTTAAAGATAAGTAACTAAGCTTTAAACTAGTGCAAATAGTAGTGCGTACTTCTAATTTTAAAGGCATAGTTTTTTACAACCAACTGGATAATTATGTGCATTTCTTTTGAAAAATACAGACAAAATGAGTTACGAGCAGTGCTTGACAATTGAGTAACTGCTTAGGTTCTAAAGCATGAACCGGAACCTTAAGCAAGAAATGGGTTGTTAAGCACGGAAACACGTGTTTCCGAATGAAATTCGCCCGACATGCGGACCACCGTGCCAGAATTATTTATATTGTGAAGGCCTGATATGTTCTATCCCTTTCCTATAAGTTTCTTAGAAACTATCCTGAATCCTTTTTACTTACCGTCACGTTAATCAGGCTTTATTGGCGCCCTGGTGAGTTAGACGTAACGAAACAGAGTGGGACATAACATTATGTCGAGCCATCAATGATGACGAACGTTGTACTAGGTCCCCTGTTTTTATTTTAAAACAGTGGTGACTGTCAACTCGATTTTGGCCTTATGCTCCCCGGGATACCTTTAGAAGTGGGTTTTAACGTATGCGATAATATTATTTTCATGATAAAATTGTACATACATGATACAATTGTACATACATGATACAGTTGTACATACATGATACAATTGTACATACATGATAAAATTGTACATATATGATACAATTGAACATACATGATACAATTGAACTTTCATGATACAATTGTACATAAATGATGCAATTGTACATAAATTATACAATTGTACGTACATGATACAATTGTACATACATGATACAATTGAACATTCATAAATGATACAATTTTACATACATGATACAATTTTACATACATGATACAATTGTACATACAATATTACTCGATGCACCACCCATGCTTGCTATAGATTTAAAGTTAAAACTCCATTGATGTTCTTAGGACTGGGAAATTATAAGTTTTATAGTGTGATTGTAAATTTCCCAAATTTTCAACCCGAAAAGCTTAGAGAAAAATAAGATTATGAAAAAGGTTGAGACAAGAATCTAGCCGAAAATCTTCTGGGCTTGTATAATATTACATATTTCCACGGCTTTCTCTTGAAACCCTTAGGACAAGGAAAATGCTAAGGACTATGAAAATTTCATTGAACCCTCAACCCTTGAAAATATAAGAAAAGCCTGTATAAAAGTTGCTTGTAATCTTAGCTCTAAGGTGCAAGCATAACCTGCTTTCTCTTTATGTATAATAGATTTTTTTTTTTGGTTTTCCTTAATACAAAAGCCTTTACATAGGAAAAGCTTTGCTATTGTTTTCCACTATTTTTTCTCTCTTAAATTTTCCGTTTTTTTATTTTCAATCCCAAGATGGTTGTAAATAAAAGAAGGACAGGAGTCGCCTCAAGGGATTCTCAACCTTAAGTATTAACACTAGGAATCTATAAGGTTGCTTTTTCCCCTGAACAAATTTCCAGAGACATTTTCCTTCATTAAATAATCAGGGCCTAAAGGAGTTACGGCTCGTTTTTCTTTACCAATAGAAAACCCTAATCCCAAGCCATGTTTTTAAAAACCTAAAGATATCTTTAGGTTAAAACCTTCTTAAGGTTTATAATGCAACATGTATTAGTAGTTCGGTGTTATAAATTATTTCTGTTGAGGTTTATTTCTTTTTATCTATTTGAAAACTGGAGTGCCTTTAAGACTATACTTACCATTTCCACTAAATGTTGCATTACTTTCATTGGTTTTTTTTTATTTTCATAAAATTAGTACAGTAGTGGCACGCTCTATCTGCTTTGTACATTTTTTAAATGTTTCTTAAGAATTACATCCTGAAGGACTTCTTAAAAAATGTCACTTTATCAGGCTGGTTAGCTCTTTTCGGAACTTCTTTCAGGAATAGTATCAGACCCGTAGCCAGCAAAAACTTGAGCTAGAGGGGGCGATGTTTCACACATCTTTAAAGGACTTTCACTGAACATTACTTCGTCAGAAGGGGCGACATTATTTTCAGGAGTAAAGAAGGTTGAGGCTCCCTTGGCCTCTCCCTGACTACGGGCCTGAATGGTACTGTTATGTTGCCATTCCAAAGGATATAGGAAAAGCGAAATTTTCTAATTAAAGCGTGATATAAACAAATTACGAAATTTTGGACCAAAATCAACTCAAAATTGTTTAAAAACCTTTGAGACTACTAAATGACAGGATCTACCCTTGGTAGTTAAATAAGTTAAAGACTTAGGAAATACAGGCCAGGAGGGTTTCCCTGCGGTAACCCCACAAAACCATTTAACTCGTCCATTCAAACCCTAATACATCGGAAAACTAAGGAAAATAGGATTCTGAATATACACACGGGTTCAACATAAACACAAAAGACTTCTTTAGTTTAACATAAACATGTTTAGGAGAGCTTTGTAACGAAAATAAACACGTTGTTTAATCCTTTGCCAGGGATAATCCCCCGGTAGAGTAAACACGCTAGCTTTAGAACAGATCATTAACACCTTTTAGATAACGTGAAATATAAAACCCGCTAATTATAGGATTTAAATTATACTTCCAACATAATTAACTTATTTTAATGTCATTTAGTCAGATAAAATTAGTATTATTTTGATACACAATTCTATTAAAGAATTTAAAATTATTGGATTTTTATCTGAGCTGTTAGGGAAAAAGTAAATAAATAACTTAAGCCTTAGAAAGATTGACCACACATTTGTAAAATTTTTTTGTCTTTTAGAAAATTTTCAAAGAAAAAATAAGCTTACGAGGGGTGGGGGGAGGTAGATTTTGTGAAAGAGGAGTTCTTCCAGATCAAGAATACAAACATAATGTTGAAGTTTATGTATGTGTGTATATATATATATATATATATATATATATATATATATATATATAATATATATATAATATATATATATATATAATATATATATATATATTATATATATATATATATATTGTACAAAGAGTTTATTGTATTATGAATATAATGTATTGATAGGGTGTTTGTATATATACTATAATATATATTATAAAATAATAGGTAATTAACAATTAAGGTAATTGTTAAACAATATTTAGCCAAATAACTAAAATTTATGTAAACAAGTAAAATGAGCACAAGCTAAACTAAATAGATACATAGGAGTGTTATATGTGTTATACAGTTTTTTAAAAAAATGTTCACAAGTCATTCAATAAAAATTGAAATAATGTTGATATTGAGATGAAACTTGGCACATATGTTAGTCTTATACATAGCCACATGCGTGCCAAATTTTATCCTTTCGCATCATTTTTCCGCGTTTTAATAATGACGTCATAAAAAATATTTTTCGAATAGCACAATTACAGCGGTAGACTGATTTTTGTACAAAATGTTAACTCATAAATACATAAATACACTGTGCGCTACGATGATAACCGCACACACACACACTCACATTCACACATAGATTCACAAAAACCACTCAAGTGGCCTTAAAACCACCTGAAACGGATAATTCCTGTTTTATCACGGTTTTGGATTTTTTGCAAACACAATACTTTTCCTATATACCTACGGTATAAATGAGGAAAAGTAAAAATGAAAAAAGCAAATACATACCCAATTATTTGTGTATGTTATAAACATTTGCTGCCATGTCATGAACGATATAATCATGTGATCAGATTGAAATTGGGTACGCATATAGCCATGTATAAAACTAACATATGTGCTAAGTTTCATCTCATTACCAGCATCTCATTACCAGAATGATGTAAATACGTTTTTCAAAATAATTGTCAGCAATCTCATGCCAGCAAGTACTACCACTGGGTAGATTCTTGCAACAGGCATATCAAAGCCATATCTTATCACTGTTACTATTATTGCTAATAACATATCTTTCATGTAGTTGCAATATTCAATAAAAAAAGTTAAAAAAAAAAATAATTAATATAAATTAAAATTTATATTTTAATTAATATTTTTTATATTTCAATCAAGTTTATATGTTACAATCAATTTGGTACAAGTGTACTCCTCGACGTAATAATCAAGTGTACTAAGTTTCGTTATTATACAACAAGTTTATCTATGATTTTTGGTAAAACATAAAAGTTAAGTAGCATCGAGCGTGTTCAGTGCCTGGATATGAAACGAATGTACTTACTATATCTAAGGACGAGCGATGCGAGTTCGAAGGTGTGTTGCAGTATATATTTAACGAATTGTATTTCTGATAGCGAGCGAAGCGAGTCTGAAGCTGGAAAGATTAAATATAAATATAAATATATTTTTTATTTCTTTTGACCCTTGCGGGAATGTGAAAATCGTCAAATTACATAATATTATAAATTAATAATACATATGAAAAAAAATACAATTTAAAACTACTACTACTACTACTATGTATAACTTGTATACTGCATCACGCATATATTCAATAATTAAATATTAATATTAAAATAAATAAATAGCTAATAATAAGAAAAAATTAAAATAAGAAACAAAATCAAAAAAATAATTTTATAAGGTTATTATAATGTTTTACTAAATTGATAAATAAAGACAAAATTGTTTAAAAAAAGTTACAGAACCATATAATAAATTAACTAAAATTCAAAAATTGAAGTTTTTAATTGTTGTGTCACTTAAAAATTCATTGTAACTGTAAAAGGATTTATGAAGTAAAAATTTTTTTAGCTTTAGTTTAAAGCGGGTTTTGCCGGTCAGTGCAGTGATTTCTGTTGGTAGTTTGTTGTATAATACTTGGCCAAGATATAAAGGAGAGCTTTTAAAAATTGACAACTTGTTATTTGTTATAGCCAACTTAGTTTTGTTTCTGGTTGCGTATTTGCCTTTCTTAAGTTTTTCAAACTGAGGGTTTTTATGGACAAAACAAAGTAGATGTAAAATATGCATACACGGCAGAGTGAGTATGTTTAATTTGCTGAACCACTTCTTACAACTTTCCCGAGGCTTAAGCCCCAGTATAGTTCGGATTGCTTTCTTCTGTTTTACAAATACATTGTTGATTTTTGTTGACCCTCCCCACTGAATCAGACCATAAATCATTTTGAAATTAAATTTGACGTTGTAAATTTGTATTAATATGGCTCTGTTTACAAGTTGTTTATAATACCTTATGAGGTAGATCTGTTTAGTCAGTTGTTTGTTGAAAGCTTTAATATGCTCTGTCCATGTCAAGTTTATTCACCGTCTTAAGTCGAACCGCTTAAAATCGTCTGCAAAATTATTTTTTAATCGCTTAAAATTAGCGTAGCAAATCCGGTTTAATGAGTAAAAGATCCGAGGTACCCCGTACCCGATTTTTTTCGAGCTTTATAGAATATTATTAAAAAGAAATTAAGTTTGAACTACTTAGATGTGATGGTATCATTTTTACAAAACGATTTTAAGCGGTTCGACTTAAGACGGTGAATAAAAAAGCTTTTATAAAGATATCATGGAAATATAAAAGGGGAGAAGGTGGAGTAATATTTATTAGAAGTGACTTTATTGGTTAAAAAAAGGCAATGGAATCCTTCTCCTGAATCACAAGTAGGAACCTTAAAAAAAAGTCTTTAACTTATCGGCTGTGAACAAGAAGAACGAAGGACACTTTTTGAATAATGCTTGGAGTGAGGGGAAGAAAATGTTTCCTTAAGGATATTCTAACGTTATGCTAAAATACATTTTCTTATTCTGTATTCATAGATGTCCCTCTATATTTTTCCCTTGCCTCAGTACTTAGGTTTCATTAAATTCAAGTTTTTCCTACAAGAGTTTTTTTCTGTCTTCTCGTACCTCTCTGCTTTACGATATTTATTTTTTATAAAATGTATTTATTGTTGAATAAAAATTTGATTTTCTGTTATACAATAAGTTGATTTTCTCTGAGAACTATTTACTTTTAACGAATCATCAAAGAAAAGCAGGATCCCTTCGGTCCTTGCTACGGTCGGCTGCTTCGTGGCTCACTCCTTTGTTGGCCAAACGTATCGTATAGAAGTCTCTTGTGTATCGGTGGCTGTTTTTCTGAAATTATATTATGTCATATATTTAGCAAAGTTTCATCATAGGTGACCATGTTTTGAGAGTCAATGGTTGTTTTGTTTAGGAAACAACTTTATTAAAATGGAGTCCAATAAAAGTCCCGATCTAGCGTATTAAAATGAAGTCGAATCAGAGACCCGATCTAGCGAGCACATCCATGATTATGAACTAAGTCTTGATCTAACAACTTCATCCATATACTTTTTAAACCCAGGTATGTTCTTTCGAGTAGAGCGAACATATGTTCTCTCGTTCTAGCGAGTGTATTTATAATTTTGAACCTAGTCTTATTCTATTACGATATGATTTATAATTTTTGAACCTAGTATTATTCTATAACGATATGATTTATAATTTTTGAACCTAGTCTTATTCTATAACGATATATGATTTATAATTTTTGAACCTAGTCTCATTCTAACGATGCCATTTATTATTTTTGAGCCTAGTCTCGTTCTAGCGAGTTTATTTATAATTTTTGAACCTAGTCTCATTCTAACGATGTCATTTATTATTTTGAACCTAGTCTCGTTCTAGCGAGTTTATTTATATTTTTGAACCTAGTCTCATTCTAACGATGTCATTTATTATTTTGAACCTAGTCTCGTTCTAGCGAGTTTATTTATATTTTTTGAACCTAGTCTCATTCTAACGATGTCATTTATTATTTTTGAGCCTAGTCTCGTTCTAGCGAGTTTATTTATAATTTTTGAACCTAGTCTCATTCTAACGATATGATTTATTATTTTTGAGCCTAGTCTCGTTCTAGCGAGTTATTTATAATTTTTTATCCTAGTCTCATTCTAACGATGTCATTTATTATTTTGAACCTAGTCTCATTCTAACGATGTCATTTATAATTTTTGAACCTAGTCTCATTCTAACGATGTCATTTATTATTTTTGAACCTAGTCTCATTCTAACGATGTCATTTATTATTTTTGAACTTAGTCTCGTTCTAGCGAGTTTATTTATAATTTTTGAACCTAATATTTTTATAGCGAGTGTATTTATAATTTTGAAACCATAGTCCTGTTCTAGCGATATCCTTTATAACTTTGAACCTAGTCTCATCCTAGTGGGTTTTTTTTTAAATAATTTTTTAACGTAATCTTTTTCTAGCGAGTGTATCTATAATTTTCAAACCAATCCTTTTCTAGCGAGTTAATTTATTTAATCTAAAGTCAGTCACATTTTCATCAACTCAGCTTAAAGTTTAAATGAAAGGCGTCTTTACCTCTAAAACCATATTAATATGCTAACAATATTTTTAAGTGTCAGACACTGCGCGAGTTACATTAAGACCTCGCAATACAGTTTTACACAGAAAACACATTTTAACTACACTTCTTTACAAGTATAATAATATGCAAATTGTTTTCTTATTTTTAAGAAAGAAAATGAAAAAGAAAATTATCAAGTAATGAGGAAAAGAGACTTGAAACATTGTACTTCATTTACTTACAGCTAACTTGGAAAACTTTTCCACTTGTATCCCTGCTAAAAACCAGGGGGACTTTAGACGTTTTACGACGTTGTAATCTTGTTGGTCGTGTTTTTTAGACTTTTCAGTTCGTTGACGACTTTAAAATGAAATTTATATTTTGATTCAATGATTATAAACAATAACATTTTATGTAATAATATTTATTTACTCTTTGAAACAGGTCAAATACTGTAAACGCTTTGTTATACACTCAATAAATTATTAAGTTAATAATAGACGTATATAATTAGCGAGTTAGTTAAGATCTTAAGAAGTTTGAGTGCTTAATACGAAGACATAGCCTTAAGACATGATGTTAACAAAGGTTTAATCTCTTCTTTTTTACTGAGAAAACTTCATTTAAAACTTACAAATGAGGAATTCATTTTAGGTTTCTCTTTTCTAATGATTTTGCTGAAAGTTTTGACACGTGTAATTTACATTTTACTGCTTACCTCGATGTGAAATGTGATGTAATAGTTTAGTAAATATTCAGGGCTGTTAGCTATGTTAAAAAGATTTTTATCTACTCCATGTAAGGAAAATAGCTATTATCCCTCCATAGGGAAGGAAAAGACAGTTATACCAACATAATGTCTATTTATTTAGGTGTATATTGTTTTATTTTGCAGATAGTGACTTCAATCAGCTGTTTTTTTTTAAATTTTATAATCCCTGTTCCGAGATACACTAAGGGGATAATTAAAAGAAAATCACATGTAAATTGCAAAAGTGCGGATTTGGGAAAACTCAAGCGGGGGGGGGGGGGTGTCGATTGCTCAAAATGAGCATAGGCTGACATGACGCACATATCCCCTGCGTCTTTTCGCATGAATCTTATGAAACCAGTCCGAATCTCCCCTACTAGTAATGTGCCGATCCGAGTAAAAACACTAAGACAGAAACAAAGGCGTATTAAACTGCTACTCCTGCAGCTAAAAAAGTCCGTGATGGGGATATAAAGATGTTTAATATTTTACCCTAGTTTTTATATACTTTTTTTTTTGTAAAAAATGGAGTCTTTATAAATTTTTTTGGGGGGTAAAGGCTAAGTAATATAGGGCTTTTTCTACTATTCATTCTTTGTCAAGATCAGAAGATAATATACTAAGTAATATAGGGCTTTATCTAGATTCATTCTTTGTTTCTTTGTCAGATGTTTAAGTTTTAATTCTGTTATGTATAATGAGTTCATTGTTTAAAATATAAACGAATGGTTTGAAGGGTTTTATATACACACTTATTTCATCGTTTTTAGTGAGATTTTTTTTTAAGAAAATTATGCTATTGAGGTAGTTCACATGTTCATTGGCCACATAGTC
Organism: Microvelia longipes; assembly: GCA_018340805.1. Lineage (NCBI taxonomy): Eukaryota > Metazoa > Arthropoda > Insecta > Hemiptera > Veliidae > Microvelia > Microvelia longipes. The sequence goes on from JACMZG010001863.1 coordinate 54,622,661, forward strand.
TTTATCATGAAGTTATAGGACTTGAAGATAAACAATTTCTTAGCCACATGCAGCTATTGAAAACTAGTCAACTAATAGTAGATACAATCTAATATTACATGGATAAAAGCATTTCAGCTCTCGGGTTGTCCTCGGATATGACGGCCCCGGCAGTAAAAGGCCTCGAGAGTAAACGGACCTCATTCAAACATATATTTTTAGTATTAGGAAGCCAAACGGAATCAATTCCCCCCTCAACTTCCATAATCTAAACGACATCATAAGCGTCATTTTCACTATGAAAATTCGCTAAAATTCTCCAACATCACATATTTATCAATACATCTGGACAATCTTTGACAAAAATCTAACGTGACTTTAGCTATAAAATATACATAAACTGTTTTATTTACGACTGTAATATTCTAAAGGGTTTCGCTGCAACAGAGATACATGTAACATTATGACGGATTCATGCGGATGCAATAAAAATTATAACGAAAAAACGTTTTTTACTGCCCTTGTCGTTTTGAGAGCTGTAGGAAGTTTAAATAAACGTCAAAAATAAAGTATTTCGAGCTTATGAGTAGTTTTTTTGAAAAAGAAAATTTTGTATTAAAGATCGTCAGAGTATTAAAGCTATATATTTTAAATATTTAAATATTTGAGATGGAAGTGTTTTTGGTATTAATATTTCTGGAAAAAATATTTTTTATGGTAACTTAGCGTTCACTTTATATGATGTATTCGGAAGGGTTTAAAAAATATTAAAGGGCAAAGGAATAAAAAAGAGCGATAATTCAAAATCCGCCTGGATGGAAGGACCAATAAAAGTGTTGAGTGTCCTGAGGGAGGGATGTACAGAGTATAATATAATCCCCTTGGTTTTTGCTCATCATGCAAATGGGCAGTGGTTCTGTTATTCATGGCCCTTTTGGGTCGTTCTCTACCCCGGTGTTATAAACCCTACATGGCTTGACCGAAGTCTTTTATAGTAAGATTTATGGCTCGGTAAAAACCTTTTTCTCTCTTCCATGTTTTCTGCCTTTGTGAATAAAACATGGCTACCCTTCGAGATCAAGAGTTTGGGTTTTACAGAAGGTGCGCCCCAAGGAGGTTGACTGGGACCTACCTTGTCAATTACATCAACTTTTACTAGCGTTTCAATGAGACAGAATTTGACTTTTTTTTTATCCTACTAAAACTCTAGAGATGTAAAACAAAATTTTATTAGAAAACATTTTTTTAAGGGTAACTTAAAATAAGTAGTTAAAATTGTGCTTCATGATGCTGAAGTAGAATCATATCCGGGCTAACGAAGGGGCGTAATTGACGAAATTATATGCAATCCCCTTCCCCTAAATAACGAAAGGGCGTAATCGACGAAATTATTTGCAATCCCCTCTCCCTAAATAAAGAAAGGGCGTAATCGACGAAATTATTTGCAATACCCTCCCCCCTAAATAACGAAAGGGCGTAATCGAAGAAATTATTTGTTACCCCCCCCCCTAAAGTTATTATGAGCTTATAATTTCTCTCTTAGAAATAATATCCCGGGGGCTTTGCCTAGTTCGTAAAATAATATAAATTAATGAATACTTTAATGTTTTAATTAATAATATTAATTAAGGAAATATTTGAATATTTTATTATTTTATTTTTATTTATTTTATTTTTTTTTTATTTTTATCAATATGCATTGTATATACATATAAATAAATTATAAAATCAACAAATTATGATAAATATTACAAAATAAAATAAAATAATAAAATAAATAGTTAAAATAAATACACAAACTATTATTAATATAATAAATAGTAATAATAATAATAAAAAATTAGTAAATAAAAAATAAAATAATTAATCGAAGAATCAGCTACCGTCGATACTTGCTGTTGGATATAAATATCCCTGGACCGGTTTCGGCATAACGCCATCATCAGCAGGCGGGGCAACACTCGAGCTCTCAACTAATAAAGTTAAATCAGTGATTAACTTCTAGTCTCAATGAGCACGACGAGCCCTCTGAAGATAAGGGAGGAAGTAGGAAAGGGTTTATAAAGGGAATGTGTACTGAGTCAAGGTCGTGACCCTGAGTAGTCAGGTGTGTGAGTCAGGTGTGTGGGTGAGCCATCTGGCGTTATGATGCTTTGTGTCTTTTATTATGATGTGTACCGGTGTCATGGTTTTCCCGTTTCGTTTTTTGTCAAGTGCTGGTTTGAGTACCGAAAAAGTAATGTCCGAATTGAAAGTAAGTTGTTCGTTAATAATTGTCTTGTCAGTAATTCTGTGTTTGTATATTTCTAGTCTTTCAAGTACGTCAAGTTTAGGTCCTTTTGATTGTTTGTGTAGCAGTTTCATAGAGTTTGACATTGTGTCTGGTTCGTGTCCGTGTGTGCGAAGGTGGTTGGCAAAGTTAGAATCTGATTTATCTTTTATGAATGAGCGTAAGTGCTCTTTATACCTAGTGTTTAGTGTACGATATGTTCTACCTATATAATTTTGTTGGCAATCTTTGCAAGTTATCTTGTAAACTCCACTTTGGTTATATAAATTTGGGTTATTGGAGTTATGTGTTAGTTTGTTACCTATATTATTATTTGTTTTGAAGGCTGTTGATAAGTTGTGTTTATTGAAGAAGTTTGCGAGTCTGTAAGTTTCTTTCCCTACGTAGGTTAAAGCTGTCCATTGTCTGTTAGTATCTGTCTCGTCTGTTTTGGTGTTGGCAGAGCCGTTTTTCCGTTTGTATTGTGTGATGAGTTTGTCGATGTCGGTCCTAGTGTATCCGTTCCTGTCTGCTATGTCGTATATCGTATTAAGTTCTTTTTTGTAGTTGTCTGGTGTCATAGGTATGTTGTGAAGTCTATGTATCATGGATCTGTAGGCTGCTAGTTTGTGTTGCATTGGGTGGTTTGAAGTTGCGTGTATTGTGTGGTCGGTTGCTGTTGGTTTTCTGTATATGCTAAAGTCTAGTTTGTGATGCTTTCGCGTTATTGTCAAGTCCATGTAGTTAAGTTGTCCGTCTGTTTCTTTTCTAATGTAAATTGTATTTTGGATGTACTGTGTTCATGAAGGTTAAAAGGTTATTGGTGTTATCTACTTCAGAATCAACGATGATAAAATATCGTCGACATAACGTTAACAGATCACCTTAAACATCTCTGTAATCTTTGGTATAAATATCATCTTCAAGAGATTGTAAGAATACTTCAGACATTACAGCAGAAGTAGGATGACTCATTTCCCAAACCGTCTGTCGCAACATATATCATTGTTGAAAGTGAAATAGTTTGTTTTAGTGTAACGCGTAATAAGTTTATAATTTGTGTAACGAGTTTTGGATCATGGTTAAGTAACATGTTTTCTTCTAATTATCAGTGTTTCGTTGACTGGTATGGATGTGTAGAGATTAGTTATATCGAGTGAAATTAATTTGCTGTTAGGTGATAGTGTTAGATTATTTGTTAATGTGGTGAGTTCGTGGCTGTTTTTGAGCGTGTGTTTGTCTTGTAATTGTGCAAGTTCTTTTGTTAGGGAGGCGAGTTCTTTAGATGTTTTGTATGCTGGTGCAGGTCTATAGTTATTTACAGGTCTGATTGTTATGTTAGGTTTTTTATGAATTTTTGGAAGAGCTTTAAGTGTTGGTGCAGATGGATTTGGGTTTATGTAACGATATACGTTTTTAGGTGCTATCACCAGAGGTGACTTTTTATTGCGTGTTTGAGTTCTGTTTGATATTTATTGGTGGATCTTTATCTAGTTTATTGTATCCGTTTTTATTTATAAATTCTAATGTCATATGTGAGTAATCAGTGTTCTTAATTATAACTGTGGTGTTGCCTTTATCGGCTTTAGTTATTGTGAGATTGTTATCTTTTAGTTTAGTTTTAATTTGTTTAAGTGTTCTATGGTCGATGGTGTTGCTTACGCATTTATCTGTTATCTTGTATTTTGTGTAAAATGTCTACTGCAGTGTGTCTAGCATGATTTTGTTTATCTACTGGGAGTTTGTTTATGGCAAGTTCGGTGTCAATGACTAATTGTTCTATGGCTTTGTGTCGGTTATTAGAATTTAAGTTATGTTTCAGTCCTTTGTCTAGTAATGTCAGTTCAGTTGTAGTAAAGTTTGTGTCTGTTAAGTTAACGGTACGTTGGTGAAATGTATGTTTATTATTATTGTTTTTGGGTATATTATTATATACCCAATTATTAAATAATATTATTATATTATTAATATATGTTTATTAATATTACCCGGTACACATCATAATAAAAGACACAAAGCATCAATAAGCCAGATGGCTCACCCACACACCTGACTCACACACCTGACTACTCAGGGTCACGACCTTGACTCAGTACAACATTCCCTTTATAACCCTTTCCTACTTCCTCCTTATCTTCAGAGGGCTCGTCGTGCTCATTGAGACTAGAAGTTAATCACTGATTAACTTTATTAGTTGAGAGCTCGAGTGTTGCCCCGCTGCTGATGATGCGTTATGCCGAACCGGTCCAGGGATATTTATTCCAAGCAAGTATCGACGGTAGCTGATTCTTCGATTGCTTCTTCAACTTGCGGTAAATATAACCTTTTAATAAAATAATAAATTATAATAATAATTATAATAACACTAAATAATAAAACAAAATAAATAAATACAATTACATAATAAACACAAATAACAAAAGCTTTACCTAAAAATAAATATAATCAGAAATTAAAAGAAAGAAGTAAAATTAATAAATCTTTTTATATTAGACAATAACACAATATAATTAATTAAAAATTTAATATTAATGTGCATGGTAGATAAAAATTTAATAATGATACAAAATGGTATGTTTTGTATCAAGCTATATAATAGATATATTAGTATATGAAAATTTATATTTATAGTATTGTATGAATTAAATTTATTGCATGGAAATTTATTTGCGTAATAAATCTTATTTAATTATTTAATGTATGCTATGAATTATGTTTATAGTTTAAGAAGTATTTAGAATTGTTTTTGTGTTAAAAAGTTAGTTATTGGAAAAGTATTGCATGCTAAGTTTGTAAGTAACTCTACCCCCTAAAAGGGGAGCCTCGGCTATAGCTGAATAAAAACTGTTAAAACGAATTAATTTATAAATTGTGTATATGTTTCTAAATTGTGTATTCAGTTTTAATAAAGGCTTATTTATTTATTTATAATTAAGGAAATCCATTTTACAGTTTTTGTGATGATTAAAAACACTGAAAAATTATTGAACCTAAACTACTGTCTTATATTAAAATGTGAGGTTAGAGACGAAACTCCATGTCCTCTTCCGTGCTGTTATGATTTTAAAACACGCCGAAGATTACATTTCCTTTGAGATTTCGCTGATTGAGATGAATGAAATTGACGAAAAATGCACGAAAAGCAAATTGAAAAATAAGAAATGGAAGTAGTAAGGTAAATATAATGCTAAGTGTAGTTAGTAAGGATTGAAAAATAAGAAATGGAAGTAGTAAGGTAAATATAATGCTAAGTGTAGTTAGTAAGGATTGAAAAATAAGAAATGGAAGTAGTAAGGTAAATAAATGCTAAGTGTAGTTAGTAAGGATTGAAAAATAAGAAATGGAAGTAGTAAGGTAAATAAATGCTAAGTGTAGTTAGTAAGGATTGAAAAATAAGAAATGTAGAGTAGTAAGTAAGTATATAATGCAAGTGTAGTTAGTAAGGATTGAAAAATAAGAAATGGAAGTAGTAAGGTAAATAAATAATGCAAGTGTAGTTAGTAAGGATTGAAAAATAAGAAATGGAAGTAGTAAGGTAAATATAGATAAGTGTAGTTAGTAAGGAATTGAAAAATAAAAATGGAAGTAGTAGGTAAATATAATGCTAAGTGTAGTTAGTAAGGATTGAAAATAAGAAATGAAGTAGTAAGCAGGTAAAATAAGTAATGCAAAGATGAAGAGTAAGGATTGAAAAATAAGAATGTAAGTTAAGGTAAATATAAAGTGCAAGTGTATTTAGTAAGGATGAAAATAAAAAATGAAAGAGTAAGGTAAATAATATGCTAAGTGTAGTTAGTAGGATTGAAAATAAGAAATGGAAGTAGTAAGGTAAATATAATGCAAGTGTAGTTATAAGGATTGAAAATAAGAAATGGAAGTAGTAAGGTAAATAAATGCTAAGTGTAGTTTTAAGGATTGAAAAAATAAGAAATGGAAGTAAGTAAATATAATGCTAAGTGTAGTTAGTAAGGATTGAAAAAAATAAGAAATGGAAAGTAGTAAGGTAAATATAATGCTAAGTGTAGTTAGTAAGGAGAAAAATAAATGGAAGTAGTAAGGTAAATATAAATGCTAAGTGTAGTTAGTAAGGATGAAAAATAAGAAATGGAAGTATAAGGTAAAATAATAAGATAATGTATTAGTAAGGATTGAAAAAAAATAATGGAAGTAGTAAGGTAAATATAATGCTAAGTGTAGTTAGTAAGATTGAAAAAATAAATGGAAGTAGTAAGGTAAATTAATGCTAATGTAGTTAGTAAGGATTGAAAAATAAGAATGGAAGTAGTAAGGTAAAAATATAATGCTAATGTAGTTAGTAAGGATTGAAAATAAGAAATGGAAGTAGTAAGGTAAATATAATGCTAAGTTAGTTAGTTTGAAAAATAAAAATGGAAGTAGTAAGGTAATATAATGCTAAGTGTAGTTAGTAGATTGAAAATAATAAAATGGAAGTAGTAAGAGTAAATTAATGCTAAGGTAGTTAGTAAGGATTGAAAAATAAGAAATGGAAGTAGTAAGGTAAATATAATGCTAAGTGTAGTTAGTAAGGATTGAAAAATAAGAAATGGAAGTAGTAGGTAATATAATGGAGTTAGATGAAAATAAAAATGGAAGTAAGTAATGCTAAGTGTAGTTAGTAAGGATTGAAAAATAAGAAATGGAGTAGTAAGGTAAATATAATGCTAAGTGTAGTTAGTAAGGATTAAAATAAGAAATGGAAGTAGTAAGGTAAATATAATGCTAAGTGTAGTTAGTAAGGATTGAAAAATATGAGACAGGTGTAAAGGTAAATATAATGCTAAGTGTAGTTAGTAAGGATTGAAAATAAGAATGGAAGTAGTAAGGTAAATATAATGCAAGTGTAGTTAGTAAGGATTGAAAAATAAGAATGGAAGTAGTAAGGTAAATATAAGTGCTAAGGTAGTTAGTAAGGATTGAAAAATAATAATGAAGTAGTAAGGTAAATATAATGCTAAGTGTAGTTAGTAAGGATTGAAAAATAAGAAATGGAAGTAGTAAGGTAAATATAATGCTAATGTGTAGTTGTAAGGATTGAAAATAAGAAATGGAAGTAGTAAGGTTATAATGCTAAGTGTATTAGTAAGGATTGAAAATAAGAGGAAGGAAGGTAAGCTAGTCTAATGTAGTTAGTAAGTAAATCGAAGTGTAGTTAAAGGATAAATAAGAAATGGAAGTCTAGTAAGGTAATGCAAGTCGGTAAACTAAGTGTAGTTACCTAGTGTAGTTAGGATGAAAAATAAGATGGAAGAAAGGTAATATAATGCTAAGTGTAGTTAGTAAGGATGAGACAAGTCATTGGAAATGGAAGTGTAAGGTAAATATAATGCTAAGTGTAGTTAGTAAGCGACTAAGTCAAGAAAAGGAATGATTCGGTAAGAACAGATTCCAAAATGGAGATAAAGTATAAACTGAAGAAGAATGTTACAGGAGATGTAAGGAAGAGACGAGGAAAGGAGATAAGAGAATCTGACTAATTGCATACTGGAGGGCAAGTAATTGGACTAAATCAGCAGAGCATTTGTCACCTGCCTCACAGCAAGAACAAATAACCCTCTCCCTGGCAGTCTAACGACGTTAGGGTGGAACCTTGATACTCAGGGTCCTCCGAATCATTCATCAACCTCCGCCACCTTTATCTCTGTCTAGAGTTCTCTCCCTCCCAGGCTATTCCTCTAAACATTACTCATTTAGTATACTCCTTTGTTATATTGCTTTACGACTAAGTGAATTATTGTTTAATACTTTTCTTTATTTAATTGGGTTTCGTATAAAATCTTGTCTCTTCCCTTCCTTCTAAAGGGTTTAATTTCTTTATTAAAGATATTAATCGCTGGGTAGTTGCATAGGGAAAGAAGGAGTATTTAATGTAGACTGACTGAAAGATTATAAACAGGAGTACTGGCTCCTGCAGGGTATAGTTGCATTGAGCCAATACAACTACAGCATTGTGTTTCTGGTATGTACCTCAAAACTTTACAACATTGTGTTCTGGTACCTCGGTACTTCTCCTCACAACTTTACAACATTGTGTCAAGGTACCTCGGTACTTCTCCTCACAACTTACAACACGGTTTTCTGGTACCTCGGTAACAACTTGTGTTTCGGTACCTCGTACTTCTCCTCACAACTTTACAACACTGTGTTTCTGGTACCTCGGTACTTCTCCTCACAACTTTACAACATTGTGTTTCTGGTACTTCGTCGCTTCTCCTCACAACTTCACAACATGTGTTTCTGGTACTCGGTACTTCTCACAACTTGTACAACTCCTCACACTTGTGTTTCTGGTACCTCGGTACTCTCACAACTTCACACATTGTGTTTCTGGTACCTCGGTACTTCTCCTCACAACTTCACAACACGTGTTTCTGGTACCTCGGTACTTCTCCTCACAACTTACAACATTGTGTTACTCGTACTCTGGTACCTCGGTACTTCTCCTCACAACTTCACAACATGTGTACACTTCTCTCACAACTTACAACATTGTACCTCGGTACTTCTCCTCACAACTTGTGTCAAGTTCCAACTTAGTAGCATAAACACAGCATGAGTTATGCGTTAAAAAGCACAAGACTGACAACCTGATGACGTCATTCTGACTCCATGATTCACTCAGAACGTTACAAAAGAGCCTGAAAGGGATGATTTTTATCTAACCTCGGTTTTTTGATTTTTAGGGTGATCAGAATACTTTTTCTTATACCTATGGTAATAGAAAAGGAAAAGTAAAAACGTTTTAACGCTTTGACTTTTTTTACTAATATGTAACATTAAAGAATAGATGACTGGGCGATGTTGAAAACTAGGGATACTCTTCAAACAAAAGATAATTGCAGACAAGCTAGGAGAATTTTGAAGAAAGTCAACAAAGCCATGAGTATATGGACTCTCTCCTTGGTGAGGAAGAGCTTAAGATACCTGGTGGGTATCTTGACAGGTCAATGCTAGTTTCAGAGACATTTGCATGCTATGAAGATAAAGGCAGAGCCAATGTGTCCCAAGTGAGAAGTCGAGGAGGAGACGACAGATCACTATTTGGGATCGTGTGAAGCATACGCCAGACTAAGGTTTAGTATATTTGGATCAGCCACTCTTCTGGACGACGATTTAGTGAAACTCCCATGGGCAGATGTTCTGAATTTCATTAAGGAATCAGACAGGTTCAAAGAGAATAGAAATTTTATCAGGTAAGAGGTGAGGACGTTCTTGGGGCCGAGCGTTCCAGATACATAATTGCTAAGATCTACCATCATCCTCACCCATACTACTATACTATAATATAGTATACTAACATTAATTAATAGTCAATTTAGTGTAAAAAAAAACTATTTGTATTTTTCAAATACTACTTTGAAAAATACAATTTCTTATAAACAATTAGACGCTATTACATACTTTTTAACAATGTTTTTAATTAAATTAGTTGAATATAGACAACCGTGTTTAACAAAATTAAAAGATCTAAAAATTGAACTTGTATTTAAATATAAATTGTAATAGACTCGTGTGTATGCTAATATTTGAATGTTTCCAAAGCATTACTTTTGCTCTGTTTCAGCGGAGGCTTTCTTAAATTATTACTACATTTTTAACGAAAATGGTTTCAAGAAAATTTTCTTAATCAAATAGAAGTACAGTTTCTTTATTTATTTTTAGCGAATTTCCAAGAAAATGAGCTTATGAGGTTGGAGCCATGGAGAGGAGGGGAGGTATTTTTTGTATATATATATACATATATATATATATTATATATATATATATATATATATATATATATATATATATATATATACATATTGTATGTATGTATGCACGTAATTGTTTGTTCCCTAGAGGTTTTATAACGCACGATAACTTTTGAATTTTACGACTTTTAGGATCTAAATGAAACTTGGTACAAAAATCGACTTCATTAATGAATAGAATCGTATTGTTTTTGTAATGTGTATGACGTCATTAGCCCACAAAAATGAAACAGCAAACACTTATAAAAATCACAAATACTAAAAACTAAAATTTCGAACTATGCGTTTAAATAATTAATCACTTTTTTAATTTAGTTTAATTTAATTAAATAAAATAATATTATTTAATAAATTATTGAAAATTTCATTAAATTTCATTAAATTGAAATTCCAAGTGAGATGCTTTGAAAAACAATAACACCATTTGCTACATGTTTAGCAAACGGATATGAAAATTATCCTTCTGCTCTAAAAATTGCATAAGTCATTTATAAATATAATAATATATATATATATATATATATATATATATATATATAATATATATATAATATATTAAATATATATTATATATTATATATATATATATGTGCGACTATGGCTAGTAGCAGCTCTGCCAATCTCAGACCAGTCTCTATAGTATCCATAATCTCAAACGTCATCAAAATCTTTATTAAGACCAGGCTCACTAATTTTTTGATGAAACACAATTTATTTTGTAAATCCCAGTTTGGTTTCAGGAAGAGAATGTCAACTGTCGATGTTTTTTCAAACATTATTCAAAATTGACACAATATAATTGTGCAAGAGACACCTAGGAAATGTAACAAGCAAAATGCAATGCTACATCTGGGAACTGCTCCATCATTCGATATTCATCATCATTGATGGCTCGACATAATGTCAAGTCCCACTCTGTTGGACATTAGAGCACCGCTCGTCTCTGGTAAATACTTCGCATTATATTCTTCGGAATTCATTGAAGGTTAGAGTGAGTTAAGGCTCTGTCGGTGCCCTGATGAGTTAGACGTTACGAAACAGCGTGGGACATGACATTGTGTCGAGCCATGATGACGAATGATGACAATGATGACGTTCCTAGATGTAGAATTGCATTTTGCTTGTTACATTTTCTATGTTTCTCTCGCACAATTATATTGTGTCAACTATTTATATTTTGCAAAACTCGGTAGTATCAAATGATATATTATTCAAAATATCAATGCAATTTTTGAGAATAGTATTTACCTGGGCCCCGTTGGATGAAATTACAAGTGCAATAGGGATCTTTTTCCCTGCGAAAAACAATAACCCTAAATTTCGCTAATGTTTTGAAAATTTATCGGTAAACCGGGTTGATGACGTCACAACGTGTTTTCATATTGTGAGGTCACCCAACAGTCTAAAGCGGATAGGATAATTAAAAGTTCCGAGGTCCTCTGTAATTGATTTTTATTCATAGAAATTTAATCAAAATCGTATTTAGGAAAATAAAAATATCGCTTAGAGTTCAAAGACAAATGAAATTATATCTAAATGAAATGGTCAAGAGTAAAGAAAATATAAGGGGGAATTTTCTTTTCACTTGATTGTCTGTCATATTTATTTTTACCCTCATCTGTCAGATTGATTTTTATCAGGGCATTTGAATTTCGAAGAAAGATATAAAAAAGCATGTAAAAGGAATCTGGGGCCTGTCTGTTTCTTTTCAAGATGCAATTTTCTTATCCTCTGGGAAATATAAAGAAAAATGAAATAGATTTTCTTTTGGAGGGTAGCTAGAAGACTTTAGGTGCTGACCAGAATGATTGTCCAGTTAAAATATTTCTTTTGTTTTCCTACAACTTTTTTGTGGTCATAAAATTGAATTCTAATGTGTTACTTTTAGTAAACCTCCCGTAATCCAACACGACCAATTCAAGCCCTGGTCCCAATTTTAAGGTCCTTTAAAAATGGTGCAAGTACCATTTTAAATGTACTTATTAAATTTTCCCCTCTGCAGCGCAGTTCTTTTTCAAGAACTAAAGCAGAGGGTACTTTATTGTAACAACTTTGTGTAACTCTTTTGTAAAAAAATTTAAATAAAGGAATTAAAAAAAAATAAATAAACACGTAGAAAGTCAAAACGTTTCTTAAATTAAACACGTAGTAAACAGTAATTGACAACGTAGGTTAAAAAAACGTAGTTGACAGTAATTTAAAAGAAATGATAGATTACCTAGCAAGTAGTTAGTCATTTCTTCGAACACGGACTGTCTAGGTAACATACATGTGCAAGCAATCCCATCGCCGCGACACTTAAATCCTTGAACGCTTTTCTTCATCAATTTGACTTTAACAAAGAATATAATAGATATAGAATGTCGTGAGGTATACGAGAGCGTCAGACAGAAGGTGAGGGTGGACTCAGTGCTGGCATCTAGCGGCAGCTTTGAAACTAACTATCTTTACTATCACATTCTTCCCACTTTTTTAAGTTAGTCTTCTAAAATCATCTCTTTCTTTATTACCATTTTAACGACACGAATTTATCTACTTGAAATTACGTCATTATTTTCTAAAGAAAATATTTGGATTAAACAGTTTTGTGTCAGAAATAGTTTGCTGGAAATAAGACGACAGTGAGTGGTACATTCTTGTACTCTAGCGGTTCTGACCTTTGTCGCCTTGGAGGTCTAGAGTAGGCATCCCAAGTAGCTTTCTGTATATTTCATATTATTGTACAAATAAATGATCGCTAATTTTACATTGCACTTCGAGCTGACGAGCTATAAGGCTCTAAACATGTATTATGATCATGTAGAGATATTTAAGTACACTGCTATACAGCAGTCCTTCCTTAACCATTTCTGTACATTGAACATACTTGTAGGAAAATTAATACCTAATTAGGTTGGGCGACTTTAAGCCAAACCCAATATAAGTTAGAAAAGAATCGCTATAAATTCAATTAATTTATTAAAATAAACCTATTACGTTCTTTTCTAGCACCTGAAAGTTAAATCCTTTTCAAACTTGATACAGGTATTCTTTATTTTGCTTTAAAAGAGGCAAAAACATTAAAGTAAATAAAAAAGCAGGGAAACAGAATATTTGGCCTCGAAAGTCGTAATATATTAGTAGGGAAAGCAGCTCTTAGAGATCTGCGGCTCTTGCTTTAGGTATTTATTACAATCCCAGTTGGCTAAACTGCTCTTCTGTGTATTACTGCACAGACTTAAAAAAACAAGGTAGTGTTTTCCCCCTCTTTTTGCTCTTAGTACTTTACCCCTCCCTTCCTCTTCTCGACTGCCATTTTTTTACAACCAACCTTTGTTACCCCAAACATTCTAACCGGGTATAACAAATATAACCCCTTGGTTTTTTTATTATTTTTTTACTATGGAAAACAGGTTTTTTATTTAAAAAAAAAACCCTGGGAACAACGGTGAGGAAAAAAGGTGCAATTTTCTAAATTGGTGGTGGAAAACTTTTTTAGTAAACTTGTGTGGATGTTAAATAAGAAGAGATGGGGATAAGTTGGAACAGAATTATTGTAAAGTTTATTACAGCGCGGCTATATCTGGTTTTTTAAAATCCCTTACTGTGCGGTTATACTTATATTTTGTTTATAAAAGATCTACAATTTTTTTATTTCAATCAAAAACAAAGCTTTCTCTTTGATTAGATTTTATTTCAAAATTATTTTACTTAACAGCTTCTAAATTTGATTAGTTTCTCACTTTCTTTTCTTTGTCTTTTATTTATTTGTACCTACGAATTCGAAGATTTATGTTATTAGTAAAATAAGGAGTGATTTCATAAATTTTTCTTATGATATAATCTTGAGATGATATTGTCTGCTTGTTCACAAACTAAACATAAATTAAAAAATATTTCCTATTTCCTTAAGAAATGCTATTTTTAACCAAATAATATTATAGACAAAAATGCTTTTTCGTTTTGTTTTTTATGAAAAGTTATAGTACGTCACACGGCTAAAAGCAGTTGACAGCGTAGGAAAATAGTGTTGATGAATCAATAAGGTTGGCCTGATTTGACATTGGGGGCTTGGTTTAACATCCAGGACTAAACCTCATTGGCTCTCTCACATTATTTTCCCACAATGTTAACTGATTTTAGCTGAGTGTCGTACCATAATTAAAAAATGTAATATTAGGACATTTTTAGTTTCGGCGGGATTTTAAATTTGAGCGGGACAAAGGTGGCAATATCGGGACCGCCGAAATTGGGTCACATCGGCAACCTTACATTAACAGGTCTTATTCTCAAGGTTACTACCTTGAGATAAACTGACCAGTAATAACTTAATAGTATCAAAACAGGTACTACCCTAAAGACTATTTGTTATAACCCGAAGTCAATCTGAATCTTTATCATCTCAAGGTAGTTTATAAACTAAATCAATTTTTAATTATAGTTTCAAATTTCTAATTAGTAGATATTTTTAACTATAATTGGTAAGTGTATATTTCTAAGAGAATTAAAAGAGAAATAATTTGTATTTGCTACGTTAAACGAGTTGAACTATCAAAAAGCTTTTCTTTTCGTTTGCTACAAAAACAGAAAACTTTCGGGATGAAAATGTTTAAAGAAAACTTGTCGCATTGGTTATTTGAAAATTGCTTGATGCTCTATGAGGAAGTGTTGCCGAATTAACAAAGTGGTGGGATAAGAAAAACATTTTATCAGCTCCAGTCCTTATTTACTTGTCAAAGTGGAAAAGTTTCCTTTGAATTGGTAAATAGTATTCCCAAGTATAAAATTGGACTATTTGCTAGTGTTGTAATACGTCCAACTTTTTCCTCCCGGATGGGGTGAAGACTGTTCGCTTAAGTAAATGGAATTGTCAAAGTGAGATGCTTGGGACATGTTTCCAAGATGGAAGGCAATTTTCCTCGATCTACAAATTACATTTCTATAAAAGAAATTTTTTTTGGAGAAAAAGAAAAAACGTCACCTGATGCAAAGTACGTCGGTTGAATATTCAAGAAGTAGTAACTCTATCTGTACTTGACGGATGTCCCCTATAACTTATAGGATACATCCGATGCAAGACCCGATACATCTATCCCTTTAGTTCTTATTTCCGTCGGGTTTATCCCTCTGCTTTCCCATTCCAGGAGTCGGGTGGAAAAAAGCTCTTATAGTTACATCCAGTACCTAAAGGGCCAAATTTAACTCCCAAGGGAAGTATACATACAGCTTTTTTTCATTCTTTACCCCCAAACCTAAACATGGCATGAATATTTAAAATAAACTTTTTTTTAGATACCCCTCAAAAAAGAGACATCTTTCGGGAAAAAAGCAAATTTGGTATTCATTCCCTAAAACCACCCCCTTTTATTTGAAAAAAAGAAACGGGTTTTCTATAAGCACCCATAAGTGAAGAAAATCCTATAAAAAGAGGTCCATCTCGTAGAGCCCTAACTCGACTCTATTCCTCAGAGATGCCGGTTAAATAAAAAAGAGTTTTATAAATATAGTTTTAGCTCTTTTATTAAAAAGTATGGCTAGGGCTCCGCAAGGCGGGCGAATTTATATTGGAATGGCTATTATAATGGCAATTGGCCATGGCCTGCTAATTGTCATAGCCTGCCATCACCTTCGGCTTGGGGGCTAACTTGGTATTTAAAGCACAATTTAGCAAAACACCCAACGAGACTCTCACAGGAATCACTAGGGATTAGCAAGGCTTAAAGATAACATGACATCGCAGTAGAGTCATAAGCAGTAGAGATAATATCGTATTCATCATGTATATGAATAAGATCGTATCGCAGTAGATTCATCGAGCATATCAATGAAGTCTTATTTCAGCAGATTCATCAACTGTATAAATGAGGTCTTATCGCAGCAGATTCATCAACTGCATGAATGAGGTCTTATCGCAGCAGATTCATTAACTATATAAATAAGATTGCATCGGAGTAGATTTATCAAGTATATGAATAAGATTGTATTGCAGTAGATTCATCAAGTATTACGAATTGGACAATCTTATATTCTATTGTATGATAGTTGTATAATATTTAGAAAAAAAAAATAAGCAAGGGTTGGCATTGGTGTCAATAAAAACGTATTATAAAGAAGCAAGACTGCCAACAATTACTAAAGAGGGGCTTAAGGAAGAAATATTTATATTAATTTAATAAGTTCGAAACTGGTGATTAACTCTTTTAATTGATATCAATAAGGAGGACAATAACCCGACTGGAATGTAAACAGATGGTTGCTATGGGGGCGAGTGTAGTATTCACTCTACCAGGGTGGAGAGGTCTCTACATGATAGCTTTAAAGGCTAACACACTCACTGTAATAAACTATCAAACCCTCTTTTAATAGACAAGTAATAATAGTTATTTATGCCATAAGGCTGAGAAGTGTGTCTTTATGTCACGGCAATTAGATTTACCGACGAGCGAAGCGAGTCGGGAAAAATTGCCAAGACATAAAGACATTCTCAGCCGGATGGCATACACTATTTTTTTTTTGAGGTAGCACTCATTAAATAAAGCACTGATTAAAAAAAAATCAAAAACTACGCTATATACTTAATTGAAAAAAAACAAACGTCCAATTATTATTAACTCCATATTATCGTCGTCATTAAATTCATCCATAGCTTCATACTTTTACTCAAAAATGTAAAAGCTTTACAAATAAACCCACAAAAATTGTCAATTAGAACACTTTTTAAAAAGAAAAAAAAAAAATTAGTCTACGAACAAAAACAGAAACAAAATGAACGTTTTTAAATAAAGCTCATGAAGGTTTAACACAGATTGTTTTTTGAACACGCTACATTCAATAATGGCGGCAACATATGAATTACTTTTACGTCCTAGGAGTTTTTTTACATTCATTATTGTCCTCGGAGGTGAAAAGTACTAAATAACCTCCTATAACAATAATGATTGGCTTCTCATCCTAAAAACGGTCCAATAAAGTGCTCAATTACGTACTACCTCAAAAAAATAATATTATAACACAACTAACAATTTTTCCAGAGTGAGACTTCTATTCAAAGCTATCGACTAACTCATTGGCTTTTAGGTATGATTCTATAATGGAATCAGAGCTGTTCACATGCTGTACTGTGTAGAAGATAAAACCTCCTGTTAGAAATAAAATATGTGTGTTGTGTAGAAGGATCTTATAAAGAGGATGATCTGATAAGGACACTTTACTAACCCTATAAACGTTTAATGAGATAGAGAAATAACTGCTAAGTGACCATCCATGTTATAGCAAAAGGCACGAAATGCAGGTTATGTAGCAAGGATAAGTCAAGTTCAACATATATTAATACTATGTAAATACCCAACCTTTATTATTTTTAACCTTTGGGTAAAGTAATATATAAACCAAGTTGGGAAACTCCAATACTAACCTGTGTAAAAAATTATGACATGCGTGATCAGCTGATAGCTGGCTCAAAAATAAAAAAGTTTGCTAAAATTGGAATAACTGCGCATGAGCCTTTTAGGATTTATTTTTTTTTACTTAATTTTATTGGAACCCTGATAACATTAGGTGAGTTTTACATTTTATCGTGTTTTCGTACTTAAATATTTACGTGAGAATTTAATGGTTTTGTGCTTGATTCTGTCAAATAATTGTTACAATAGTTTAATTAAAGAAAAAGAAAAGAAACTATAGTAAAGGTAAACCGCATATTTTTATTAAGATTTTGAAGAACATACAGACTAGAATGAATTGCCTTAAATGTAACTTAAAATTAAGATTCTTTTTATTATATTCAGAAGTTTTAGGTTAAAGCTGTGAAACTATAATTAATATTTGGAGGTGAAAAACAAATATCACACGCAAAAATGTACTTAGTTTAGTAGTGCACACGAAAAATTAGTATTTAAAGATTTGCACTTGGGCCTCTATTGGATGTGACAAAACGTATTTCTTACACAAATTATTATCATTTAATACTAAAATGTACTAATAAATGCAATAAAACAAAAAGTTTGAGTACCTTAAATAGTTTGTTTACGTTTACAAGGGTAAAAAAATGGCCGCGCCCACAGAAAAATTTGATCCAACTCCCTGGTGGACAAAATGTGAACTACATGCCAGGTCTGACAGAAATCGCATTTGTTTCCCTACTTGGTTTATATATTACTTTACCTTTAGGCTGTGAAACAGAAACATTCAGCCTAAAAAATATGACCAAACCCCATTTTTTGTTAAAAGTTTTTTTAATCTTTTATCTCTCTAGGAGATAAACAATTTTTTACATTCTAAGGAGAATGTAAAAAACACTTAATAGTTAATAGAATGTAAGAGTAAATAATTAGTAGGAGAAATGAATAATGATGAGAATAATAATAGTAGGAGAATATAAACACTTAAATAGTTAATTATCAAAAAAAGCTGTTTTCAGCACAGCACTCTTAATAAAAAAAGTTAAAAATTGGGTAGGGGGTACTATGGAACCTTCCCTCACAACATTAGATTCGCTTCGTTCGTCCTACGTATATAAAAACACCACATTAATACTGCGACACGTCTTTGGGTTTGCTTCGCTCGTCCTCAGGTGAAAAATACAGTGTGAACAGTTGGGGTTGAGGGGGTTCAACCCCAACTGTTCACACCAAACTCGGTGTAAACTATAATACGACACACGGCTAAAATCAATTGACAGTGCGCCAAAAAACTGTGAGGGAAATAATTCTATTGGTTCAGACCGACCACACTCCTTCCCCCTCCACTTCATGCCAACCTCGGTATAAAAAAATACCTTTTTCATAAATAAAATCATAAAAAGGCAACACTGGTTGTAAATATTTGTAACCTCGCGTCGCTTTTATTTCTCTCATTGAGCATATTGATCTGTTTGAGTTCGTTTCGTCTTATTCCAATCTTTTCAATTCATCCAATTATTGCGGAGTTGTAATATGATCTGAGTGTCTATATTTGACGCATGGACATTGACGTATTCTTCAAGCATTTCTTGCTATTCGAGTACAGCGCAGGGTATGTGGTCTGTCAACTAAAAGACAGAATTTTTTTTTGGAAAATGCCATGTCCTTCAATAGATGACAGTCTTGACTTTTTTAAGTCATAAATGCATATTGTGTCTATTGCAGTAAATAATTAACAACTTTAACTCCACTTAATTCATACTTCCCGAACACATTTAAAACAACAATTAGATGGTAAATTAGTAAGCTACAACAATATTCCTACTTAAAAAGTAAATAAATAATTTTTACAAATAGAAAAATACGATGTCAAATAAAAACAAATAATAAAATTCAAAACATAACCTGACTTTCAGTGTTGCCAGAGTAGGGAAATTTTTTTGTTACTTAAAAGAAGGGATTTTTTCGTCAAAGAAAGAGGGTTGAAAGCGTTGAGATTTTGGCGGGCTGTCAATTGACTTTAGCCGTGTGTTATATTATAATGACAGAAATAATTCTATTGTTCCTCGAACCAATACCTTCACTTATGAGGCATTACATTCCTCATAAGTGGTCACTTATCCAGGAACAGACCTCGCTCGAAGCAGCTTAACTTTTATGATCCAACAATAACCGTACATATACATGCCGTAATGAAACCAAGCTTAGTATACTTATTTATTACATAGTTATATTTTTTTAAATTTCTACTTAATTGTATTTTTTCGAATTTTTACATTTTTTTAAACGTATAAAAGTCATTCGATAAAAATTGAACTGATTTTAATACTGAGATGAAACTTGGCACATATGGTGGGCAATTACATGCCTGCTATATGTCAAATGATCATTTTTCCGCGTTTGATAAATTTCCAAAATTTATTGATAGTTAATTATTCACTGTCTCGCTTCGCCCTGATTAATTGCCCTGATGATTAACCTGGTTAAGGAAATACTAACGTCACAGCCTTGTTGCGTTATATACTATTCTATGTAATTGTCATTTTTTATTACGGCACTGATGATGTAATTAGCGTAGGTGGAAATACAGAGCATTGTTTAAATATACGTTTTCCTGAAGGACTTTTCTTCGTTTTCCCCAGTTAGAGCATTTGTCCTAAGCAAACCCCTCTAGATTATTCAATAGATAATGAGGATGCTCGAGTCAAAAACGAACCTATTATTTGGTGAAGAGACCCAAGTGACGTGTCAGCAATAAAGGAGTAAAGAGACTAAAGACAGTTAATGTCCTCAGGGGTAAAACTAGGCTCACTCTGCCTAATAGTTCCCCTAAACTTTAAACACAGCTTCTATCTTTCCTTAGGGACAATATCAAGCCCTTTCTCTTCTCTAATTCAATAATATTCACAAGCCTGTTATTATCGTAGTCGCAACTGATCAGGAATGACCCTCAACAAAACTCAGATACAGTAGGAACACGATATCCTCATAAGACGACAATCTGTTATTTTATTTTATTTTTTAACTATTGTTTCTCTCTCCTCTCTGTTTCCTGCTACAGGAGCGGGAAACGAGAGGAGAGAATCCATTGTTATAATTATTTCAGATGCAAAATAAGTTATTTTACATGTTGGGTTGTAAGAAGGGCTCGTCCAAAATCACCGCATGTTAGCAAATGAGTACCTGCTTTTAACTTTAGGCAGTTAAAATATGTTAAATTATATATATTATATATAAATATATATATATTATATATATATTATATATATATATATATATATATATATATATATATATATATATATATATATATATACATATATATATATCCCAACAAAAACACTCCATGAAAAAAATGCAGCCAAGTCTTGTGTAAAAAGTTATGAAATCATTGTTTACGCCAAGTCTATTCATTTGCTGTTTTCATAAATCTAATGAGAGATAGATGTTTATTTAATATCCGCAACCTATGCGCTCAAAAACCTTACAAAATTTAACAGTAAAGAAATTTCTGACTAGGAAAGAACGCAGAGGTAAAATTAATTAATCATGAATTTCTTCCTCAAATTAATATTGAAGGTTTTTTTTCTAAATAGGTATTACCTATTTATTTATTCTATTTCTAATTTCGTTCTTTAGCGTTCTTGCCAAGTCAGAAATTTCTTTACTGTTAAATTTTATAAGGCTTTTGAGCGCATACGGATATTAAATAAACATCTATATCTCTCAAGGTGTATGAAAAGAGCTAATGAATAGACTTGGCGTATACTATGATATTATAACTTTTTACGCAAGGCTGCATATTTTCACGGAGTGTTTGTGTTTTGTAAGTAATTTCGATTAATATTGCTGAACTTGGATTTTGGAAGAGCCTGTTTTCTGACTTTTTTGGTCCGTGTTTATGTCACATGTGGATAATAAATCTAGACGGCATTTTATTTTCTGTTATTAGCATGTGTTGATACCTGCACTGTTTTAACTATTTTTTCCACAAATATAAGTTTACGATACTCGAACATAAGCCTTTTAAATAAAACCCTTGACTAGACATGTCGACTAATCTTTTTCAGATATTGAACAATTTAGAAGCTGATTTAACTGTTCATAATCGAGTAATTTCCTCTTTGCATATTGTCTTGCAATTTATAATAATATACTTCGCATTGGTATTACTTTCAAACGTGATAAATAGTAATTTAAAAAAAAAAATATTAGATGACACATATATAAAATTTAACATATTTTAACTGCTTGAAGTTAAAAGCAGGTACTCATTTGTTAACATGTGGTGATTTAGGTCGAGCCCTTCTTACAACCCTACATGTAAAATAACTCATTTTGCATCTGAAATAATTATAGCAATGGATGCTTCATATTGAAATCAACAATACGCTAGCAGGTTTATATTATTTAAATTAATATAGTCATTAAATTATTGTTTGACATATATATTTTCTTGTTACACATAATGAATCATATACTGTTGATAAAGTCTTTATAAACCTCTAATTTTTCATATCAGTGGCAATATTTAGGAGATCAAATTAAAATATTGCAAATTTGACAATTTTCCCTTGCTTTATTAAACAAATCCTACCGTAACGTAGATCGTAAAGGCGTTCGATTTCGGCACCTGAGGTCCGGGATTCGCAGCCCGGGCTATGCTCTAAGATTTTATGAATAGTATTTGTTTAAAAAGATTTCGCCAACTTTAATTAATTCTTAGAGTGTAGTAGATGCAATCCACCTGAGGTTGTTCCCGTAGGGTGAATACCCTGATGGGCCGAATGGCCCTAAAACGGGCATTTATTTATTTATTTTTATTATATATATATATATATATATGTAATATATATATATATATGTATATATATATATATATATATATATATATATATATATTATATATATATATATATATATATATATATATATTATATATATATATATATATATATATATATATATATATATATATATATATATATATATATATATATTATATATATATATATATATATATATATATATATATATATATATATATATATATATATATATATATATATATATATATATATATTATATTAAATGAGGCCTACTCTGATACTGAGAGTTACATATCTCGAGAAATATTACTAGCAACAAGATGTTGATGATGAGGTCAAGTTAAGCTCGAAACCTTCAAACAATAAAACATTGCTTTCATCGTCATATGTCGCAAAATCTAACCACAAAACAACCAATAGCCATCAAATACAGTATGAGTTAAAATAATAACTAAGTTAGTAAATTATTATTAGTACTAAAAATAATTGATCTGAAATGAAGTTTAATAAGAGTTCCCAGTAAACGTTTTAATTTAAAAACATCTATACGTAATTAAGTAATAGAAACCCATGTAATACTTATAAATGACAACATAGTTAAATGTTGAGAACCAAGGCAGCTGCTCGCAATCATTCTATAATCCATATGATTTTATCAATGTTGACACTTCTATATACCTACTTATACCTAAAGGTAAGGCCCATCATAAACAAATTTATCCCAATTAATAGGTCTAATTAATCAGGTATCATGTAATAAAATAAGCAATAAAACACTTAGGATGTAATTATGTTATTCAGATTAATCAAGTGTTACATTACGTCGAATTTATCAATAATTGTATTTAATTAGTAAGTTCTAAAACAACAATTACACCATCGTTTAACAATTTCAATGTTAAAAACATTTTTCATTACCTTCTGAAGAATAAATAATTTCATTTTAATACGTTTTTGAGACAGTTAATTCGATTGTTTAGTTATCTAAGATTTCATCGTAGGCAAATGGACTTAATTGTAATTTAATTTGTTTAATTACATCATGTTGATTCGTTTTGACGATTGTTTTTTTTATTAGGTTTGACATGAACTATGTGAGAATTGAAACAAATGTTACAATTTTCTTAATAGATCTTGAGTGGGCGGGGGGGGGGGGGGGCAGTAGAAATAAGTGAAAAATCGTTGTTATTTGTATAGTCATGTAAACTCATAGAGATATATTACTAGAGGACCATTACCGCCATTAAGCCTATTAGGATAGGGTATGGCGGTTTAAGATTATTGGTTAAATAAAGATATACATTGAGGGGCTTCAAACATCTTTTCGGGGCTCTCAAAGCCTCTGTGTAACCTTCTTTAAGAGTGTGTTAAGGTTAAAAAAAACTTTCGCAATCGCCTTTTCATGCATTATTTATGCCTTGGTTGTATTATAAATGTTCTATTATATAATTATTACTGTAATTATGTTCTGTTTATTTAATTATATAAACATTGAAGGTATTCAGGTAAATTTTTCGACGTTTCAAAATTTAAATAATAGGGCCTCTGCAGTATCAATAAGTCTTTGTGTAAACCAAGGATTTTGAGTAAAGGGGATGACGCATTAAGAACCTTTTCTAACCCCATGAAAGTTGTGTGAAATAGAGAAATAGGAGTAAACTTACCTTCCCATGGTTATAATGAAAAATTCTGGCGCTATGGTCCGCATGTCGGGCGATTTTCCTTTGGATGCGTGTTTCCGTGCTTTTTACATTATATAAGTTTACAACTACTAAATAAATAATTCTGGCGCATATTACATTACATATTGATGTAATATTCTGGCGAATATTACATTTGAGACTGCATTCAGTCTCAAATGTAATAACTACTAGACTCAAAAAGAAAAAATAATTTCTTCTCACCGGTACTGAGGATGACCTTTATTTGGTTGAAAGCCGGTTTTACTATCATTATATGCTTACAACTATATTTGTGGATAGACCTTTATTTGAATCCTTATAATATGGAATCCACTGGCGCTAACATTACTCTTATTTAATTTTAAATTTTAGACTCTACTTAGCAACTTCAGTGAGTGACAATTTAAGCGTGTTTATAAACCTTCTTAAGCAATAAAAAATGGGAAACCATTAAGAGGTAAGTTTGCCTCTAAAATTTAAGACCTGCGCTGTTATAAGAAGTGTAAGCATGCGCAGTTTGTTCCAAGCACGTGCAGTTGGTTTTTGTCGTGTGTTTCGTGTTGAATTCTCTCTACTTTTTGGTTTTCGTTGGGGTCTTTTTTGTATGGCAAATCGACTTAGTGCGTCGTCCCTTTATTTAAGATCCTTGACTTCATTCTCTTCCTCTTGACAAATACATAGATATAAGTTTCAACTTTGCTGTCAGTTTACTGGGGGAGGGGGGGGGGGGGTAGAGACAATTTTACATAGAGATAGGATCTTAGTTCGACACGTTAGTTAAGCCTTATTTTCACTCTTGGCAGGACCTTATTTTCAGATTGTGACAGGACCTAATTTTTACATTGTGGCAGGACCTTATTTTCAGATTGTGACAGGGCATTACTTTTAAATTTTGGCAGGACCTTATTTGTACATAGTGGTAGGTCCTTAGTTCCACACATTAGTTAATGTTTATTTTCACTTGTGGCAGGACCTTATTTTCAGATAGTGACAGGATCTCATTTTTACATTGTGGCAGGACCTTATTTGTACATAGAGATAGGATCTTAGTTCGACACTTTAGTTAAGCCTTATTTTCATTGTGGCAGGACCTTATTTTCAGATAGTGACAGGAGCTTATTTTTACATTGTGGCAGGACCTTATTTCAGATAGTTCATTGTGGCAGACCTTATTTTCAGATAGTTAGAGGAGCTTATTTTCACTTGTGGCAGGACCTTATTTTCAGATAGTGACAGGAGCTTATTTTTACATTGTGGCAAGACCTTATTTTCAGATAGTAGAGGAGCTATTTTTCACTTGTGGCAGGACCTTATTTCAGATAGTGACAGGAGCTTATTTTTACATTGTGGCAGACCTTATTTTCAGATAGGTGACAGGAGCTTATTTTTACATTGTGGCAGGACCTTATTTTCAGATAGTGAGAGGAGCTTATTTTTACATTATTTTCACATAGTGACAGGGCTGGTGGCAGGACCTTATTTTCAGATAGTGACAAGAAGCTTATTTTTACATTGTGGCAGGACCTTATTTTCAGATAGTGACAGAGCTTATTTTTACATTGTACAGGACTTATTTTCAGATAGTGACAGGAGCTTATTTTTACTTGTGGCAAGACCTTATTTTCCATAGTGTGGCAGGTGCTTATTTTTAACGTAGTTTTGGGACATATTTTCAGCGAAAGTCTAGGAAGCATAAATAATTTTGAAAATATGAAATTTAATTTTTAAAGTTTTTTATTAAACAATTCAATGATAATTATAATACTTAAAATTATTACGTAAACTATTAGACTATATTATTTGCTATACAATAAATGCTACATAAAAGTATTTCACAATAATTTTGGTACTCTATATATTCATAAGTATATAGGACAACATATATTAATCAAATAATACATTTACACTGGATCAAGGAAGGTAACAATAGAATAATAAGCAACGATTATATAAACTTCATATACAAAGGTATATAATCTTTGAGATAAGTATTTAATATATTTACATTATGACTATTTACTTTTGTAAAAAAACATATTTATAAAATGTGTATGTGGTATGTTAATTTTGGTCACATTATCGAACTCACGATTTAAGAAAATAAGAACCTAAAACATTAAAATGATAATTTTAAAATTGATAATAATTTTAAATTTTTGAGTTAGGAAAATTTAACTGAGATAATAACTAAATAGGGCAGTAATTTCTTAGGGCTTAGAGGTAGAATGATTTGTCTGTACTCATAAAACTCTCCCCCTAACTCCTAAAACTTTCCTGTACTCATAAAAGGTGTTTTTTAAGGAACGAAGGGTATTGTGGGGTCGTATAGACCCCAACTACATTTTTCTTTTTCTCATTTATACTGTAGATTTATAGGAAAAGCAAAAAATTTTAAAAACTTTGCAAAAATCCGAAACCAGAATTTCACCGGATTTATCCGTTGCAGGTGTTTTAAAGACCTCCAGAGTGGTTTTCACAAAGTTGTTTATCTGTACGTGTGTGTGTCTGTTATCATCGTAGCTCCCAGATTATTCATGCTAGAGAGTTAAAACTTGGTACGAAAATTAATCTTTAGTGCTTTACTAAAAATATTTTATTATGACGTAATTAACCCCCAGTAATGACTCAGCCGAAATTCATAAATAGCGGAGTAATGTTTCGATAGATTTCAGATTTGGAACGCATGTAGACTTAAAAGATCAATGATCTCTATATTTTGTATCAAAGATCTTTGTATTTTGTATCAAAGATCTTTGTATATTGTCTTAAAGACCTTTGAATTTTGTATCAAAGATCTTTGTATTTTGTATCAAAGATCTTTGTATTAAAGATCTTTGTATCAAAGATCAAATCCTATGGATTTAAGGAGTACATCTGTCTTTATGTCTATTCCAAGGCATGGATCCTATGGATTTAAGGAGGACATCTATGTGTTTATGTCTATTCCAAGGCATGGATCCTATGTATTTAAGGAGGACATCTATGTCTTTATGTCTATTCCAAGGCATGGATCCTATGTATTTAAGGAGGACATCTATGTCTTTATGTCTATTCCAAGGCATGGAGCCTATGTATTTTAAGGAGGACATCTAGGCATGGATGGATCCTATGTATTTAAGGAGGACATCTATGTCTTTATGTCTATTCCAAGGCATGGATCCTATGTATTTAAGGAGGACATCTATGTCTTTATGTCTATTCCAAGGCATGGATCATGTATTTAAGGAGGACATCTATGTCTTATGTCTATTCCAAGCATGTATCATATGTATATAAGTCGTTGTATTATCATTCATATTAATAGGACAGATTGGGTCTAAAAACACTATATACACAGCAATACTCTATTAAAACGGTTCGATCCCCATTCAGGACGATATCTGTTTAACTTATTTTGGTAGTACATGGTGGGTCAATAAGTCCTCTTCTACCTGTAGGATGTTAGTTCACTAGAGTAAGGCCAATCAAGTCATATACTTGACAGAGCCCTCAAATCGATCCCCTGCTTTTTACAACTAACCACTAATTACTTATTAGCTAGCTAAACTTTTTCCAACTCTATAATAAGTATTCAAAGAAAACTTACAGGACTAAAGTTATCTGTGTTTTAAACACTTTGAAAAAATATTAAACAAGAAGGCAAAAGACTACAGTTTGGAGGGGAGGTCTTTATTTGATTTAACTTAACAGTAATCAAGTTTTATGGACGCAGTTTAAGAAAACAGCCGAGCTAGAGTTTCCTAAAGAAAATGTTGGATCCCTTCTACGAGCACAGACTACTAAGCTCTAGATTTATTAATGCGGATAAAGCACTTCTGGAAAAACTGAGTCGAGGTTGAGCTCACTAGGAAAAAATCATAGTCGGAATAGAATAAAAATCTGGGTTGCTCCAACATAGGTTTTTTTTCTAGGTCCCTAAAGACCAATAAATTCGGACCGACCATCTGGGTGCTTTTTTCCGAGGGCAATATCAGATTAGATTTTTTTCTGTTGATCGTAAAACGAACAAGTTTTAGGTCGAAGTTGGAAAAATCTATTTTTATTTGATACTTTGTCGGGATTAAAAATAAAATTGTTGTGAATTTTTACGTCCCAAATATAGGAAAGTATCGTTTAAGGAAACATTTAGTCTATTTTTTAGCTAATTTTCAAAACTATTTATTTTTTAATAAACCCAAACATCGGAAAACACGTGTGGCGTAAATGACGCAAGCTATTATTTCTCTTTTGTTTTTCCATATCATTTTAATTTATCAACTATTTAATTTACTATTATATTAGCTTTAGAAAATTAACTTAATAAGCCACAATATATGGACAAATTATTTTTCTTAAAAAAAAGAATCGATTGTTAAGAATATTCAGTATAATTAAAAATGAACGATTTAAAATATTTAGGTGGATTAATTAATACGCCTTACAACTCTTACGTAAAGAAACTTTTTATTCTTTTATTTCTGACTACATTTCTCTTCTAACGTCTAACGTGGAAATTATGAGAGAGAAAAGCTTTTGCCCCAAGTTAGTATTTCATGGCGCAATGAAGTTTTGTCATTAACATCAGAACAAAACATGTCACACATTGTTTGCAACTTAATTTTTAAAGTTACTGTCAGAAGTATTTTAAGAATTTTTTTTCCTCCAAGGTACATATTTATACTATTATTTCTTTGCTTTTTCAACAAAAGTTTAATCATCTTTGCACTTTCATAAATCTAACACGATTTATTTCAAATTTCCCCAACAAAAAACTTTGATAATTAATATAAAGTTTTAATACTTAATGAAAATATCGGATTTCTAAATTTTGTTTGTTTTACAAAGTTTTAATTAATTCCCCCCATCCACCCTCATTTTTATAAGAAAGTTCGAAGTCAAATAAATACTGGGGTATAGTATTTCACAGTAATGACGAATGTAGGTTTAGACTTGCTAGAAATGTTTGAATGGGCAACTCAATCACTTCACAATTACGAACTAGATTCATCTCATTATCAGCATTTTTTCATTTTTTTATCAAATGACTTGTATAGGCTTTCTGTAAAAAATTGGAAAAATCCATATTATTTATGTGAAATGACGATATATTTCATTCCAATTTTCAAATAATTGGGGGTGGAATAGATACTGTAGGAAAAAGAAAGAAATTCTAAGATAACTAGTAGTAGTAGTAATATGGAGGAGTGGTAGTAACTACCAGGCAGGCCACGTTGTTGGGCCCTTTTTGCCAGCTCCCTAAGATAGTGTTCTACTTATTTTAATTTCAAGTGTAGGTATCTAGTAGTTTAATCTAGTAGTTTAATCTGATCTAGACAGAAGAGTCGTGGATTTCTATGGTTGCTCTCATGCTTTTTCAAACAAATCATACATATTTTCACTGACTCTTATAGTCTAGTTATAAGACTAGACTATCATACTTATAGTCTAGGGTATTTTGCCTATACCCAGTTTTATTTAAGGTAAGGGATCTTTTACGAGTACCTGACAACGCACGAGACCACCGGCTTTACGTCTCTTCTGAAGGACGTGGTACGCAGAATTTTTATACCTCTCATAAAAATCCCAGAGGCCCGTTCTGGGATTGAACCTATGACTAAATAAACTCGGAAGTTGAAAGTCCATTCATTTTGTGTATTGGCCGCGTACCTTAACCACTACACCACGGGTGACTCTTAAGATAACCATCACATGCAAGAAAGGGTTGATTTGAAACTTTCATTCCAATCCCATGTCGACGTAATGAAACATCTGCCTTGAAATTCTTTACTTATCCATTATTTTATTTAAATGTTTTGAAGCAAATGCTTAAACAGCTTTCAACCAAAACTTATGTAAAACAAGTAATTTGATAAAAATCCTACTAATGCTGATAATGAGATAATACATAATATATTTGTAGCTGATAATACATATATTGCTGATAATTCATTTGTTGGTCTTATTCATGACTACAGGCTTGCTAAATTTCACATCCATCAATAAATGTTTCCACGTTTTATGTATTTAGATAATAGACACAGATGTTTACACACATACAGACAGACAACTTGTTAAATAAACAAAGGAAATTCGCTAAAACTACTCAGGTTATTAAAAACACATGACACTGATAATTCACGTAAAATTGCGGTTTCGGATTTTTCGCACACACACACACACACACACACACACACAATACTTTCTCTGTATATCTAATGTATAAATGAGGAAAAGTAAACATATTTGCAAGGACTCCCATGAACTAAAAGACCAAGGCTTTACTCTAATAAATTACCCCCTGTCATATTCCAGGTGTAATAGCTCTGCTTTTAACTTTATCCACCGCTCTAAAATTATACAGGGTATAAAGATTTTTACGTCACTGCAGATAAAAATATTAATACGCAGGGAAACTTGGCCGTAAATCTTTATGATTGTATTAAAAGATATAAAATTTTATATAAGCTTTTTGAAAACTTTAATTTTAGAATGAGATAAGTTTACAGATTTAAAAACGTGTTTACTTGACAGGAATATAAGCTAGGATATATCTGTAGAATGAGCGTATAAATGGAGTCCATCATAAATAATTAAAGAAAAGACATTTTTTATCAAATAAAACTTTAATGGCAAAGCGCTTTCAACCTAACTAGAGGCCATCATCAGTGCAAAACTGTTGAGATGTTAAAAAGATGAAAAGTGAGTCTATGCTTTCTCACTAGGTATTTGAGTCAGACTGACTTTAATATAGCTTATGTAAAATAGCTGTCTGTCTCTTCTTTTTTTTAACATATCAACGGTTTTGCACTGACAATGGCCCGCTAAATAGGTTGAAAACGCTTTGCCAATAAAGTTCTGTTTGGTGGATAGACTTCTTTCCATTCATTATATAGGTTAGGATGTACTTCATTGAGTCATTTAAGAATGTTATTCAACTTGCAGGACTGCAACTTTAATCGACTTTTAAAGAAATCTGCATTATTTTAAATATACAGACAAATTGCGCCAATAGTTGTCTTCTAATGGCATCAGCCAAGTGGACTGCCTCTGCCAAACAATACATAAAATTTATCTTTATAATAACCCAGATTCAATGTGATCTGGGATCACATTTTGTAAAATTCTTTGATGTCAAAATTCAGCTTGCAAATGTTTTTAAGAGATTCTGTAAATTATTTCGTATTCATGTGTTAAGAGATTTCATGTCATGATCACATCCTTTACGGTCCAGGAACCAGACCTAAAGAAGGGTCTTGTAAAGACTCATTTTGTGCTACTTTAAACTAACATTTTTTGAAAGTATACTTTTAATAAAGAAGAAAAACATAGGAGCTCCTCATATGATTGAGCAGGAGCTCCTCATATGATTGAGCAGGATCAAATGATGCTCCTCATATGATTGAGCAGGATCAAATGATGCTCCTCATATGATAGAGCAGGATCAAAATTTTATGTTTCTTGAAATTAAGTAGTTCCCTGTTAGTCGTGTTCATAACTTGGAGAGGGAACTTTTTTAAAAACTTATAACATTTTTAATAAATCTAGTGTTAAGTAATTTAAAAAATTTAGTTCAAACTAGAACAAATTAGGGGGGGGGGTAGCTTAATTTGAGAGAAAGTTATTAGCTTAAGTCCGTTTTTAATTTCTTTAACCTTACTTGCCTCTATTGCGTCTGCCAATATTATTGAGAGATGCGGATGTGACAAAATTGGCCAGTGCTTATTTTTTTCATTTATAGTTAAGTAAGTGACTACAGTTGCTTCCCTTACTCTCAAAATTGATTTAATTAGTTTGAAAAAAATAAAAAAATTATGAATTACATGAAGTCTTTGAATAAATCACTAAGTCCTTATCAATTAAATAAACAAGTAACAAAAACTAGAATAACAAAATAATAAAAACAAAATTACAATGAATGAATTCCAAGAAAATATGAAACAAAATAAAATATCACAATTATATTTATCTATAGACGAGGGTTCCCTGTTTATTCAGTCAATATTAGTATTTGCATAGATCAGGCCTGTAGCCAGCCAAAACTTGTAGCGGGGGTAAAGCCTTTCCCTGAGGGGGCGATATTCACACGTCTATAAAGGACTTCCACAGAAAACTACTTCGTCAGAAGGGCCGAAAGTTTTTCTGGCCCCTATCTGGCAACGGGTCTATTATAGATTAACAGTGCGTAAATTAATAAGACTAGATTACTGTCAAAATTTGTTAATTGCTAGACTTCAGCAGTAGAAATAGAACACTGCTATATTATTTAAGATTAAACTGTGTTAGAACTTGCGACCCATAAGCGAATTTACCCTCGAAAGTTTTTTGGCGAAACAAAATAAGTGGGACCCTCTTAACATTTTTAAACTTATCTATATTTATCTACTTTTTATTTACACATATTTTAATATAAACATATAAAATAGGTCTAAATAGCAAAAGACTATCTAAGCAATCAGTGCTGTTTAAGAACGGATATCGAAACGAACTTTAACTCTTATATTTCGATGGCGCAGTATCAAATTCACTTTTTTCCCTTTGAAAAATATTTTGATTGAAGATTTAAGAGGAAAAATGATGTCACCGTTTGGACAAAATAGAGTTAGCAGTGCTATCTGGAAGATAAATCTAAATAAAAACAGGATAGACAATACAGGTTACCTGGGGGACAATACAGGTTACCTGAGGGACAATACAGGTTACCTGATAGCAATCTAGTGCATTATATTGCTATAAGAAATACTTTTTATCGTTTTTCTAAAAATCATGTTAGCGTATCCATAATTATTTTTTCCCTGTAGCCTACAAATGTTAACCAACGTACGCTTACGTTTTTAACATAGACGCACATTTACTTAATGGTTCAAGCATAAGACTATAAAGTTATAAGGAATTCTGAAGTTTTACAGCATCGTCTGCTTAAAATTATCTTCAGCTGATATAGGACTTAACATACTGATTGACACGTATTTGTGCAAGTCACGCTACATTTATATACATTCAATAAAACAGTAAGGTAGTGAAACTAAACATTTTAAGTTTGGTAAAAAAGAGTAATATGGAAAGACTTAAAAAAGTATTATACATGAATTTTAATAAATCATTTGTATATAACATCTTTAGTACGTACCAACATAGAGATAACTGTATGTAGCATGGTACCATACAAACAACTATGTGCAATACGGTACCATATAGAGACTACTATATGTAGCATGGTACTATAGAGACTACCATACGTAATATGGTTGAGACTACAATGCGTAGTAAGTACCAACATAGGGCATGAAAATCCTGAAGATAATATTAAAGACTTAGATTTGAGTCTAAATCTAATGTATAACACACAATACTCTGGGTGCTGATTAATTAACTGATATGATTTCATCAGATGAGTAATATGGAGAGGAAGACGCCGCCGTGTCCCGATCTTCTTGCCGGGATACATCTAAAGACAGATCTCTCAATAAAGGTTGATGTAGATCCTGTGGTTGTTGAAGATGTCCAGGTAGATCCTTCAGAATAATGTCCTGTCTCAAAGGACTATCTCTCCTATCTTCAGTGCATCTAGGGCCCAACTCGGTATGCTGTGTCTCGCGATGCCTCCTGAGATCGACTTTCCGTTGGAACGCTCTGCCACAAAGTTCACAAGCGAACGGTTTGTATCCGGTGTGTTTTCTACTGTGTGTTATTAAATTTGAACTCTGACTGAACGCTTTTCCACAAACTTGGCATTTATGAGGCTTTTCACCTAAACAAAAAAAAATGAAAAGGAAATTAATTTATGGAATTCCTAAACTTGAGACAATAAGGGATAAAGAGCCACTGCAACGCGGGTTATAAAGCGTAAAAGTCAGGCTGACGACAAACGCAGTACTTTTAGCCTGATATGCACACCCAAGCTCCATCAAGGAGACTCCCCGGGCTCTTGACTATTCACTATCTGAAAATAAATTCAACCCCAGGTACTAATTAGTGTTAAAAACTAACCCTAAGACTCCTACCAATTAATTATCATACTCTTCATAATACTATTTTGGTTTTTATTCGAAAAGATCAATAATAATATTTCTTTGTTCCATAAAATCATTACATTAAAATAAATTGTAAAAAAATACATTTACAATTTTTATTTTTGGTTCTGTTTTAATTTAAACATATTTCTGATAATTAAGATTAATGAAGACTGCAGTCCCAAATAATTGTTAATTTACTCACAGATTTCTGTGAAATGTCACTTTTTCTAAATTATTTTCCGTGTGTTATTGGCGTTGTAATGTTAATGTTTTTTATTACTATTTTAGTGTATTTTCACCTGAAGATGCTGAGCTTGGCTCAGTGAAACGTTGAAATCTTGTGTAATTAATAAATAAATTAACAATTATTTAGGACTGCAGTCTTCATTGTCTTAATTATAATATATTGTATGACGGTCCAAGAAATTTACTCTTTTACATACACATTTAAACAATGAAACTGCCCGATAATTAAAATTTAAAAAACGGTCCTTAAGATTTTACATTTTAAATAATTGTTGAATTAGATTTAAGTGAGTAAACTCTGAAACAGAATTGAATTAGGTACATGAAAGGATATTTTTTGGAGCCTTAAAAAGCCTTTTTTTGGAGAAGTTAAAAATAAAACGAACACTTTAGTCATTATATGGAGAGGGTAAACGGCTGAGATCAGCGGTGATAATATGCCTATTTATAATGAAAATAGTTTATCGACTTTGAACTGCAAATCATAGGAAACGATTAAAATACGAATAGCCTTTGTATAATAAAATATTTTCGAACCCTTGGAGCTAAAATAAAACTCAAAACAATTCTCAGTTCAATAAAATATAGTTTAATAAACTTCTCGGTAAAGTTTATAGCATAAAGGTTTAGCAGAGGTACAAAAGGATTTTGAAGCTAAGGGATGGGGATTTCAAGATGGCGGATGTAGCAGTGATTGGTCGAGTTAAGACTAGAAGGTGGGGAGCCCTTCACCATGACGACTTGGAGCCCTTGCCTTCTCTCTATACCCTCGACAGCTTTGGTTTTACTAACACGTAGCTCCTCTATTCCCTCTCTGCCTTCTATTTCTCCTAATATCTATGTATGGAAATAAGTAGTTCTAACTAATGTAATAATTTAAATATATCTACAATTTTGTCTTAAGCAAACCCTATAATACAATTTTGAATGTGCTTATATAATATATAAATAGTATAACTAAATATTACATAAATTTAGTATAATAATGGAACGATTGAATTAAAATCTAGATGTTTAAGACAGAATATAAGTTAAAAACAATGTCCGACACAGACGCTGTGTTAAAAAAATATAATCGGAAACATATAGAGAATTTCCTTCAGGTAAATCTATCGGCTACTATTCTAAAGCAAGATCCACACTACTTAGCTTACACAAAGAGGGGGGGGGGGCGAGTACTAGGGGATCACCTTTTTCAAATTGATCCTACATTTTTTAAGAAAAATATGAATTCTAAATAAAAAACTCCAATGATCAATTGCCTCATCTTTTACAATTTGATTATTTTTTACTTGGTCTATAAGAATCATTTGCCTCAAACTACCCCCTCCTGATTTTGTTTGCCCTAACATCTAACCACTGCTAGACCCTCTCCCTATTTTCGAATAAAACTAGCCTATAAATGTTACACAACGCAGTGTCTACAAACTAATATCTATATAAAAATACC
The DNA here is from genome assembly GCA_018340805.1 of Microvelia longipes. Classification (NCBI taxonomy): domain Eukaryota; kingdom Metazoa; phylum Arthropoda; class Insecta; order Hemiptera; family Veliidae; genus Microvelia; species Microvelia longipes. Next base: position 54,658,256 of record JACMZG010001863.1, read on the forward strand.
CAAATTAAATTTACAAAAAAATAAAATTTTATTGGTTGGAAACGTATCAGAGAGGTGTGCTTCAGGGAAAACGAATTGGACCTTTTCTGTTTATTTAATTTTTTATAAATTCAAGTATTAAAAAACCCTCCCCCTAAACGCATTGAACTTATTTCTTTTCATGTTTATTTTACCTAATTTATTACTTTTTTAAACAATTGATTTTTTTTCTCGTCAATTTAAAAATGTAAAAGTAAATGAGGATTTTAAATTAAGGATTAAAAAAAAATATAAAAAATCTGCCTCGGAAAATACATGGAAAAAGAGGATTTCGAAAAAGTGTATTTTTGATTGTGTGTGTCAGACGTATTATTTATTAAATAACAGTGATAAAAATGGTAGGGGATTTTAAATGAATAAACATGAACATTCGTCGATTTTTAATTAGATATACATTTTTAGGGTTTGAAAAATTAGGGGCACAATTATTTTTTACATTCACTTGATTTAAAAGCAATGATTATTTTTATTGAATATTAAATTTATGTTTTTTTTAAATTTGCAATGTGAACGTTTGAATAATTTAAATGAAATTAAAATATTCGTTTATGAGAAAAAAATATAATTTTCTTACAATGCATTATATTAGTTTTCTTTTCAATAATAATAAGTCTATATAGAAAATTAGCGTTAACTTGTTTCTATCGGATAAAACATTTTGCCTTTTGTGTATTACATTGAAATTTGAGATAAATGTTAATGTCCTTATAATCATGAATGTATACCCTGATTACTTAGTGATAAAACACTTTGTTCTCGAGGCATGCTGAGGAAGAATATTTTAAATTACATCAAATGGGCCCGTTTTACAAAAGTACAAGTAAAATACACTTGTAGATTTATAGCATTACAAATAAACAACATTTTCTTGTCTATATTATAATTACTTGTAACATTCACTTCGAATTTACAACATTAACACTAACACCCGAACTTGCAACATTAACACCCAAGTTCAAACCTATAGGTAGACTGAGTTACAAGTTCATTTTATTAATATAAAACTTAATTTTTATCGCTAACTTTTAGTTTATTAGTAATCTAGTGCTCAATATGAGTTTGTAAAACGTTTTTTATAAATATTACTTATCGTATTATAGAAATAATTGCATTGGAAATCATTTAATCGTATAAATTAAACGGGGTTTGAATAATATTTTTACTCGTTGTTTACAATCACTCTTGTAGGTTACAATAAATTGTAATGATATTCGTGAAACGCTTAATTTTGACACTTGTTGCTACAAGTTGTTTTGTACAATAGTTTGTAAGACTTTTGGTGGAGATAATCAAATTTGATTGGTGTGTGACACAAATATGTTCGTTTCCTAGGAGATTTAAGAAAAAAACTTGTAACGTTGTATGAAAATCGCTAATAATTACTACTCTACACTTGTACATTATTGAAACAAGTTTCTTACAATTATTAGTAAACTTGTAGCTTTACTAAAACTTGTAGCTTAGTACAAGACTTGTACTTTCATGAAACAGGGCCCGCGTACTTTGCCAATAAATAATTATTTGTTAAAAATATTGTAATTTGGATCAATAGATGTAGCAATTCATCCGGTTCGTAGTTCTATTGTATCTGCCCGTGTAATGACAGTAATTTACAACAAAATTCATCACAAAACATGTCTACAAAACATTTGAAATTGAATAAATTAGTGCATAGAGTAATTACTCTGCTTCAAAATCTTTTTAAAATTCATTTCAATTAAGATTCTATATTATTAGCCTTTTAATCAATCGAAACATTAGATTTGTCACGAGAAACAGACAATAAATTTTTATCAAAAATGTCATATTGAAGATATAAAGTTATTATAGAGTACTGATTAAGAGATATTGCTATTATACAATCATGTGGGCTCTATATAACTTTAACACTTTGTCTTTAGTAACTCGGGAATCATTTCTACAAACAATAGAGACCGATATAATAACCAAGATGAGTTAATGTCATAAAAATAAATAAGGGTCGCGTGTGTTAGTCGATGAGTAAGATATCTAATGTGATATATAATATTTTTTAGATTGGTGTTTCTCAAGGGGATTTCTTTAAGGGCGTTTTTCATTTTTACTTTTCCTCATTTATAACGTAGGTATATAGGAAAAGTATTGTATTTGCTAAAAAATCCAGCTGGGATGTAATCGGAATATCCGTTTCAGGTCTTTTTAAGACCTCCTGAGTAGTTTTTTTAAGTTGTCTGTGTGTGTGTCTGTTATCATCGTATCTCCCAGTATAATTATGCTAGAGTTGAAACTTTGTACAAAAATTAGTCTATATGTGTTGTTGTGCTATCCGGAAAATATTTTTTACTGAGTAGCAATAATGACTCAAAAATTTAGAAAAATCATATAACGCTGAAAGATGATGTGATTTGGGTAAAGATTTGGCAACGCATGTAGCCTTGTATGAGACTAGCATGTGTGCCAACTTTCATTTCAATATCGCCATTAGTTAAGTTTTTAACATATGCCTTGTGATCGTTTTTAAAAAATTGTAAAAAATCGGATAATAATTCGATCGAGTTGAAATTCGGAGCAAGTGTATACCTTTACGCAATAATTAAGTATAAACTATGAATTGTTTAAATACGACAATACCTGGATGGGTGACAGCTGGGGATGAAACGGATTTATCTAATACCTAAGGAGTAGCAAGGCGAGCCCGAAAATGTGTTCCAGTACATATTTAACAACATACATTCTGAAGATGACCGATGCGCGGGTTCGAATTAGGTAGGATGAGTGTAGCGAATCCGATGTAATAAGGAAAAGTTCCCGAGGTATCCCATACCCGATTTGTTTTATATTGATTTTGAGTATCTAGGGACAATTAAGACTGAATGAGACAGAATCAAATTTGGAAATTCATGAAATATTTCACTGAATTAATTTCGCTTAGCTAAGTGATTTTAACTTATTCAATTAAAGTAATTAAATAAGTAACTAATAACTAAGTAATAATCAATTAAATTAGTAATTAAATAAGTAATTAATAGAAGTAATTTAACTTCTGAAGTCATCATGAGTTCAATATTGTAGAATTACATGACTTATAATACATTTCTGGTCATCTAGTAAGTGTACATCTAGAAAGGCCGCAAGGTCTCGGTGTATTATATTCTAGTCATTCATTATATCTCGTTATTGTAATGACGAATGTCAAACGATGGAAATATTTCGTAGCTTCTTACTTGTAGCATTCATAGGTTTCTCTCGACCAATATCATTTTATAACCGATCAAGTTATTGAAGTAAAAAAAACAATCATGGACAGTAATGGAATGGGAATGGTTTTTAAAAATCTATTCCCAGTCGTTTAGTATATGCTACTTTTTTCGGGCTTAGTAATAGTAAACACCTATTTAGAAGAAAAACAGTATAAAATAATGTATAAAAATTTCGTACATTTCTTTCGATCGCCTCGTTGGCCAAACGTTTCAGTTCTGGCGTCGTATTTAAACGTCTGAATTACTATCCATGATTATTTAACACCTGATAATAAATCTCACCTTCCGAAAATAACTAACTTTGTTAACAAAAACGTTAGATTATTTATTTGATAAACAAACAAAATTAAAAAGGGAACTATGAAAGGGAATAGGAAGGTAATAGGAAGGTAATAATATAACCTTGAAGTAAACTACTAGCGCCCACTCAGTGGACATTTAAAGAACTTCACCAGCGACAGTAAAATAACTGTTTCATTATCGCTGTCAGTAAAAAAAACGAAACTGTCACAGACGAAAGTAGAATGATGGAAATATTTCGTTTCTTACTTATTGCATTCACAGGTTTCTCTAGACCTATCATTTTATAACTGACCAATTTGTAGAAGTAAATAAAAAAACAATCAGATAAATTGGACTAATTAAAAATTAAACAAAGATTATGTTACACTTGTCTGTCATGCGAGAGGTCTCTTTAGTATACTTCTAAAATAGAAAAGAAAAATTTCCCAAAAAAAGGAATTACGAGGAATATGATAGGGTGGCTTATTTTTATCCTGATTACTTTCTCGTTACTCCTTATAAATAATTAACGAACTCTAATTGAATTTCACCTCCACTATAGGGAGAAAAAGTGTACTTTCCTCCCTCTTCTAAAAGGAAAAGAGTGACGCTCAACTCCTGGTCTGAATCTACATGAAGAAAAGTAACTAGCGATAGAAAAATAGCTTTATTTTCCATGGCAACAAAATAACTCCCGCCAAATGATATTATATTATCATAACATATAATATTATATTATCATATTCAACACACGGCTAAAGTCAATTGACAGCCCACCAAAATCTCAATGCTTTCAACCCTATTTTTGAACAAAAAATCCCTTCTTTTATGTAACAAAAAAAAACCCTACTCTGGCAACACTGTAAGTCACGTTATGTTTTGAATTTTATTATTTGTTTTTATTGATATCATATTTTTTGTTTATTTTAAAAATTATTTATTTACTTTTAAGAAGGAATATTGTTGTATTCTTATAAATTTTACAACTAAGTGTTGCTTTTTAAATTTGTTCGGGAAGTATGAATTAAGTGGAGTTAAAGTTGTTAATTACGTAATACAATGGATCATAATAGTTCTATGATAAAAGTTTGACGATTTAAATAAATTTGTCAGCTATAACTACTTTTCCAAAACAAACTGCTTTTTTGTGTCAAGTTTGTATAATTGAATGCGTATTGTTCATTTTATAAAAATAATATGACACAATGCATTCAAGACTTAAAAAAGTCAAGACTGTCATCTATTGAAAGACATGGGCATTTTAAAAAAAAAATGCTGTCTTTTTGGTTGACAGAGCACAGAACCTGCGCTGTACTCAAATAGCAAGAAATGCTTGAAGAATACGTCAATGTCCAAGCGTCATATATAGGCACTCAGATCATATTACAACTTCGCAATAATTGGATGAATTGAACAGATTGGAAAGGAACGAAACGAAATCAAACAGATCAATATGCACAATGAGGAAATAAAAAGCGACGCGAGGTTACAAATATTTACAACCAGTGTTGCCTTTTTATGATTTTAATTACGAAAAAGGTAATTTTTTTATACCGAGGTTGGCATGAGGTGGAGGGGGAAAGAGCGGGATCAGTCTGAACCAATAGAATTCTTTCCCTCACAGATTTTTGGCGCGCTGTCAATTGATTTTAGCCGTGTGTCGTACTATAATATGTTAGTATTGTAATGTAAGTTGTCAATACTGATTCCTGCAACGGCGTCACCGCCAGACTATAACCTAACATGTCAAAACAAATTTGCTATCATTCATAAAAACCCTCCAATTGAATCAACTTATCAACTCTATGCGCTTGCGATATATTATAGTTTATTTGATAATAAGTAGTCCCAGTGTAAACATTTGGTATAGAGTTGTCAAAATCTTTGTTTAGATCAAGGATCTTGAATAAAGGGGATGACGCATTATGAACATTTTTGGCCCCATGGAAGTAGTATGAGATAGAGAAATAGGAGCAAACTTACTTTCCCCTTGGTTATAATGAAAAAAAGGCACCAAACGCAGGTTATGTAGCAAGGTCGAGTTTGCTTCTAAACTTTCTTCTGTGCTTCTCGTGATTGTTTCATTTGTGGTGTTTGTTAAGTCATTTGTTTGTTAAGTCATACTTTGCCACTTCAGTGAGTGATAATTTAAGCGTGTTTTGTTATAACCTTCTCCAGCAATAAACAATGGGAAACCATTGAGAGGTAAGTTTGCTTCTAAAATTTAAGACCTGCGCTGTTATAAGAATTATAAGCATGCGCAATTTGTACCGAGTATGTGCAGTTGGTTTTTAACGTGTGTTTCGTGTTGAATTCTCTTTATTTTTTGGTTTTTGATGGGGTCATTATTTTGTATGCCAAATCGACTTAGTGCGTCATCCCCTTTATTCAAAATCCTTTAGATTAACATAAAAACCTAAAATATGCCATGGGACTCTGCCATATTTGTCACATTTTCGAAACGTCTTAATAATACAATGAATATCAATATAGCGCAAAAACTGTTTATCATCGAAATAATTCATATAAAAAGGTTTCAGGACAACAGAGATGTAGAAAATTTATTATTTTAACAACAAATGTAAAATGATAAATTTTATCCAACTAAAAGGGCTGAGCTCTTTAGTTTTTTCTGGCTACACTAAAAATATATTTTTGGCTAGAAAAGAGTTTAAAATATATCAGGCTCTCATTTTGCATTTTATTTAAGAAGGGTCACATTGAAGGAACAAGTCCTTGATAAAAAAGCTTGTTAAAGGAACTCAATTTAAAAGTAATAAGTATAAGTTATGATAAGATAATAAAAAGTGCCATCAAAACTTTTGATAAAAGACAGTTCTTTTCGTGAAAAAGTGAAAGTGGTTTAAAAATTGATAATTTTAAGCAAAAGATGACAAAGTTTTTGATAGGCAAGGTAAAGTTGATGCTTTGATAAAGTTTTTTAAATCAATATAGCGGCTCTTTATCAAGCTAAAGCTGTTTATAATCAAAAAGGAGATACTTGATAAAGCAACGGTTTTTAACTTTTAAGTGAAGGGTAGGTGTCCTTTTAAGGGAATATTGTGGTAATTGAAAGTGGAGTTTTGTTTGATAACTGAAATTGAAAATTGAAATTATATAGAAATTGACGTATTGACAGACAAAAATTGTAAGATGATACTACCTCAGGGTACATAGTACATATATTCTAGAATAGTTACCAGGGGATGCTAGGATAAGAAGGTGATTACATCTAAGTAAAATATATCCTGGTTATGCAAGGTATAAGGTATAATGGTTATTAAGAAGGTTATGCTATCCTGTACTCTGACTCTTGACGGAAGGCAAAGGAGAGAGGTGGGTATACTCTACGCTAATAGACTAAACTTTAATAGAACATTCTCAAATAGAGCATACATTAATACAGCGCATATTACAGCATACGACGCTAAAATAGCATACGTTAATACAGCATACGCTAATAGAGCATATGTTAATGGAGCATACGCTACTACAGCATACGCTAATAGAGCATACGTTAATACAGCATAAGCTAATAGAGCATATGCTAATAGAGCCTACGCTAATAGAGCATAAGATAATAGAGCATAAGCATAAGAACATAAGGTAAAGCATACGTTAATAGAGCATACATTAACAGCATACGCTAATAGACATACGTGAATGCAACATACGCTAATGGAGCATTAAAACCAGAGCATAATACACCAAACGTTTATAGACTAAACGTTTACAGAGCATATATATATATATATATATATATATATATATATATATTAATATATATATATAATATAACACCATTGTTTGGATTATAGAAAAAATGTAATTGGTTTATAGAATCATAGGTTTGAGTTATTACTTGAATGAGTTTGATAATACATTATTAAAATGCGCATTTAAATAATATCCTTATTATTAGAATGTGAATTTAAATTATATAGTTATTATTAGAATTATAGGTATTATTAGAATGTGCATTTAAATTATATAGTTATTATTATAGAATTGACATTTAAATTAGAATTAGATATTAGTTAATTAGAATGCGCATTTAAATAATAAAGTTATTATTAGAATGCGCATTTAAATTATCATAGAATTTATAGAATGAATTGCATTAAATATATAGTTATTATTAGTATAATGATGCGCATTTAAATAATAAATTATTATTAGAAATGCGCATTTAAATTAGCATTAGAATTATAGATATAATTATGAATGTGCATTTAAATTATATAGTTATTATTAGAATGCACATTTAAATTATCATTAGAATTATAGATATTATTAGAATGCGCATTTAAATTATATAGTTATAATTAGAATGCGCATTTATATTTGAGTGTATGGGATTGTAAGGCCTTAAAGGAATCGGCCTGTTTTGAGGCAATATGGGAATTAATTTACGCCACAAATTAAGACATTACAACTTAAAGAAGGGGTTTTAAAGTTTAAAAAGGTTGGCGGTTGAAAATCCAATCATCCCTTGTTACCCTACCCTGTGGTGTGGTAGAGGGGGTGGAGGGGGAGGGGGGGTGGCAAGTTAATACAAGTATCTCCAGCCACCTGCCGCAAAACTTTCCCTTTCAACACGTATATTTGTATTTAACACACTTGTCGTCTTACAATAACACACTGAAAGGGAGTAAAATGATTATTTTGTAACTACAAGAGTTTAAGTTAAGCGTCATGGTCTTTATCATAACAGGGGACAACCGTACGTGCTTTATTCTCTTTTGTTATTTTTTAACATCAATATACTAAGTAAAACGAATTAAATAGATAAGTTGCTTGACAAAATGGCTAAGGAAAAGTCCTAACATAATGTCCTTTAAAAAGAAAATATAGTTGTTATTTCAAGAACAATTGTTTTCAAAAAGCGAGCAGCGAATTGTCCGGCATATTGCCACTTGTCTCAGTGTTGTTTCAAGTCAGCTCTTAGTTTAGTTTATTTTAGCGGGTGTTTGTCTTCTATCTTGTATTTTCTTTTAATATCTTTTGATACGTTATAGTTATCTTCGTTTTTGTCTGATAGCCGTAAAGAAATGAAAACTTAAACGAGCCGTTAAATGTTTAAAATAGCAAAAGCACGGGTTACGAGGTACCTCGGAACTTTTTCTCATTACATAGGATTCGCTACGCATATCCTTCCTGCTACGGACTCGCTTCGCTCGTTTTTAAAAATCCTATTCGCCAAATTTATACTGCAACATGACTTTAGACTCGCTTCGCTCGTCCGAGCGAGTCCAAAAATAAGGTGATTAGTTATTCCCATGGCGTCAACAAAAATAAGAATACAAATCTAGTTTAGCGTCAACAAAATAAACGTTAGGTGTAACACTTTCATAAAAATTATGCAAAGTCCATGTTAAATAGAACGAAAGAATAGAAAGTCTCTCCACAGTTTAAACTGTGGAGAGACTTTCTATTCTTTCGTTCTATTACGATGGACTCCATTTATGCTCATTTTAAAAAGTCCATGTTAAACTTGAGGGATTATAATATAATAATATAAAATTTGTGACTAAGAAGGTTTATTTCACTAAATATATGATACTGAAAAATTTAGAAGGACAGTTTACATTTGAAGGCAATGTTATTAAGTTTTCATTGCAACTGGTTACGTGTTAAGGTGACGTAAACCGTTATGTAAAGGACTCTTCGGGGAGTGTTTAGCGCTGTGAACGCCTCTTTAGAGCCTGTAAACTCTTTAAAAACATTTTAGGGTTTATTTCAAGTATTTCTAAAGTCTTAATTTAACGGCTTATTGGTTATTTCAGAAATTACGTAGAAACTCTTTTGGTTGTTAAATTTCAAATCTATTCTTTCGCCAATTTTATTAGGTATTATGATGATGAACAGTTACAAAGTTTCAGATTTAATATTGTTACATTGGATTGATTGTCTTGGCAGAAAAACAATCCATAAATTAACAGATTAGATATATATATATATATATATATATATATATATATTATATAATAATATATATATATATATATTATATATAATATATATATATATATAATATATATAATAGATATTATATAAGAATATATTATATATAGAGGTTATAAATTAACAGATTGTATATTTTAAATGAATACATTAAGATTTAATGATAAATAGTTAATAAAATAAAATTCATATATATAAGTAAATATAAATATATATATATAATATATATAATATATTATATATATATATATATATATATATAATATTAATAGTTCAGGTACTAATATTATAGACCCTAAAAGTCCAACAGCTAAAGGAAGATTGCTCACGAAGAGACGTCCAAGTGCCTCTTTGCTAAAATTTCAAATCTAATAGATAAGAAATTGACTCAGGTAGATCAGATTCTACTCCGATATGATGTTCAATTACTAGCGAATCTTGGTAAAAGGCTGTAAAAAATTTAGAAGAGACAGACTTGTTTTACCAATCAATTTGTTTCGGTACGTCGAAAAATACGGTATAGGCTAAACGACTTATCTGGATTGAACTTAACCTGGTTGATTGGCGGAAAATCTCGAAACATAATATAACCTGGTATAAAAATCAAGTCTTATGCGGGTAATTGGTTAGAATATTGGCAGAGCAGACTCAACCATTAATTATTTGGCATAAACTGATATTCTCGTTATCGAGGGTTTAGTCTACACTACAGAAATAAGTGTATGTGTCTAGATAGAGACTATAGATGTTATCCTTTTCAAACTCTGAGGAAATAAAGAAGGAAAATATCCAGAGGAAAGAAACTCAGTAACAAAGTTAGAATTGAGCAATCAGAGGATATAGAACACTGATAGCAGGGTGGTTTTCCACATACAGACACATGGAGCACAACGCACTCTCACACTGACACGTCTCCCCGAGGGCGTCAGATTTAACACCTGCTTGTGAAAGCAACTCACGACTTTTATCCCTCTTTCGAAGGAAAACCTTCACAGACTCGGAAAACTTTCTCTCACCAATGCTGCCATCTAGCGGAGTTTTTACTAAACCTCAAAAACCTGATATAGATTTAAACCAGAATTTATGTAATATGAGTAGAAAGTTTTATTTTTTTGTAAAAACTCCGGATGATATATTATACATTTTTAACCTTTTTTGCACATGATAATATTTTTTTCCGCTTCAAATCGTATCTAGGATAACACAGGTATTTGTAAAAAATCTGTTATTCTATGATTACCTTCCTTCCGTAGCCGAGATTGAGTAAGTGATTGATTTTAGCATCTTAAATGTTGGCTTGAAGACCGGGATATAATTTAGTAATTTACGAATATAAGATTTCATAAGGGATTTGGACCCACTAGAGTAAGTCCTCGCAGGGTCAAGGTGATTTTGACTGATGCACTTGAGGACTTAAAACATACATTTATTTTATTTATATGATTTTATATCTTTTAAGATAAAATAATTGATCTTACCACCGCCTTACAACTGACAATCAAATTCTAATATCTGCCCGATGGAACAGTTATATTTTAGCGTTTATTTACCATATGCAAACGATTTTAGATTCAGCGAATTTTCAAAGAAAAATGAGCTTATGAAAGAGCGGCCCCCCACCCGCCTTCGGTGTAATTTTTGAAAGAGGGGACTCATTGATCAAGCATATATAAATAAATAATAAATAAATATATATATATTATATATATATATATATATATATATATATATAATATATATAATATATATATATATATATATATATATATATAATATATATATATACTATATATATATATATACTATGCGCTGTGTGTGTTGTGTGTACGATGTTTTGTTCCTGGACGATTCAATGGGACAAGATAACTTTCGAAGGCTTTCTCGGAACAAAATAATACCTGGTACAAAAACCAACCTTGTTAATGTTTCGAACATGATATATTTATTGCTTAAGAAGTAAAAGAGTATAATTTAAAAATATTTGTATAAAAAATATTTTATCAACTTAAAAATTTGTGTGTTGAAGTTACACTTAACCAAGTTTTGCTCGCATCAAAGCAAAATTGACAATAATACACCACAATAGATTCCTTTCAAATATAAAAGCCGGCTTAAACCAATGATTAACATTATATTTAATGTTTTTAGAAAACTTAAACTTACAGTTAGAGGTTTTGTGGGGAGTTAGCCAGGAGATAGGCCAATTAACAAAACTGAATTTACCTTGTTGCAGGATTTATAATCTCACTACAAATCAGTCGCGAGGTTGGGCAGGATTTATAAGTTTAATACAAATCAGTCACGAGGTTGAGCAGGATTTATAAGTTTAATACACAATGCCAGTCGTGTGACGAGCGTTGAGCAGCAGAAAATTTAATCACAGATTCCAGATGTAAGTTTAATACAAATCACGTCACGAGGTTGAGCAGACAAATCTATCACGAGTTGAGCAGGATTTTATAAGTTTAATACAAATCAGTTTGAATATGAAGTTTTAGATAAAATCAGTCACGAGTTGAGCAGGTTATTTATAAGTTTAATACAAATCAGTCACGACACTGAATATTGAATACAAACATTTTGAAGTTTAATACAAAACAAATCAAGGTCACGACGTTTGAGCAGATTTATAAGTTTTAAATACAAATCAGTCAACGACGTTGAGCAGGATTTAATAAGTTTAATACAAATCAGTCACGGGTTTGAGCAGCAGGATTTATGACTCACCATAAACAAATCATCACGATGAAGAGCAGGAGTAATGATTTCACCATAAACCAGTCATGACATGACAAGAAATTTCTTTTTCCTTAAATGTTTAAAAATAAGAAAAAATCCCTAAAACTTTTAAAGACAGGTTTTCTTTCAGAAGAAATCTAGGATTTTTCTCCTTTTAAATTTTGTAGAAAGTCTCGCTGATGTTATTGTAAAGTTTTATTTTGTTTCACTAGATTGTCTTGGTTTTTACTGGCTTTGCTTAGTGTTTTGCTTGTGTGTGTGTATTTGTGGACGTGCGTGTGAGTGTTTGTGTACGCGTGTGTGGATGTAATCCGTGTAGAATATATCTTAACATTGATTTTCCTCTTTCCTACATCTCGCAAGAAAACCCGTCTAAATCTTATCTTACTTTCATTCATTTTAAGATGTATACGGTTATTTTTAAAATAACCATAATACTATTGTATTATCAAGTCACGCCCTTTAGGGGCACAAATATTTCGCAAAACCGAATCTACTGGTCCTGAAAATGATAAATTTATGCATTTCCCCAATAAAAATAACCCAAGTAACGGGCTAATAGCTTATTTACAACAGGATAATTTATTGTTGTTTTTTTAAAAGAAGTGTTTTATTGGGAAATGTATACAATATTTATTTTGTGTAAACTGGAGTCATATTTTATTAATTGATGTACGGTACTTTGTGCCTCTTTATATTATTTTATTTATTCATTTATTATTTTTATTTATATTTTATATATATTTTTATTTTATTTTTTATATTTTTTTATATTTTTATTTATATATTTTTTTTATTTATATTTATATTTTATTATTTTTGTTGTATGAATTTTGATTATTTTTTGGGGTGTGAGGGGTTTTTTTTGGGGGGTTAAGGATAATTTTATATTTTTTTGGTCTGGGTATTTTATTTTTTATATCATTATTACTTTTTTTAATATTGTCAAAAGATATTTTGAATATCTTTAAGGTGTTTTGAATAGATTTATATTATAAAGGTAGTTTGCAGGAGTTTCATAAAGGGTTGCCTTTTGCAGTCTGTGGACTGACTTTTGATGATTCTACCTGATAATTTATTGTTAAATTTAATATATTCACAAGAACGAAGATTTTCATCAGCCTTTTTTAAACCTCTTTTTACGATTTTATTTGTATACTCGCAGCGTATTTAAATCTTATAATAAAGAAATATAGCAATAAATAAAATTAGCAAGTTAGCAGGTGGAGTTTTAAAGCAAAGATCTCTAATAAATTAAAGGCTATATTAGCAACATTTCCCGAGCTATTATTATTTATTACAAACTAGACCCTTAAAAGGTACGAGTTGGGGTAAAAGAAATCATTTTTATTACCCCCTTGCCGCCAGTATTACCCATTTTTACCCAGCTTGCTGTTCCCCAATGCAAGAGGGATCGTTACCTTGCTCCTATAAAACTGTTTAGCTAAGTATATATAGAAATATATGCCTCAATTTATTTTTATTGCTTTGGTACTTTTAGCCTAGATTCCAGTTAACAGGGGGTTATCTTAACTCCTTCGTAGTTAATTCCGAATTTTCATTTTTTATGTTCTTTAGTTTCCCTAAAGTTAAGCATAATTGGTAAATATCTGTTTTTAGTTTTCGTACGGAGAAAAGTTTCTATATTTTGTTATTTTCATATTTTTAATGCTGCCCAGGGAGGCTTAGGGAGGGCTCATCTCCTGAAGAGTTTTGGCGCGGAGGTCCACAACCCGGGCAAATTGCCTTTGAAATGCGTGCTTACTTGCTTATCACTCCAATAGAGTATTTGCACATTTTTTTTAGTACGTCATATAAAAGAACACCCTGTAAAATATAAGAATGAAAAAAAAAACTTATACTTTTGATGATACAGCAAAAAAACGAAAAATATATTTAAACATGTTCTTTTAGCGAAAAAACGGCCTCGACTGCTTGTGTGACGTCAGACGTAAGAAAACCGCCGTGTGGTACAATATTCACTAGAGCAACACTCATAAGAGTTTATTCTATACTGTCAACAAGATGATACTGACAGCTGTAGTCATCACGTTCCTTAAGCAATGTATTATCTGCATCACAGATTGTTTTGTTTCTGTCTTCTTTACATTCTATTGAACTGAGAGCAACTGTTGACCTTACAATATTTCTATAACTAAAACTCCCATCTGTACCTTAAACGACCCAACCTTTAGAACGTTCCGTTTTTTACCCCACTTTCTCACCCATTCACCCTCTCCTCTTCTTTAAATACTTATTTCGACTATTTAACATTAAATTTAATACTTTTTTACAGCTTGATATATTTTTAACTCATTTAATCATCGCTGTATGTAATCGCTGATGTACAAACTCTAATGTAAATACATCCGGTTCGCTCAATTTTTGTTTACATAGGGTACTGAATACCTCGGATATATCAATACCAATATCGGATTCGCTACGCTCATTGTTACTACTTTGGCCTCGCTTGGTTCATATTCTGAATTTAAAAAGCACTTATTTTACAATCCAGTGTGTCTGTCTTCGTACTAATTTGGTGAATTTCGTAATTACATAATCGGATGTTCCCGCGTAAGATTTGTCAAGAAATACATACATAAATATGTAGTATATGTTGGGACGAAACTTTCCTCTAATTTTAATCTATCCGGCAGGAATCCCTCCAGAGCTGGGATTAATTTAACACTAACCCTAAATTACTTTAAATAATAAAAAAAAACACCAAATATATTCATACCAGGGTTTAAAAATGTATTTATTCATTGGTCCGTTTTGCCGGGTTTTAAATTTTTACCCAAAAACCCTTAACAAAGGTTTTCACCAAAAAAAGGACAAGTTTTTACGGGTTGAGAAACAAATAAAAATTGTAGAATGGGGAAAAATATACATAAAAAATATGCTAAAAGGATTATTTTTTTATCTTTGTATTTTAATAAAGCAATGTCCTTTACCTCCACTTAAACAATTTATCTTTAAAAAAACAAGATGGCAAAAAAAAGTTAGGAAACGATTCAATTTTAAAGGTGTTTCGGTCAGCTCTACGACCCTTTTAAAAAACCTCTCTGAGGGATTAAAACTAATTACTTTTTTTTAACAGGAGGGTTTTCTGTTTGCGGCTTCCTGCAGAAAAC
The DNA here is from genome assembly GCA_018340805.1 of Microvelia longipes. Classification (NCBI taxonomy): domain Eukaryota; kingdom Metazoa; phylum Arthropoda; class Insecta; order Hemiptera; family Veliidae; genus Microvelia; species Microvelia longipes. The sequence goes on from JACMZG010001863.1 coordinate 54,673,653, forward strand.
AAACTTTTTTAATTTTTCCTTTATCCGCCATCTTTTTTTTTGTAACGAAAACCTTTTATCCGAATAAGAGGTTCAGAGTTTTTGAATTTTTTTGTTGTCTAATCTAAGAGTAGGTTGGTATACAGTGGTTTTACAAGAGCCAGCCAACTTGGAGCTTATATCTCATATACCTAAAGATAATTTTTTTTCACAGGAATTTTTTTAGGGGAATAGCAAACAACCAAAATACCTATTGATTGAAAGAACCCTTTAGTCAAGGGACAAGGAGGTTGAAACCTCGTTCCCTTAAGATAATATTTGGGTCCAGTTTTCGATTCCTCGACAAAATTTGAAGTGATTCTCTAACAAACTCAGAGGCTGTTTGGTTTACTAAAGGTAGAGGTGTAAATCAAATTATAAGGGTTGCTCTTGATGCTGGGGTGGCAACCCTCCCCCTGCTGGGGTGGATATTTCCCCCACCCGCCATGACACTTTAACACTCTTCATTTATAAAAAACATATATATAGATATATAATTTTATAAAAAAAATATAAATAAAAATCGTTCAGTGTACAACAATAATAATATTCATAATGCTTAAAGATCTTAAAGAGCATCTTGAAGATATCCGGACAGTCAGAGATAATACCTAGATAATACCATTGTAACTCATAAGAGATAACGGAGTGATAACTCGATAGTAACTCATCAGAGATAACATAGAGATAACACCTATAGATAACACCTATAGATTATGTTATAGTAAATCATTAGAGATAACCAGGCATTCAGAGACAACATCTAGATAACTCATTAGAGATAAACAGGCATTCAGAGATAACACCATAGTAACTCATTATAGATAACCGGTTATTCAGAGATAACACCATAATAACTCATTAGTGATATGGAGAGATCAATCAGAAAAAAAACACCTAGATAACACCTTCGTAACTCATCAGAGATAATCCCTACGGGAACTAACTCATGTGATGTGGCCACAGATTCGCTCAAAGTGATCTAAAGTTGGCGATAATATATTTGAACATTAATTTCATATAATCAGAGAGTGTAGCGAGAAATGCAAACATCAGATCAGGTCAGGGGTTAACTCAAATCAGGGGTTAAAGGTTAGTCGATACATCATATAAGTTTATAAACTGAACAAATTTGTGAAGTTAGAGTTAGACAATACCTGACGATAAAATGTGGTAATGATATTTCATGTTTAAAACGGTTGATAACAATTAACACCGGACCGTTCCAAACATTCTCTGAAGACATGTCCTTCGTGAGAAACTAATATTGTTCGTATAACCAACTATTTTCAAATCAATCGAGACTAAATTTGATTTGATAAATAAAAACATAATTTAGTAGCAATCGACAGTCACCGGAATAGTTTAAGAATAGTAGATTAAATTGAGAAGTGAAGTGCCACAATAGAAGTTGAAAGATAACAGTCTCACAACAATATCTGGAGATACTGTTTTCACAATAATGTGGACACACTGTTTCACAATAACTTGAGACACTGTTCCCCATAATAATGTGAACACAATGTTCACAATTAGACTGGAACACTTTTTTGCTCAATGTGGACACACTGTTTCACAANTTACAAGGAGCATCTTGAGATACCTACTGACGCTCCGACGACTATACCTAGATATACTACCCATGTAACCCACTACGCCGATACCGGAGTGATACAACTCGCTCAGCCGTAACTCATCAAGAGATCAAATATCGAGCATACCACCCCCCTCTACCCATCAAAACCTATAACCTCTCATGTTATGTATCATCCCTAAGAGATAACTCAGGCCATTCAGAACCCAAGAACAACATATAAGATTACCTCCCTTCAACGATAAACAGGCTGATCATACGAGACTACCACCAACCCATACCCAAAGTAACTCAAAACGTATTCAGACACTAATAAATCCCACTCATTAGCGATATGCTCCGAGAGACACTCAGAACAACAAACAAAAAATGATACAACTTCGTAACTCATCAAAGAAACAATAGCCTAGGAACTAACTCAATATAATCAAAGTGATCTAAAGTTGGCGACTAATACTTTAACACATTATTCCTACAACCTACTAACAGAGAGTATGTAGCGAGAAATGCAAACCAATCAGTCAGGTCAGGGTTAACAAATCAGGGGTTAAGAGTTGAGTCGATACATCATATAAGTTTATAAAGCCGAACAAATTTGTGAAAGAAACAATACTTTGAACCGATAAATGTGGTATCGATAATTATGTCATAAACGGTTAATAACAATTACACAAGGAACCGTTCCCAAACATTCTCTCGAAGACATGATATTAAGCGGATAAATAAATATAAACCAACTAAATATATATAAATTCTGAATTTGAACTAAATAAAACATAATTAGTGAATAAAGAAATCAGTCCCGGAGATAGTATTAAGGATGTAGATAATTGAACAGCTGAAGCTGCAAATAGAATTGAAAATAACAGTCTCACAACAAATATATATATATAAAAAAACTGTTTCAACAATACTTGAACCTGTTCTCATAATAATGTGAAAATGTATAAGAGCACTTTTTTCATCAAAAATGTGGACACAAAAATCTGGTTCACATAACTGGAGACACTGTCTACCTCGCCTAAACATCATGGACACAATTTACAATAAATTGAAAGACCACACTGTTCTATAGGATAATGTGAACAATGTTTCACAAATTCTCAAAAATGTGGCCACACTTGTTCAGCAATAATGGAGACATGTTCTCAAACCCACCAACCCACTATATGTGAGACACACTGTTTAACAATAATGTGCAAAGCAGTTTTCTTTCAAATTCCTAGTTTAAGCAACATAGTCTTTGAAGTATTTAATCAAAAATTATTCTGAAATAAATTTAGCAGTAGAACAAGAATTAGTTGGCTTGTTCTATCTGAATAGAATAATGTTGTCTAAACTTATTTATTTTTAGCAGATTAACAATATTTAATTAAAGTAATTATTGTTGTGTTAATTAACGTGAAATGGACTTAATTCAAGCTTTTCTTATAATGTTAAGCATAGCGATGGACATAAAAGGTTTGGAATTCAAGTTTTAGTTCCAAACGCCTGAGTAATTTGCATAAGAGGTTTTACTTTATATGCTTTGTATTGGCGAGGTTTATTGACGAAATTACTTTCTATGAAAAATCTTACAAGCAGTACAGTTTGACTGTCTGAGTGTAGAGATGTGAGTACGTGTTATCTGGTAAAAGCTATTGTGAACGCTTTCACGGCAATGATTGATTGAAAGTTAAGGCTGACTACAAAATGTATTGGAACTGATATTTTGATCTATAGGTATCGTCAGGTTCCAAGATAAGATGTACTTTGTTCTAGGGGGTGGAAATTGAAAAAGACATTTGGAAAAAGGAAAAACCCCTACATATCTTTAGCAGGAAAAGATACCCAAGGGGAGTCTGAAAGAGGGTGTTGCAAGATTCAGAGGGTGTATATTTAGGGTGCTACTGCATCAACTTCTACTTTAGAGAAACCTTCATGGACTTCGTAAGACAAAAAGAATAGAGATGAAAAACATTCGTCTTTTCATTACAGTCCTGAAAGTATGCAGTTGTTTAAAAAGATGCTTGGTTTCAATTGGTCAAATAGATTAACTAATCTATTTGACCAATTGAAACCTAGAATTTCTGTTAATGCAGTTTACGCAATGTGATCAATCAATCAGCCCATTTATGTAACTGTCGAATTTCTACATCTTAGTTTTGTTTCCGTCACCTGAAGCATAAATAGTGACAACGGACTTTTTTCCATGTGTAAACTCAACCACCTAATTTCATGCTTCTTTGGAAAACGTTTAACGGCTACATTTAAAGAAAAGCTGTGCAGCCTCTTAACCAGTTCTTCTAATGTTCAATCTCTCAAAACTACCATTAGCAACTTGCTGCAGTTTTTGTTAAGTACAATACAATTAATGCGGCTAATGCTCTAGCTCTAATGCGGTTTATGTCTAGCTTTCTAATGCGTTATATTTATCTCTAGATGCGGTATCGTGCTAGCTTTAATGCGTTATGTATAAGCTCTAACTGCGGTTTATGTTTATCTCTAATGTGGTTAATGTCTAGCTCTAATGCGGTTATGTTTTATTTCTCTAAGTCGGTCATGTTACTCTAATGGCGGTTATTATTATCTCTAATGGCGTTATGTTCTACTCTAAATGCGTTCATGTCTAGTCTCTAATCGCGGTATATTCTATCCCTAAGCGTTCATGTCTAGCTCTAATGGTCCGGTTTATGTCTAGCTCTAATGCGGTTATATTTTATCTCTAATTGCGGTTAATGTCTAGCTTTAAGTCGTTAGTCTAGCCCTAATTGCAGGTTATGTTTATTCTCTAATTGTGTGGGTTATGTCTAGCTCTAGATGCGGTTTGATGTCTAGCATCTAAATGCGGTTATGATTATCTCTATCCGGTCAGTCTAGCTCTATACGTGTTTATGTCTAGCTCTAATTGCGGTTAGTTCTAGCCTCTAATACGGTTCAATCTCTAGCTTTAATGCGGTTATAGTTTCGTATCTCTAATGCGGTTAGTCTAGATCTTATGCGAGTTAATGTTCTTTCTGTAGTTTTAAATTATCGGTTTATGTCTTAAAGGCTTTTAATGTCGGTTTAGATTTATCTCTAATTTTGCGTTATGTCGTATGCTTCTTTGTGTTGTCTATTGTCCTAATGCGGTTTATGTTATTCTCTAACTTTAGCTGGTTAGTGTCTTCTCTTATGGTTTATATTTCTAAGCTCTAAATGGCACGATTATTGTCTAGCTCTAGTCTTAATACGGTCATGGTCAGCTCTATATTACGGTTATGGTCCTGAGCTCTACAAGCGGTTATGTCTAGCTCTAATACGGTTATGTCTAGCTTTAATAGCGGTTTGTTATCTTAAGCGTTATTAGCTCTATATTGCGGTTATGTCTGCTCTATCTATACGGTTATGTCTAGCTTTAATGCGGTTATATTTATCTCTAATGCGGTTATGTCTAGCTCTTATGTGGTTATGTCTAGCTCTAATTGCGGTTATTGTTTCTAGCTCTAAACGGTTATGTCTTAGCTTCGTATGTGTTATGTCTAGCTCTATATGTGTATGTCTAGCTTTTACTTTGATTATTTTTATAATAACCAGGGACATCTTTTGAGTTTAACGAAAGAAATAAATGTTCTATATGGTAAATCAGTTATTGACTTAAAAATATTAAATTTTATATTTGACTGAGCGTATTTCTCGGTGAAATTTAGAATTTTATTTAATTAAAAAGTTATAAATAATGAGGTGAAGATTAGTAAGGACACACCTGGGGTTTTATCAACTCTTAGGCAACAAGGGAAAATCCCGTAATGGAGGCTGGGAAAAGGGGGAAGGAAAATCTAATGGTGTCGCTGGTATTCATATAATCCTTAGACTATGCTTTTAAAAGGAACTGAGGAAATGGAAGAGCATTAGATTACACCTCCTTAATACACTAAGGCTCTACTAAACCCGCAAAGCAAATTCCTGAATAATTGAGCAGTGGAGAGAGTTCCTGTATTTTACCCAGCAATTAATAATGGTGGGAAGATTGCCTTGCATTAGACTCCCAGCGTTAGCTCCTACTGGGTTACCGTCTTTAAACCTTTATCAAAAGACCAGTTTTTCAAAAAAGAAAGATTCTCAAGAAGATTATTAATAAAATTTGCTTAAAGTTTTTAAAAAGGCCACACCCTAAATAAAACAAAATCCTTTAAATATAATCACATAAATATTATCGTGATTAAATTGGGAACATATATGAAAACATAGAGATATATACTAGAGAGGGCATAGCGTATCTTAATACATTGAAAAGCCTGAAAACCCCGTATTGGGACTCTCAGGGGCTCTGTGTAACCTCATTCAAACCTACTCTAAGAGAAAGCAAAGGTTATTATAAATCATTTGTTTTCGGCTTTTTCGGCTTTTTCGCACATGGCTATTTTGATTTGTAATTTTAACGTTCTACTATATAAGTTACAGTAATTTTGTACTGATTATTATATTGCAATAATATGTGAAGGTGGTCAAGTTATTTTTTTGATGTCTCCAAATTTAACCTATAGGACCCCTCTAGTAATAAATTCTCTATGGATAGAAAAATGAAATGATAGTTTTTGGAGACAAGTTTTATTATGTCGTCAAAATCACCAATAAATCAATTAATATATTATCTTCTGATATATATATATATATATATATATATATATTATATATATGTTCAAAGAACAACGGGTTTAAAAATCCTCAAAAATTGCTGTTATCTAGAATCTTGAACATAATTGTAATAAACTTAAAAGTTATTTAAACCTCTGATGTAAAGAAATTAAATGATAACACATATCAAGTAACTAATAAATACGAGATCATCGACAAATGTTTTCAGCCATTTCAGCTTACAAATCTTAATTTTTACCATTTACTGTGTTAACTGAACTTCATAAATCGTGAGTAATAATAATTACATTTTCTCATTTTTCCACTTTTCATTAATAATTAAACAAAACTCATTAGATTAAATCCTCCGGGGAAATGCGAGGTCAGATTAGTAAATTAGTTTTCATGAAAAAAAAAAAAAAAATTGGATTCAAGAGGGAAAAAAATTCGTGATAACGACGATATGATTTGAGAGTAAACAAAGCACAGTGCGTGCTTTAATCAAAATTAGATTTTCTTTGCCCCTATAAAATAGCTTTTAACATAAATGGAACATTATTAATTATTCGTCAACTTGTGAGTGGGTAGTTTTGAATCTAGGACAAAACGACGTGAAAAGTTTGATAACTAAGAAACGGAATATGTTCCAACATTGTTATGGTGGTCACATTGCTTCTATTTTTTTACGCTTAAACCCGTAGGGTCATTTTAGCGTTTTCGCCTCACTCAAATCTCACTCAACTAATTAACCCCTGAGTTTGTACACATCCCATCATCTAGGAAGCACATCCTCCGTACATGGTGGCGCATATGACTAGTTCACAGTGTGTCTAGTTCATCCAGCCCAACTAGACTCTAACCAAACTCACTGCTCTGGCTAGTTTCTGCGACTAGTTCAGAGTGTGCCTAGTTTATCTAGACCAGCTAAACTCTACTAGGCTAGGCTCACCGCTCTGGCTAGCGCCGACTACAAGTTTACTGTGTACTTGTTTCATCTAGTCTTACTAGCTCCTCTGATCATATTAGTCTCACTTGGCCTCGTCCTTCCAGTCTCACCAATCTCATCAATTCCACTAGCATCACCAGACTCTTGCTAGGCTCAACGCTCAGGCCAGTCCAGCGCCCGACTTTAACACCCAGATGTCAGCGTGCACAAACTCATTCTATATCCCTGACCTGAAAGTCAAAGCTCCTCAGTGCTATTAAGAGACGTCTGTCTTCAAGAACCGAGCACTTTGTTCCTAGTCACTTACGTTATTCGTGTCGCCGCCATCACTTTCACTGAATAAGTATTCGGTCATACAAAGGCTCAGTACATCTTTCCGACCTTCATCTCCCCCAGCCCGTAGAACATTAAATTTTCGTGAGCTGGAGACAAAGGAAACGTGGATCCAGACTTGTCTCAGATGAAACTAGATCCAACCACGCACTTGCGTATTAGTAGCCAAGGAAACCACGTAAAACCCTAGCTGGGTTGGCCGGCCTTAAATTCAAGACCTCCCGAGTGTACAGTACAAGGGATAACCTCATATTGAGGTCCTCCCCTGGCTGGATTTGAACTCTGGACCTCCAGGTCGAAAAGGCGAGCGCTCTACCACTGAGTTACCGGACGACTCGGTAGCTTCTATTTACCGGAATAAACGCTTCTATTTATTTTTAGTAATTTGACAGAGGATGTAACAGAACATTAAGGATTATGTTATGAATATTTGGGCATTAGGAAAAAAAGTGTTCCCACAAAGTGGACGTATCTACCAAAAGTAACGGAATGCAGGAAGGACTGCATAGTCTTCATTATTCTTGACCTTATTCTGATTATCAGTCCTAGAAATTAACTTTTTTTAAGATGGCAAATAGGAATCGCGAATGGTTAGATAACTTTAGATATGATCAGAGGTAATTAAATAGCGGACATCTCTAAGTCGAGTAGATAAGGTGAGGAGTAAAACTTACTGGCATGTACAAATCATTCTATGGAATCCCTTATGCGATTCTGAAATGGAAGGTAAATCACAGACTGTTAAGCAAAACTAACCTGACGTTAACCATAAAAAGAAGGTTATAAGTTCTCGTCACAACATTAGTCCTAACGCTTACTGGTTTAGAAAAGAGATTTTCTTTTCAACTGACTCCTATCGAAAGAAAATTAAATTTACGAGTTTAATTATTTAAACTCAATTTCAGAACATACAAATCAACTTAAAACTCACAATCTTGCTTTATAATGCCAACAAATTTTAATTAATTAATGTTTTGTCAAATGATCCATCTAGTCCTTATAAGTTATAGGATCGCATAGGCGGATCCATCTTTATTATCAGTCTGTCCATGAAGGAGTAGTAGTAGTATTAATGGGGGGGGGGGGAGTGGTAGTAACTACCAGGCAAGTAGGCCACGTTGTTGGGCCTTTTAGTCGATTTTATTAGGTAATTACATTTAATCACATGTGCACAGCATCTTGCCAATGTAATTAAAATACAGGCTGCATTAATTGCCACAATCTATCTTCTAGCACGTGTAATCTTTAGCCACTATTTCATTATTACCTGATTGAATCAATTAAATTAATAAATTACTTGAATGAAAAACTTAAAAGTAATCAGAAGCGTTCCGTGTAAGTTTAGACAACGAAGGCCGTGCGAAGTGGTACGGCTACTTAAAAGTATAGCTATACAAAGTATAAACATTTAATTTCAAACTGACTGTGAGCAAAAAGCGGGAAATCAAGACACGCCCACTCAATTAAAAGTTAGGTCCCCCGCCGCGCTAGTGTCGACCGGAATCCAAATTTTCCCACCATTGAGCCGACAGTCTTATTGTTTAAGTATCTATAGTCTCTGGGTTATAGTCCGGCATTATGACGTCATAAAATAGAGAATTCAATAAATATAGAAATTTCAATTTTAACCGCCTATACAAATTCCCGAAATGAGATCACACGACATTTATAAAAAAGTCAGGTTTTAACCTCCAAATTCGTATAGTTTGTTTACATCGAATCAAATCACCTTTTAAATTTCCAACGTCTTGCATACAACAGTAATTTTTGAATTTATTTATCCTTAGGACCAATATCTTCAAATTTTTTGACATTTCTTTGGGTAATACAACAAATAATTATTTCAATTATTGCAGCTGATACAGTTTAAGCAACGTTGAAATACTTGTTAGAGAAACAATAGTAAATTGCACTCAGGTATATAATATAATTGTGCGAGAGATACCTAGGAAATGCAAAAAGCAGTATATGATGATATATGTTTTGCTTGCCAAGCATGATGGCGATAAGAGCACCGATCGATCGTCTGGTAAATAGTTCACATTATATTCTTCAGAATTTTAATTGAAGGTCAGAGTGATTTCAGTCTCTGTCGGCGCCCTGATGAGTTAGACGTAACGAAACAGAGTGGGACATGACATATCGAGCCATCAATGATGACGAATGTCGAATGATGAAACAGTTCCCTGATGAAGCATTGCATTTTGCTCGTAACATTTTCTAGGTGTCTCTCGCACTATTATATTGTGTCAACTATTCATGTTTTGCGCCGCCTCCGTGGCCGAGGTCGTTAAGGCGTTAGTCTTTACACTGACCTTTGACACCCACGGAGGTCTGGGGTTCGCATCCCAGGTTACGCTCTCAGTTTATAGAAGATTATTGTTTAGATAAATTATCGCCAACTTTAGAATTCACTATGAGCGTAACGGTTGCTACTACCACCCGAGGTGGTTCCCGCAGGGGTTATCCCTAATGAGCCGCAAGGCTCTAAACGGACATTATTATATTATATTATTATTATTATATATTCATGTTTTGCAAAGTAGTATCAAACGATATACCCAGGGATATCATCAAACTTTATTTCATAAATATTCATGGGTTTAAGGTTCAAAAAGATTTTGTATGTTTTAAAATTTCTTTTAAATTTTTATACTCGTAAAAAGACGTATTTTCTAACTATATTAAACTGTAACTAGCTGAAAATACGACTGTCATTTAAGCACCATAATGTGCGTAAATAATTGCTAAAATTATAATCGAAGAACATATCGAATCAATTATAATTTAAATCTAACCTAAAGCAAAAAACTATCTAATGTTAGAATTATTAATAAATGAGCAAATACTTATTCATGTGTCCGTTCGTGGGAAATATCAAGCTCAGAAGCAAAAAACCCCATATTATTAATAATTATAAAGTTTGAAGTGGTCTAATGATTTTCCAGTAAAAACTGGTGTTACTCAGGGGTCTTCTTTATGTCCAACCCTATTTAATATTATCTTATTAAAATAGATATGAAAAAAAACAAGTTATATGTGAATGCGGGCATGATCACGCTACTCCTAAAGGAATTACGGGACATTATAATCTTTTACTCGGTAAACATTAGTTTAATGTTTTATCATTCACTGTGAATAGCCATCCTAATCAGTAAAATCAGCGACTACTAGCGCTTCATTAGATTACGGAGTTTAAAGGAATTAAACCCCACCCTGATGTCACACAGAGATAAGTGTGCTATCTTTGTTTGACCATCAGTTATTATAACGAGTTATTCTCATGCATGATCTCTTATTGTTTATTATATTATCCCATCATTTAGTAGAGGTTATTTCATACCTTATAACAATTTAATACTCTTCTCTACTTTATTGAAGAAATTATGAAACGAAGGAATTTGCACGAATAACTGAACCATCATACATATTTGAAACTGAATAATTAAAATGTAGTTGAAGCACATAGTGTGAAGTATGTTTAAGAGCTAAACAATTTATGTAAATTTTATAGCTGAATGATTACAGTGGATTTCAATGCTGAATACTTTAAAGCTGGATATTGCTTAATAAATTTAGGTAAAAGGTAACCTTACATTTATGGTTCTATCAGTATTTTTATTAGACAGATGACTTGGCAAGTGAGATTGCTCGTCGAAACTTTAATGATGTTAAGATAAAAGAAGGACAATAAAAGAAGAAGGGACCGGAAGAATCTACTTACGGCTGCAAATTTATTAGTAATTACTGAACTGTTTTTAAGCTGCAGAATGTCATTTTACCAACCTTGTCGACAAATTATTTAAAAACTAACCGGGAATTTTGCTTGGCAATACTCTACCTCCTAGGGAGTTATGGTACATTTAAATAAAATGGCAAAAAAGTTAAAACACCCTAGGAGGAGAAATGAATAAGTTGAGGTTATTATGGTGCAGGTTATTGTGATAATTTCGTCTTATGAACATGATTATTGTTTGTAATAATATTTTCTCTGATATTCATGGCTTTTTTAATTGTTTACCTGATGTTTATGAATCATCAAATGAGATAATTACCAGTTTTGGCAGGAAATTTCCATAGCCTGCCCTCGCCTTCGGGGCTAATTTATAAAACTCGTCATCAAAATTCAATTTTACTAAGTAGCATAATATACTTTTTGTTCAGTACCAAGCCATTTCAATGAACAAATTTAGTACGTAAGGCTGCTAGGATATTTTGATAGTTATAAAAAGTCAAAATAATATCCATGGTCTTTTTAACCAATTATGTAATTAATAAATAAATAAATATAATGCATATGAATGAATAATTTTTTATAGTCATGTAATGTAGATAGGTATCATGGTCAGGAGAAAATATTGATTAAGTAATTTAAGAACATATTTTGACATCGACATTAAAAGACCGAATAAAACGAAAATAAGCTCTATCGGGCCTTATACATATTTTAGTGACTCTCTTCTCCGACCTAAGTCTATTCAAGACTTAAAAAATCAAAAGAAGTTCATTTGTTATTTATAGCAATTTTAGATCTATTTACGGCCGATCACTTAATTGTATTTGCACAAAATCTAAGCACGAAAAATATACATAATAAATAAATTATAAAAAATATTAAAGAACTCTTACAACTAACATTAAAAATACTTTAAAAAATATTTTAATATTCCTTTTTGACAGTCAGTACTTTTTTTAAAAACTCTTATCTGTGCAAACAAAGCGAAACACAAATGATTTTTTTTTACTATTTTAATTATTTGTTTAACAAAAAGTTTGTTGTGCTGTAAATTACAGCTTTTGTTGAGTAAATAATAATCAAACGTTTGATTTATTTATTTTATCGATTTTATTACGTTTAATTTATAGTCAAGTTATTGTAATTAATGGTTTAAATTTATTGTCTAGTCTTTACATGTGAATATTTAATGATTTTTGTTATAATTGAAATTAATTTGTTTTGGTTTATATAGTTTTAAACTAATCACGAATTTAAATATGTCAAAACTTAACATGAAAAGATATATGAAATAACTAATCTTCTCAGACAATTAGAGGGTGAGCATGAATTAAAAAATTGGAAAAATATAAATAAGATTGAAAATAAATATAAATTAATTCCAAAAGAATACATTTAAAGTTTAAACCTTTAACCTGAGGATAAACAAATCGTACCAAGTTTTTATTTTTTTAATCCTTTCTAAAGGGGAAAGAGCAAACGTTTTAACCATAAATTTTTCACAACTTCTTCTCTTAAGTAAAATTTAAAGCTTAGCGTTTCTTTAGGATGAAAACTAACTTAGAATTTTAAAAGATGAGGTTGGAATAGAAATAGCGAACACAGAAGGTTAGCTATTTGTAAGGACATGGAACTAAAGAACATGTGTTAAAAAAGAAGTCCCTTGATTTATAAATGTTAGTTTTTTTATCAGAAAGTGTTATATCTTTAATGCTGCTATTACAACTATTATAGGATACATCAACTATCCAGTTACTATAACGCATACATTTGTACTCTTTATATTTGGACAGCTTTGATTCTTACAACATCATTATAAATTAATGTTTTTACAAAACGCTCAAATCTGCCGTAAGAAAGAATATAAGTCAATTTGGCATTTCAAATTGGTAAAATACCATAAAAGTGGTCGAAATTATTGACAGATCCATTTAAATAGAACCATTTAAAATTAAACAAACTAAGACAAAAAGAAGACATGTTACAATCCATGCCTTCTTTTGGCTACTCATTAATTTTGAGATACTCGATAATTAATTAAATGTACAAAAGAGTAAGGGTCTGTATCAAAGAAATTTCCTTACTTATTCCTTAAGGCATTCTGAAGCAGGTCTTAAGATAATAAACCCTTAAGGAGCTTTAAAAGTACCTTGAAATGCAAAGCACTTCCTATACTCTTACCTAAAGTTTTCTCTTAAATGTTTTTATTAAACTTAACGAAAAAATATGATAGACCATTTTTCCTCTTTCTCCTATTTTTAGTAAAGTTTAAGGGAATCTTTAGGTCTCCTTAAGGATTCCGTAAGGCTTCCTTAAGGCTTCATAAAGAATATTTTAATGAATCCTTAAGGCTTCCTAAAGAATATATTAATGAATCCTTAAAGAAACCTTAGAATATCTTAAGGGATCCTAAAGAAATCCTTAATGTTTTTTTTAAAGAAGCCTTAAGGCCTCCTTCAGAAGCTCTTAAGGAAGAGGTAAGAAAGATGTCTTAGTATAAAGGCCAACGAATCTGTGTCATGATAATTGATAATAATAAAATAAGTTTATTTCATCAAAAAGATGTTCCGAATGATCAACACTTAGAGGAAACATTTGTTAAAAAAATTGATTTAATCATCATACCTGTATGGATATAGGTGTGTTTCTTCATATCAGACTTCTGATGGAATCGTTTTCCACAGTACTGGCACGGGTACGGTCTGGTATCGCTGTGAATGAGAAGGTGTGTACTAAGTGTGGAGGAACGTTTAAACGTTTTACCACATTGTTTACATTCGAAGACTTTCTCTACGCTGTGCACGTTTCGCCCACAACACATCGACCTGAACAGTAAGAAAAATTGAACGATAAGTTAAAGAAAAAGGGAAATTATAAAGGTAGAGTAACAGACGATAGGATAGCAGCAAAACACGAGAATTTATTAATAGATTATGACGTTCTTTAAAAATTGAGTTCCCTGGGATCTTTTTAAGTCTCTAACATTTTAAGTTCTGCAACTATTATCTTTTAGCCTATAGTGTCTATAATATATTATTAGAGAATGCGCATGCGCATTAATTAATTATTATAAAAATCTATACAAAGTACGTAATTAAAATTAAACTGAGGGTGAATGACAAAATACGATGTATAATTATCTCAGAATATTTGATCGAGACAGAATACCCAACTGGGCATCGCTGATTGGAAATGAAACGTAGGAGAGACTAATTTTTTGAAGACAGCTTATCCGTGTTTGAGTTTATTATTGCTTTATTTTTCAGAGTAAGGATCGGTAAATGAAGTTATGAGGTTGTAAAATTACGTATCTGATCTGAAAGTATATTAAAAACTTTACAACAATTTATCTAATCTAGTGTATCCAGTAGACTAACTTAACTGTTGTAAGGTCAACTAAAATAGTTGATTAAAAAAAAATATGAAATTTGTAATGAGGGGCAATTTGAAGGAATAACCAATGCGGATGGGGACGCAACCTGGTTTATAAAATACCTTTATAAGAATAATAAATATTCCTCACAAGGTGTGTTTTAGAGAACACGCATACTAACCAAGTTTAGCCGTTTTCACGGCTAGTCATTAAAGAAACTTAACATAGCATGGTTTGACATACGTAGGGTACCTAGAGCATGATTTGACATACGTAGAGTACCTAGAGCACGGTTAGACATATGTAGGGTACCTAGAGTATGGTTTGACATACGTAGGATATATAAAGCAAGGTCAGACATACGTAGAGTACCTAGAGCATAGTTTGACATACGTAGGGTACCTAGAGCATGGTTTGACATACGTAGGGTACCTAGAGCATGGTTTGACATACGTAGGATACTTAAATAAACTACACTATGTTGATTTAAAAAAACCGTTACGTAGCATCTTTTCCCAAATTCTCTTATAGATTGTGTCGACATTCATATTTCACACAACTAGATCATATCAAATGATTAATAACTATAATAATTATTAAATATAATACCTGTGTTGACTAAGGGAAATTTCGGCACCAAACGTTTTGTTACATAATTCGCAAGCATATGGTCGCTTGCCGTTGTGTGATCTTCTCGAATGTACTTCTAACCCATGAGGCGTTGGGAACATTTTTTCACATTTAATACAGGAATAATTTGCCTCACTGCCCCTGGACATGAGGAAGTGATGATGGTGGTGGTGGGGTTCAAGTAGTTGCTGCCGTAGTCTGAACAGTTCGTCACCAGTTGGTAAACATCCTCCTGACCCTGGAAATAAAAATGTCACTGTAGTTAAATTCCATGCTGGTAGTACAATTAAGGGAATAAATAATATAAAAAATATACGTCAGATAAAAGAAAAACACTTCGTAACTCTGTTTTGTATGAGTTCTGAGTCAACAGAATGCTATAAGGTTTGTTCGACACATGAATTTGAGTGCACTGTACTCTGCAATATTCCTTTTTACACTCAAATTTTTCATTTTGGAGTAATCTACACAGATTAGATTAGATGCGTGCGCGAACAGAAAATGGGTAAAAATGTAAATACCCTTCCTGGGTTATATAATATAACCTTCCTAGATACTATTATCCTATTAATTTACTATATATTTACAAAAAGTAAGGTAAAAAAAATTGATTTTTTTCTAAAATTTGAACTAGTCAGATAAAACAATTTAGATCCCGTAAATTTGACCACATTTTCTAACAAAGGAAATCAATGAAACAATAAATTAAACAAAAAATGTAAATATATAGTAAATTATTAGGATAATAGTATCTAGGAAGGTTATATTATATAACCCAGGAAGGTTATTTACATTTTTACCCATTTTCTGTTCGCGCACGCATCTAATCTAATCTATGTAGATTACTCCAAAATGAAAAATTTGAGTGTAAAAAGGAATATTGCAGAGTACAACTATTACACAGAATTTGAGGAAATAGTCATTATTTTATTAATCTGCACTATTTTTAGTGAAAAATTACTAGGCCAATTACTAGTTTTAAATCAATTTTGTTCAAATTAAGTACATACATATATCAGCTTTCTGTAGAGACATTTGAATCCGATTCCAGCCGATATAAGGCGTTGTGTTTACTACAACGAAAGTAGTGATTTTTTTTTCCTGTTTCTTCTTTCTTGATTTTCTTTTATTTTGATTCTTTTTTTTAAAGATAGTTCATATTAATGAAACAACAATATTTGCTCTAATTCCACGTAATAATATCATAATTTGAACGAAAAATTATGGGGAACAACAAGAGTTACCTGTAAAACTTAAGCGTTACAAGTTGGGGTACCAAAAAAAGAAATATCATACTATCATAATAGGTAACGAATCAAATATCATATAAGTAACGAATTAGCCATGCAACATAGAGCAATTAGTATAAATTAACTAAGGAGCTCGATTTTTACAATTTTTACACTTAAATGATATTCAGAAAATAAATCAAAGTATTGCAAGTTGAATGATTACCTGAAGGTGTTGAAGAGGTAACAAAAGCAGCCGCTGCTTGTACGGCAGCGCTGAGGTAGATAGATCCAGTAAGGAAATGTCTTCCATCCTGATCTTTAGGCGGTTGATAGAGACCTGGAAGAAAGGCAGCGGGTGCTAAAAGCGGAGGCGGATATGCGGGTGGTCGTCTAGGTTTATCTGGCCGCAGTAAGGCAGATACGCTAAAAGGAGACTCCACAGGTTTTCGGTTGTTGTTGGCTTCACTTCGCTCCGTCATTGTGGTTACATCATTCTGTTCTCTTTCTTCTTCTACTTTAACCATAAGTCTTCCCACTCCAAATTTGATTTCATCTGAGAACAGTTAAATAGTTGCTATGATCAGATCAATTAACTCATTAATATTTTTTAAAATAGATTCGTTGTGTATTTTGCAGCATTAGTTAAATTTTTATCAAATGTCAGGTACACGTAAAGGTACAGGCACACGTTTTGCTTCAATCGTTATTAATAAAAATATCTTATTGAATTGAAATTTCGACACCTTTATATCAAATTCACAAAAAAAGTATACAAAGTTTCATTTCAATACGACGAGAAAGTCAACAGTTTTGTTGATGGGATCACTGGTGCAAAGCAGAATCGATACAGATCTTTTATCTGTCTGAGAAGAAGCGAAGCGAGTCCGAATCATATGGACGAGTGAAACGAGTCTGAAGTGGTGATGTTAAATTTAGCAAATCCGATAAGATAAGAAAAAGGTATGAGGTATCCTGAGCCCTATTGGATGCATTTTAGTTTAGAAAAATTATGAATAAAAAAATAAATTGGGATGCCAAATTTATTGAAACTAATAATATACTTAATATGCTTATTTAATGATCCATAATCACCATTAATTATTTAGATGATTTAAAAATAATGGTTTGCTGTCTCATATGATTTTATTTCTCTTTAGCAAATATTTTATTTTTAAAAACTTGATTTTGTTTATTAAACTCGACAGAAAGCAATCAGAGCTTCCCGTCTGAGTTTATCTGGAGATCAAACAGTAACATTCAGGATTTACTTGTCGAGGTTAGTAGGGCTGCTTTTTTTAAAATGTTTATTCAAGAGATGCATTTTGAGCGAATTCAAAGGATGCATGTCGAATAAATTCAAGGGATGTATAACAAGTGAATTCAAGAGATGCGGTCGAGTGAATTAAAGAAATGCATAGCGAGCTAATTCAAGGGATGCGGTCGAGTGAATTAAAAAAAATCATATCGAGCTAATTAAAGGGATGCGGTCGAGTGAATTAAAAAAATGCATATCGAGCGAATTCAAGGGATCCGGTCGAGTGAATTAAAAAAATGCATATCAAGCGAATTCAAGGGATGCGGTCGAGTGAATTAAAAAAATGTATATGGAGCTAATTCAAGGGATGCGGGAGATAATTTATTTATCATTATTTGGTGCGGTGTCTTAGAAAGAACTCATAACAAAACTCCTTATAATATATCTCTTATTGTAAATAAAGTTTTTATTATATTCGCCTTTATAAAGAGTAGTTAATCGTACAAACATCCTCAAAAACGAAATTATTTAATGAAAAATTCGTCACGAGATTTAGGAAAAGTGCGAAAATGAAAGACAAGGTGAGAAGTGAAGTTCAATCAAGCCGCTTTGACTCGCTACTCATCAAAGATTTAAAGTCAGGATTGAAATCAGTGAAAATTTTCATTCGGTGTAATCAAAGTTTCACAAGGAATTTTCAATGATGTAATTCCCTTTTCTTCTGTCTGTCTCTTCAATTATCTCTGATTTGAATCCCTTTATTTAGTTTTATTCTTCTTTCCATTATTCTTTTCTATTATTTTTTTTTCATTTCCATATTATTCCGGAATACAACTAATTTGGTATTTGGTTGGAAACCAATATGGCTTCCACATTGGAACAAATTTAATACATACTATGATATAAATTAAAGAAATAATTTTTACTTTTCCTCATTTATTCTGTAGGTATATAGGAAAAGTATTGTGTTTGCAAAAAAAATCCGAAACCAGGATGTCACTGGAATTATCCGTTTCGGGTGTTTTTAAGGCCCCCCAAGGCCTTAAAAATTATTATTTCCACCTTAAAAATTAAATTACACTTTAACTTAATTAAATACAATACTAACTTTTATAGATTGAGTACATTATAAAAGTTTAGATTTCTAAAAATAACAATAAAGGTGAGGGCTCCCGGTAGGCTTTTGCCTAGAGCGATATATATATATATATATATATATATATATATATATATATATATATATATATATATATATATATATATATATATATATATATATATATATATATATATATATATATTATATATATATATATATATATATATTATATATATACATATATATATATATTAACATCTACATTTTTTTTACAATAGAACACAAAAATTTTAATGTACATTCCAATAAAATAATATTTTTGGGGAAAAATTTATATGGCATTCTTGTCCTATAATTAATGATTTGAAAACAGTACTGTCATGCACCTGTACTGACAAACCAATTCATGCTCGAGTAAGCAAATGCAACCATTCTTTGCCATCAATGGAAAATTCAATGTTGAGCCGTAACCAATTTAACACATTTTGTGTCAATAGGAAAATCAATGTGATTAGTTTCGCGTGTCAGCTGTAATTTACAGACATAAAATCATAGGGGGAAACTGAAAAACAGATTGTCAACTTTGATCTTATTTAATGCATTCGAGTGCACCTGCATGTTATGTAATATCGAATTTCGGTAATTAGTTATGCTCTGATTATGTTAACTTATTTTCACTATTTAAAGGGGAGTGACATTATGTTGTTTCTTTGTTTATGCCCCTCTTTTGATTGAGACATCAAACGGCATTACAGGGACAATTTTATCACAAAACAAGTGCGGAAATAATCAATTGTAATATTTGTTTAAAGCGATACAAATTTATTATTATTTTTTAACTTATTGTATAGAAACATCCTCTTACCCCTTTAAATCGAGGCATGGATAGAGACATAAAAGGAAATGCATTAACCCCCAATATAAGGGGATGTCTTTGCAAAAATATCCTAAGGGATAAAAATATCGGGCAGGGGCTTATGTGTGACCACCTACATCTGTCTCTTTGAATATAAAATTTAAAGGGCCTATCTCAAATTGATCTGAAATTGATAGTGTTACTTTATTTTAATTTTGGCGTCAACCAAAACATTTATAAGATAAACATGCATACGTAAATAAATATATAAAAATATGCGACTTCTAAATAATTTGTTTTTTTTTGGGATCTTCCTCATTAAATAAAACTTCCTCATTAAATAAAACTTCCTCATTAAATGAAACCAATATATCAATGTGATTACCTTGTTCATTGTGAGAACTTAATTTTTTAAGTCCGCATTTTAATTTTAAGTTATAGTTTCTGTTAAATAATTTTTATACTTTTCCTCATTTATATCGTAGGTATATAGGAAAATACTGTTTACACAAATATCCGAAACCGGGATGTCACCTGAATTATCCGTTTCAGGTGTTTTAAAGGCATCCTAAGTGGTTTTCATAAAGCTGTTTATATATATATATTATATAATATATATATATATATATATTATATATATATATATATATATATATATATATATATATATATATATATATCTGTGTGTGTGTTTGTGTAAGTATTCATCTTATTACCTGCATTACTTTAGTTTTTATTGTATGAATTGGGTACGTTTGTAAAAAAAAATTAAGAATTAAGAAATCTAAAAGTAATCCGATTGAGTTGAACTTCAGTACAAGTGTATAACTTAACTTAATTAATAAGTGCATTATGTTCAAGTTTCATTTCGATACGGCAAGTATATCCATGATTTTTTAAATCATAAATGTTAAGCAGCATCAGGCGTGTTCAGTACCTGGATGGGTTACCACTGGGAATAAAACGTATGTATTTACTATCTGAGTACGAGCGAAGCGAGTCCGTAGACGTGTTACAGTACAAATTTAACGACTTGTAAATTCTGATGACAAGCAAAGCGAGTCCGAAGCAGGGAGGATGAGCGTAGCGAATCCAATGTAATAAGTATGACCTTTGACATTATATAAATCTGCGGTTCGCATCCCAGGTTACGCTCTCAGTTTATATGTATAAAAAATTATTCATACTATTTGACCATGTGTCCATCACATTCACTTCGCTCGATCCTCAGAATATGGAAATCTCTTAATTTATATCGTAGTATATTTTCCGAATAGCTTCGTTCGTCCTCAGACAGTAAAAAATTCTCAGAGGTCACCCATCCACACACTGACCTTGCCTGATGCTGCTTATCATGAAAATTTAACGAAAAAACGTATAGATATACTAGCCTTACTTGATGAGAGCAAAACTTAGCACATTTGTATGTATAAGACTTTTATGCGTTCTAAATTTGAAATCGATTATATTACTTTGATTTATAAATTTTTGAAATTTTGGCTGAGTGCTAATTGACGTTTAATGAAGTTAATTAGCACTCTTACGGGACGGGAAGCACTCTAGATCTAAAGGACGATTTTTTTGTTTCAATAAGTTTCATCTCTGGCATTAATTCACTGGAAGTTATGATTGTAAGACACATACACATGCAGACAGACTACTTGATAAAATCACCCAGAAAGTCTAAAAAACATGAATAATTTAATTTCATATCTTTTCAAAGTAAATAAATTTTACATGAAATCAGTGCAGGATATATTTTTACCTCAAAATCCATTAATAATGTTAGATTACCATTGAACCTAGATAATTGGAAAGAGATAAAAAAGGATTTTAGATTTAACTGGATTTTCCTGTCCAAAACATGTCTCGATTTCCAATATTTTAAACGGAAAATGATTGATTCTGAAAATAACAAACAACTCAACAGATTGAGTGAAACTGGACAGGGTTTTTCCATCCTTCCTTTTCTCCTTTATTTCTTTCTCTATTATGGGAAAGCGATGTAATTGCAAAAAATGTTTTTCAAAGTTTAAATCAAAATAGATTTTTTTTAATCAAAAATTTCTAACACGGAGGTCTGCAAGCCGAGTGAATTTTCATTGAAATGATTTCTTGATCATTAATTATTTATTCCTTGCTTGAGAGTTCAGTATATGCTTTATAACCTGAGCAGTAACGTCACAACATGTAATTTAATATTTTCGAATTTTTCAAAGAAAATGCGCATGCATGTCCCAAAGATTATACAAAGCACGTCAGCATTATTCGCAAGCATTTAAAGCTTTCTTTGTGTTAATTTTCAGCGCATTACCTTTGGAAAATTTAAAAAATATAAATTACAAGATATGAGGCTAATGCTTTAAGTTGTATAATATCACGGGAACTTAAGCAAGGAATTGATTAATCAGCGATAGAAAAATACGCATTTCACAGAAAATTCGATCAGATTCCGGACCCTATCGCCAGAATTAATTAATTTATTAATTAAAAAACAGTTATTAATTTAAAAACTGTAAGTATGTCGATAAAAAATTATCACCAATACCAAGATTCGAACCTCGGAATCCTGTTTATAGGTACTTTAGTTGTCCAATTGACTCCAAACCGGCTTTGATTCAGCGCCACAAAATACATCGAAAACGACACTCTACTCGACATGTGTTGTTTATCAACTGTATTTCAGGTTATCCGGTGATTTACAACCGTTTTTTCGACTGTTTAGTATCGACTTTCGGCCGGTTTCGCTGGATTTAACGTCGCAATAAACATTGAAAACGACACCTTACATGAAATTTGTTATTTACTGGGCGTAATTTTGATTGTTGGTGATGTAATACGGGTTTTTCGACTTTTGGTCACATCAATTGGTCTGGACTGGAGTTATTCAATTTAGCGCCTCAAAAAACAAAACAAAACTACTTTTCCCATCAAAAAATTGTATAATCCTTAATTTTAAAAAAAATCGTTGACTTAGCAAACTAGGTTAATGATGTCATAAATACCAAGTTTTCAAGACGGTTCGTGTACTTCCCAAGGTTAACTTTTGCACCAAGTTTGGTTTAAAAATATTACTCCGTTCGAAACATAGAAAATAGGGTGTGTGTACATGAATCCGCTAGGAATACATACATACATATATATATATATATATATATATATATATATATATATATATATATTAATATATATATATATATATAATATGAACATGTATAATACCCCCCTTCCTACAGGTAGAAGGCTGGATCAGCTCCTGCCACTAAATCAGATTTTGAGCCCGCTCCACCAACCCGAGTTTGACCCCCACCACACGACCCATCTCATTAGCAATTTCTTTTCAAAGAAATTCGCTAGAAATGTATCAAGACCGAGAATCCCTAGATATTTTCAAAACAATCAGGATTGTATTGTTTACAAATACAAAAAAGCCTACTAAAAAAAGAAAATCATCAATTAGAGAAAATTGAAGGAGGAAATGTTAGTGGAAAACCTCGAAAATGTTTAGATTACTACGCAAACCTGAATTTGTGTGTTTTGACGGTGTTTAATTGAGTTGCTTCAAAATGGATTTTACTAGGTTTTGAAAAAATAAATCCAACAAAAATCGGCGGAAAAGCAGAGGAAATGTTGAGTATTTTGGTTCGGAGTTTCCCCTTGTATTTCACTTTTCCCTTGGTTGAGACTTTCACTTGTATTTTAATAAATGTTTACTTTATTCAGCTTTGGTATTTTGTAGAAAGTGCACTCTACCGGTTGTACATTGAAACACTGCAAAATTGTTAACTCACTTTAACATGAAGGGTTATTAATGTAGGATGCCTAGATTTTGCCTTTTTCTACGTTTGTAATTTTCATTTATAATTATATATATATATATAATATATATATATATATATATATATATATATATATATATATATATATATATATATATATATATATATATATATATATATAGAAGTGCTCTTGGGCAGCTGTTCATCCTCCATCGTCCCGAGATTCTTTTTCCATGTGTTTATGTATATTTTTGTCTTTATGTATAGAGTTATATATGATCGCAGGGCTTTAGCTTTCTTATTTATTATATGACCTGACTCCATGAGTCCTTTCTGTTTTTCTTTGAGGTTATATGCGTTTGTTTTTTTACCACCTGTTATCACCTTTATGTTCATCTATTATCTTTGTTTTTGTCATCATTAATCTTTTGTATGTCATCATTTTACACTCTATCGTCAGCATCCGATTAGTTCTACTTGCATCTTCTGTTTTCATCCTACATCTACATTATTCAACTACAGCGGTATCATATCTCCTATCATCCTAACATACCAGCCATCTCAGATCTTCTAACTTCGTAACTGTAGAGTCTGGCAAGGGGAGCGTTTGTGGCCACGCTAAAGGATCCTTTTTAACCCTCCGTTAGGTCAGCGTATAACTTTAATTGTCTACAGTTTGACATCAAGGGAGGTAGGGAAGAACAAAAGTATTATTTCCTTAAAAAAAATAACTTTTGACTTCCCCCTCTTGTTTTTTTTGTATGATCTTAATTTTATCTCCTTAAATAATATTATTTAAGTTAAGTTGGTTTTTTTCAAAATCATTTTATATGTTTGTTTAAAAAAAAAATAAACAATTAATATTCTTATTCTTATCAACCTTTAAACAGTCTCCATAGCCATTCCCTTTCCGATTTTATGAAGTGATCTTCGGTAGCTGATCATCATGCATCACACCGTGTTTCCGTTTATGTATATTTTTTGTCTTTATGAATTGAGTTTTATAAATATATATTTTATTACAACATGTCTAAAAAAATAAATTTTATAAAACCATAAGATCGCGACTGGTCCAATCTTTGTCAAAAAAGGGAAAACGTTTCCTGAATAATTTACCAATGACATTAAATTTTTTTAAAGAAACTAATCCAATTTTGTTTTACCACGTGCTTTTGTTTTACAGTTAATTTTTCCTGCTTGGAAAGTGAGACTACCCCCCCCCCAAAGCCAAAAAATTGTCTGCTACTTTTGTCTTAGTCTACTGTTGTAGAATAAGATGGATCGGACTTTATTATATCATTCCAGACTAGTATGGAATGAATATAATAACTAAAACTAAATGATAGATTCACACTTCTTTATTGTGTTACTTTAGCGGTGTCTTACTGATGATGGCCTCTAGCTAAGTTAAAAGCTCTTAGCCAAATAACGTTTTAGACTGTGGAGAGACATATTTTCTTACAATTTTAATGAACTCCATTCACGCTAATTCTCAATATATAATTAATCATACACTTGTTTACTGATCATAGTACAGATCTATCGCTAAAACACAGTGGAGTCCACAATTTAAGAGAAGTACACTATATGACGTCAATAAACAGAACCAAGACATCCTTTATCCTTAAATCCTTGGTATTTACACTCATCCTTTGTATTTACCTTGTGTTAAACACCGTCCTGGGATTCTCTATTTGTTTTTATCCGTACGAAATGTTAAAATACAACAATTTAATACGGAAGTTTCATTACCAAACAGTTTTCAAGCCTAACTTTATGCTTTTCACATTTCACATTATTTGGAAGTATTGTCATCTATTATTTTTATATTTTACACTGACTCCATTATTTTACACAAATAAAATTAAATGTAAATAGTCATTTTGAAAGTTTAAATTAACATTATAACGCGATTAAATTTTATAGTTAAACGAATAATTACGTGGTTTTACTTAAATGAGTAACTTATTAAGAACTTATTAAATTAGTATTGCATAAAAACAAATGGCCTTCAACCTCTCTGCAGCTCCGCGGCGTCTGTGCTGGGGGCCGCTTCGCTGCCACTTTAGAATAATACTATATATAGTAGGAGCATATGTCCGTAAACACAATATAATTCTACTGATAACACGAAAGCCGGTTGACTGGTGGTCTTAAGTAGGGGTACCACCCTAACAACAAAACATTATTTTAAATATGTGTCATAAATATCAATCAATGAAGAAAGATCGTAAAGAACAAATATAAAAGTTAAAACACCTGCTGAGTATTTAATAAAACTAGATGGTTTTATTAAATACTTGTTTTATTTATTAAGGTATTAGATGGCAAAAGGGTAGCGGAATACAAGAACCTACATTTATTTGACGAGGACTAATTTTAACATTATTTTAATTAAAAACGTAAAACTACAATTTAAAACGCTTAAAACATTGTAATGCACTGATATTTATATTAGTATTTTATGAATAATCAATCATTATTAATAATAGAACATAATAATTCAGCAAAGTTTTGCCAACTTTTTTACACAAAAATTGTATATTGTTAGGGTGGCAGCATTACATAAGACTACCAGTGAACCGCCCTTCGTGTTATCAGTAGTGCTAGTTCTATATATAGTATTATTCTAAGGCTGCCCCATTGTTTTTGCCTGTTATCATTTCGTCATATTGTAGGTTTATATATAAGTGGCACACTGACACGATAATAGAGAATTTTTTAATGTTTTAGTAAAAAAACTTGATTTGTTTACATTGTGTTATATATGCCTAACAATAAGACCGGTACTAATACTGATAATGTAATTAAATTTCAAATATTTCTTAACCATATGCGTTAGTACATGTGTCAAAAAATTAAACTTGATCTAAATACTTTATGAGGATTTGTGAATTTTTGAATTGTTCGTAGGGTCAAAAATAAATCAATGCTCAGGGAGGACAGAATAATACATACAAAAATACCTATATTCAGAGAGAGCAGAATAACACAGTCAATAATACATCTATACATAGAGAGAACAGAATAACACAGTCAAAAATACACCTATATTCAGAGAGAGCAGAATAACACAGTCAATAATACATCTATACATAGAGAGAACAGAATAACACAGTCAAAAATACACCTATATTCAGAGAGAACAGAATAACACAATCAATAATACACCTATGCTCTGAGAGAACAGAATAACACAGTCAAAAATACATCTATGCTAAGAGAGAACAGAATAACACAGTCAAAAATACATCTATGCTAAGAGAGAATAGAATAACATAGTCAAAAATACACCTATATTCAGAGGAACAGAATAACACAATCAAAATACCTATATTCAGAGAGAACAGAATAACACAATCAATAATACACCTATGCTCAGAGAGAACAGAATAACACAGTCAAAAATACATCTATGCTCAAAGAGAACAGAATAACACAGTCAAAAATACATCTATGCAAAGAGAGAACAGAATTACACAGACAAAAATACATCTATGCTAAGAGAGAACAGAACTACACAGACAAAAATACATCTTTGCTCAGAGAGAACAGAATAACCCATTCAATTGCAACGGTCACGACGTAATTTACTTTTCATGGTACCAATCAAGGGTTGCCCTTTAACAACTGAAAAAAGGGTGCTACACTTTTTTTTTGTTATAAAACGTGACAGGTGCCCAACTCGTGCCTAATCTATCACCCGTAACTGTTATCACTCGTTGTGACTTAGCGATATATGTCACATATTATCACCTTTTTTTATCACCTTAGAAATGTAACCCCTTTGAAAGAAGACTAAGTTGTTGCGTTCTTATCTCTTTCAGTACACAAGAACCTAATGATAATATTCTTAGAAATGTCAAGAAATCAGTTTTAAACTGGTTCAAAAAATTTCATTTTTAGCGCCTTTTAATATGTTTACACGTACTAAGCAAATAATGTTTTACATAAAAAATAAACAATGGGTGAAGGAAAAAAAAGGTAAACGGTCGGAGTTTACTGTTTGATTTGTCCATTACGTTCGATGATACTCAAATCAATTGCTCGGCTTGCTGTGTCCGATACGCAAGCTCGCAAGCTCGGCTTGCTGTGTGCGATACGCAAGCTCGCAAGCTCGGCTTGCTGTGTGCGATACGCAAGCTCGCAAGCTCGGCTTGCTGTGTGCGATACGCAACGCTCGGCTGCTCGATACGCAAGCTCGGCTTGCTGTGTGCGATACGCAAGCTCGCAAGCTCGGCTTGCTGTGTGCGATACGCAAGCTCGCAAGCTCGCAAGCTCGGCTTGCTGTGTGCGATACGCAAGCCGAGTCTATTTTGTCTCTGAAATGTTTGCTTTCTTGCTCTAAAATCCATTTTTCGCTCCAAATCTCATAGTCTGAACTTATTTGTTAATTTTCCTGGAGTCGTCTAAGGAAGTGAGGTAAAACGTTGATAGGTTGTTGTTCAGTAAATGTTGTTCAGCGCTGAATTTGAAAGGGAGAACAAAGTTTTTTGAGACGTATGAGGTAAACATGAACATTTCCCTTAAGAAAAATATAAGGAAACTTATAAAAAAAAAAGTCATAATGCAGACTATAATATCACAAAACAAATCTTAAGGGTGAGAACAATAATGAACGAAGGAAGCAAAAATTCCAAAGAAACTTCGCCAAAAAATTTTATATCACCGTCTGGTAGTTTTATTCACCTAAATGGTTTGGCGGAAAAGGAGCTATGTAGGAAAATTATGTTTCAAGTGGTTTGAAAAAAAGGAACAGTGTTGGTTTTATTTTTTTATGTTTATGTTTAAAATTTTGACAGCTTGGCAGCCTTAGTAAGCCAAGCGTTAGTTTTTTCCTACGTCTTTAAAAGAGAGTGAAAGTAATGCGTTAGCTAACACCCAATTGCGTATCAAATGTCCACGTTTCAGCACTTATAGAGATCCCAAAAATCATAAAACATTGTTAGCATGTAATTTATATGAGTGTATGGAAAGGCACATTTCTTGTAAAAACGTAACAATAAAACTTGGCAACAAAATTAAAGTCCAATGAGTAGAACTGAGCTTTTGAGATTAATTTAACATGGCGTATCAAAATGACCCCTAATAAAACAATTGTTTGATACAAAACAAATATTTGTTGGATGATTAGTGTTTGTTAATGATGTTTGCAAGTTTGCAAGCACAGATATTTTGTACTCATTTTCTACTACTTCAAACTAAATTTTTCTGAAAGTATACTTTTCATTATGAAGGAAAATCATAGTCTCCTATCCAGAGTGTAACCCTTTATATGAATACGTTCGTTCAAAATATTAGAAAATCACACAGATTCTAGATTTCTTGCAATAAGTATAGTTGTGTAGATCGTGTGCAAAACAAGAAGAGGGCATTTCCTTGGAGGAAATCTTCAAAGAAAATGTCTACAACCAAAGTTATGGTATTTGTTAAATAGCCAAAATATTTTTGGCCACTTTGCTGTTTTCTGCACAAACAGCAAATATTTTTTCTAAAAATTCGCTGACTTTGCATAAATTAACCATTTTCTGGTGTTTTTGAAAGAGCCAAAAAATTAGTTGTATAGTTATCCGATTTTGACGATTACATAGATAAACACTCGTTTGTTTGGAAATTGTATCAGCTTTATTTTTTCGTGGTTATGGACCTTATATAAAACGAATTTTGGACACACTCCCTGGCGCCACACCCCACCCCCACGAGCTCTCATTAATGATTTTTCCAAAGAAAATTCACTAAAACTCGAAGGATCATTACGAGGAAACAATCAAAATTTAAATTAGAAATAATTTGGTTTTATTCTTAAATTAATTTATGTACCATCTCAATTAATTCGTAATTTTAATGGAACCTAAAAAAGCTTTAAATAAACCAATGATCTAAGAGTATTAAACAAATATAAAATGCGCCATAACTTTATTACATTAATTCAAACAAACGCCATTTTAAAAATAAAAATTAGCTAAGATCTTACATTAATTTCGAAAACATATATCTCGCAGTAAATAATAATAATAACAAGCTCATAAGTCATATGTAGGTTATGTTTGACGGGCTCGATTGTGACTTTTTTGAAATCAAGAGATAAAAGGCTATAAAAGTTGAGCTCGTGCGACATATTTATTTACACTCTAAGATTAGAAACATCGTATAATTTGTTTTATAGTTTTATTATTTTTGTGTCTTTGTTATCATAATTGTTTGAGTTTGTTGAAGGCGATGCGGTCTCTTTAAGCTCTGCGAAGTATTTATTCAACTACTTTATTGCGTCTGTGATGATTTGTTTTGTTATGCGGACGATTTGGTTTCGTTTGTTACTCATTTTCCCGGTATGGTAAACAAGTCATAACTATTCTTCTTTCCTCATTGCAGAAACAGGTATTAAAAGAAATTAATTTATTAACAATACATTAAAAAACAGCTTCAAATATGAAAATATACTACGATATAAATTTGGTGATTTCCATATTCTGAGGATCAAGCGAAGTGAATATGATGGACACATGGTCAAATGGTATGAATAATTTTTTATGCATATAAACTGAGAGCGTAACCTGGGATGCGAACCGCAGACTTATATGATGTCAAAGGTCATACTCATCACAATGGATTCGCTACGCTCATCCTCCCTACTTCGGACTCGCTTTGCTTGTCATCAGAATTTACAAGTCGTTAAATTCATACTGCAACACGTCGTCGGTCTCTCTTCGCTCGTCATCAGATAGTAAATACATGCGTTTCATTCCCAGTGGTCATTTATCCAGGCACTGAACACGCTCGATGCTGCTTAACTTTTATGATTCACCATAAATCGCAGATAGACTCGTTGTATTATAACGAAACTTAGTACACTTATTTATTACGTCAAGGGTTACATTTATACAAAATTTCATATCAATTGGAATATTTTCCTATTTTTTTACAATTTTTTAAAATACGTGTACAAATCATTAGATAAAAATTGAACTTATGCTGATAATGAGATGAAAGTTAGCACATATATTAGGCTTTATACATGGCTACATGCGTGCATGTATTTTCAATCTGATCGTTTTATTTTCCGTGTTTGATGATTTTTCGAAATTGTCGCTGTGTCATTATTGGGGGTTAATGACGTCATAAAAAAATATTTTCCTAATAGCACAACTCTACAGCGGTAGACTGATTTTTGTACACAATTTCGACTTTCTAGCATAAATACACTGGGCGCTATGATGATAACAGTCACAAACACAAACATACAGACAACTTTGCAAAAACCACTCAGGAGGCCTTAAAAACGGCTAAAACGTATAAATCCGTTTTTATCCCGTTTAGATTTTTTGCAAACACAATACTTTTCCTATATACCTACGGTATAAATGAGAAAAAAAAAATCAAATTATATTTGGCGTCAAAAGTCTCATAATAATAGGTATAAGAAATGGGAAATGTACATTATTTTATGGAAATTTATCTAAATAATCTATAAAATGACGTATAATATTTTATGAATAAAAATCAACTTCTTATTTTTAAAACTAAGTTACAATTAAGTTTAATAAGATAAATAATTAATAATAAAATAATTAATATTTTTAATTAAAAATTAAGAAAGACTATAGAGAATCAGAATAGGGTAGGAATCGTATGGATGGTTTAAACAGTTCAATTAGTAGCAGGGGTTGATTTTGTATTCAGATAGTGAACAGACTTGGGCCCGGGGAGTCTCCTTGAGTTACTCCCTTTTAGTTTCTTCCATGCCAAATCACGAAAATAGTGGAATAGAAATTTATAAAGGTCGACTTTAGTACAAACCCTATCGTTTCTAGCTTTTTAAAAGGCTGCAACTTATGTATCCTCCAATACAAATAACTAATTCCTTTATTTAAATAAATAAATAATTATAATATCAAAATTATAATACAGGTTACTACACACAATAAGAGGTAAACCCTAGTACTACATAGGTATAATTTGAATTAAATTCTTCTAAAGAGTTTACAATATTTAATTAGATTAAACTTGATCTAGGTTATAATTGTATTATTAAAGTCAAATATTTTAGAATTCAGTGTTCGTTGAGATTCCAAAGTCATCTTAATAAATTTAGATATAAGTTGATTTCTTTCAAACTTGAAAAGGTGTTTCTATGGTGTCTCGGAAATAGAAGAATTGCATAAAACTCATAATAGATTTACAAAAGTGCAAAAAACACGAAGAAAATATCACTGTCCGACATTTGAATTGAACTTATTACATAAAATCAAAGAAGAAGATTAGGGCTCTAGATTCTTACTACTTATAAATTATTTTTAAAAAGTTATTTTTAATTCTAAATATTACGAATTGTAAAAATAATTGTATCATGTAAAAACCAATGAAGTGGAAATAAATAAGTTTATTATTATTATAAGATAAAAAATTCCCCTGTTAAAAATGAAAAATAATTCATGAACAACGGCAGTAAATTTCCATTCTGCTTTAGGGAACGAATTTTAATTTATTGCCTGTCAAGAAGCAAATTTTGTTCACAATCTTGCCCAATAACTATCAATTATTCAATTATAAATTCAATTATCTTGCCCAATTTTACTATAATTAAGTTGTTTCGATGCTGTAATGGTCTTACTAATTAAGTTGTTAACGATAACAAGATTTTCTTCCCAAATTAATTAATTATTGTATGTTTTCTTTATAAAATTATAATTATTTTATATATTGTAGATTGGCAAGAAGCCTTTAATTATGCTATGCAGCATTTTAAACGATTTTTTAATATTTTACCACAATGTAAAATCAAATGAAATAAAGTAGTTATTTATTTATTAAGTCAAATCAAGATGTTAGATATTTATAAGGCGATTCCTTCCGTAGAGATATTATTACTAGAGGGGCCCTGATAAAATTATAAAACATCGAAAAAATAACCTGACCACCTTCGATTATAAATATAGTCAAGTAATCAGTACTACCTTTCAATAACTTATATAGGAGAATGTTAAAAATACAAATCAAAACATAAACAATGTGCGGAAGCCAAAATCAATTGATTTATTATAACCTAAACTCACTCTTAAAGAAGGTTTAAATGAGGTTACACAGAGCCCTTGAGAGCCCCAAAAAGTTGTTTCAGGCCTCTCAATGTATTGAGATAGGGTATGCCCCTTCTAGTATATATCTCTATGTTCAATTCGATGTAAACAAACCAAACGCATTCGGAGGTTGAATGACGGGTGACGTCATTGCAAAAATCGGTATAGGCGTTTGAACTCCACTATTCTTTATATATTACTCCAACGACTTCAATTCCAGACTATAACAAAACAAGTCAAAAAATTTGTTTTCATTCACAAAAACCCTTCAATTGAACCTTATACCTTATAAGCTGTATCAGCATGATGTCAAATAGTCAACTGTCGAGTCAAATTAAATATATCAAAACAGTACTTTAAAGAAGCATTGTTTCCAAATTCGGTAATGAGATCATCTCATCTACTCTGCTTTTAGAGGTTGTTTCCGACAATATCTTCACTCTGAAAGCAACCCTGTTTCATTTCAATGTTAATCACGACACTATCACGTTTCGACGATGAATCCAGGTTCATTTGAATTCCGAGTATCACAGAACCAAATGGTTAACAATCTCTATCACAGTCAAAGGCTTTTCGCCTTTTTAATTATAACTAGAAAATCATAAAAAAAAACCTTAGCTTTTTCTCTTCTTTAACGAATTAACATAAACTACGATGCTCATTTCAATTTTATAGTTCTCCTGTTAAGGTTATTGCCTTTTTTTTTAATTGTTAACTTTTAAAAGTTAAATTAAACTTGATATTTTTTCTGTGGAATAATGTTAATAATTAATACTATTTTTATGATGTGTATAACTGGTCTCACTAGTAGTTTAGTTGTTCTGTGTTAACTGCTATTTCGTTATTACAAAATTTAGAACCTTGATTTAGTAAATTATTTATTTTTCGGGCGGCTATAAAGTGGGCACTTTACATCTTCATAAATGCAGGTAAAATGCGTATTTACCTAACTGTCGGCGACTGTAGAAAACTACGAAACTGTCACTGGTGAAGTTCCTCCAATGTCCACTAAGTAGGCGCTAGTAGTTGACTACAATGTTATATTACCTTCCTTGTTCCTCTTACTTATTTTGAATAAATAATGGTCATGGATTATTTAATGTCTGTGATTCAGACATTAAAATACATCGTCTGAATTAAAAAATTAGGCAAAGTTTAAATGAAAAAAAGTGTATCGGAAATTTTTTACATTATATTGTTTTTCTTTTGAATAAATGTTTACTATTATTACGCCTGAAACAAATAGCATATGCTATACGACTGGGAATGACTTTTTTCGGCTCCTTTTACTGTCTCGCTTCGCTTGACAATAAATATAGTCACCACGGTGAAAAGACCTTCACAATCTCGTAACATAATATACTATTTCTTATGCATTACAAAAAATAATTTACTTAATTAATTCAAACTTTATCTTTTGTATGATTTTCAACTCTCCTAGTCATTGTTTGCAACAAATCTTGGTTTCAAATTATTCGGGTAAACAGAATAGTTGTGCTTCGTGTCTACAGTAGTATGAAGGAAAAATTTATATATTAATCTATTCAAGTTCTGATTTTGTATT
Organism: Microvelia longipes; assembly: GCA_018340805.1. NCBI lineage: Eukaryota > Metazoa > Arthropoda > Insecta > Hemiptera > Veliidae > Microvelia > Microvelia longipes. The sequence goes on from JACMZG010001863.1 coordinate 54,707,738, forward strand.
CCTTTCGAAAATAAATCAGGTACAAAAAAATAAATCAGGTACGGGATCCCTCGGAAAATTTTCTCACCACATTAAATTAGCTACACCCACTCTTACTACTTCAGACTCTACGCTCGTCCTAAGAATATAAAAATCAAATTTTAAATGTAATACGTCTTTGGACTCCCCTTTGCTCGTTCTAAGACAGTAAATCCATACGTTTTATTCCCAGCGGTCACCTATCCAGGCACTGACCTCGATTAATGCTGCTTAACAATTTATGATCCAACAAAAATTAAAGAAATACTTAGCGTATTAAAACGAAACTTAGTACACTTATTTATCACATAAATAGAAACACTGTTTTGTTGCCCCCGATTTGCAAATCTGTAACTAATATTTCTTGTCTTGTTGGCAACCTTGACATGAAACGTGTTACCTACCATGTCCGCTACCCTTTTTGTTGTACTCGTGTGCGGCGATTTCAGATTGTTGAAATAGTTTATGGGAAAACCAGAATTATGGCCTTACTACCCCGGACCGGTCTCGGCAGGCATCAGCATCATAGATTTCAAAGTAAAGCTTAACAAAAGTTTAATTAGCTACTACAGTACTTGTTGCCCGGTCCCAGTTCTGGCATCCATCTACTATTCGGGTAGATTGGCCAAGATTGGTGGATTATACCAAATTTAACATTACAAATTTAACTAAATTTTTAACAAATTAAATTGGATTATTAACCAAATTAACTAAATTGGATTATTAACCAAATTTAACTAAATGGATTATTAACCAAATTAAACTAAATTGGATTATTAACCAAATTTAACCTAAATTGGGATTAACTAAATTGGATATTAACCAATTTAACTAAATTGGATTAATTAACAATTAACTAATTGGATTAACTAAATTGGATTAACCAAATTTAACTAAATTGGATTATTAACCAAATTTAACTAAATTGGATTATTAACCAAATTTAACTAAATTGGATTATTAACCAAATTTAACTAAATTGGATTATTAACCAAATTTAACTAAATTGATAACCAAATTTAACTAAATTGGATTATTACCAATTTAACTAAATTGATTATTAAACCAAATTAATAAATTGGATATTAACAAATTTAACTAAATTGGATTATTAACCAAATTTAACTAAATTGGATTATTAACAAAATTTAACTAAATTGGATTATTATCCAAATTTAACTAAATTGGATTATTATTAACCATTGGATTATTTTAACTAAATTGGATTATTATCCAAATTTTAAACAAAACGTGTACAAGTCGTTCGATAAAAATTGAACTAATGCTGATAATGAGAAGTAACTTGGCACATATGTTGGACTTATACATGAATACATGTATTCCAAATCTAAAACCAATCGAAATTTTTGTTTTCGCGTTTTATAAGTTTTTAAAATTTTTGCTGAGTTATTATTGCGGGTTTATGACGTCAGGACACAATTATTTTCCGAATATCTAAACTTATATAGACCCAAAGATTTATTTTCGTAGCGTGTTTTAAAAATAATACCGATAGCACAGCTGAAATGTTAAGAACAACCCTTCCGATTCAAATCGACACCAGAAACTAATTAGTCATCATTAAAATATTTTATACCTAATTTATAATAAGCAAAATTTAGACAATATGTTATTGGTACGACTGGAATAAAGACTAAGTGAATAGATTTATAGGTAAGGCTGGTTAATCAAGGTGAGTTATTAAGCAAACAAGCTATAAACTTCATTATTAATTCCTCCGTAGCTTTCTAAACAATCGTAAAGATAGACTATGCCTGTCATATTTTATTGTGCAAACAAACAGAAAAAATGAGGGTCGTTCAATCGTTAATTTAGTACTGGAGAGGGTTTCGAAAAACGGTGTTTTATTAATCATTTATAACTATAGGTTAGTTTGTCTCGTAGATCAAGTTTTTAAAGGGTAAAAAAATATAAAAATTCCCTTTTTATTGCTTTATCGGCATTGCGACGTCAAATCAAGGGACCAAGTCTATCGTTTTATGCTCTACAGTTCTGACTGTTCAAATAGAAATAGCGTGAGGCTAGTTAGACCTAAACACTGGTCAATGTTTAACCAAGCGAAGGAAAACCAGTCTTAATCAACCAGTGAAAACAAATGATTATTTAAACAATAGTTTTCTCTCAAGTTAATGCGGAGAAATTCAATTTTCTTATTACTATTTTATCAATCCTTGCTTTGATTAATGCTCCAGTTTTACAGAATATGAGCACATATCCTTTGTAATTATATGTCTAGTGGAAAGCAATAAATATGCTCATTCAACATTTTAATAAGATCACGGACGTAATAAATTCTAGAATAATATAAATTATTTCAATTTAATTATTATACATTATTTAATGTCTTAATTATACTTAAATTAGGAAATAAGGGGTCCTCGTCTCCGTAGTCACTATATAAGGTAGAAAATCCAATTACATTTCAGTTCTACAAAAAAAGACATAAGTAAATTTTCGTAATTGTATATAACGAAACTTATAATTATATAAATTTATAAAAGAACATAAAAAAATGTTCACATGAATCTTTGTTTATTTACTTACGGCTGAAAAATTCATAGAGATATATATATACTAGAGGAGGCATACCTTATCTCAAAAACATTGAAAGACCTGAAACATCTTTTTGGGGCTATCAAGGGCTCTGTGTAACCACATTGAGTTAAGGTTATAATAAATCAATTGATTTCAGCTTTCCACACATTGTTTGTGTTTTAATTTGTATTATAAATGTTCTACTATATAAGTTACTGTAATTTGTTCTGTTTATTTGATTATTTTGGTTACCGAATGTGGTCAGGTTATTTATTATATGTTAGGGCCCTCTAGTAATATATCTTTATGGCAAAATTAGTCAATATTGAATTGTTTTTAAGCTGCAAAATGTCATTTTGCCAACACTGGCAACAACATATTGAAAAACTGTATGGGAAATTCGCAAGGTAGTATTCAACCTCCTAGGGATTATGGTACATTTAAATAGAATGGTAAATAAGTCAAAACACTTAAGGATAAGAAACGAATTAGTTGAGGTTATCATGTTGCAGGTTATCGAGTTAATTTCGGTGTTTCGTCCGGTAAACATAGTTATTATTTATTATAATGTTTTCTATGTATTATTACTTAAAATACAATATATTAGTAAGTATTAAACATTTCTACAAAATACTTAATAAATATAAGTTTAAATTAAATATTGGCAACACTGATATTTATGGCTTTTTTTAGTTTTGTACCAGCAGTTTATGAATCGTCAGATTTTAATTGTTTGTTTTATCCTTTATATCATTAATTCTTTATTTATTTTGTTTAAATAAAGTCACAAACTTGAAACATTGTAAAGAATTACTAAAACTGTAAACAATGTGAACGAATTTTTCTATAAAATATAATAAATCAGAATAATAGAGTATAGTAAAAATTGACGTATTGTCAGTATTGACAAATTATAAGACCAACTCTACCTACCTGATATTGCGAATGTTGCAACATTATTAAAGCAATATTTGCTGCTTCTAAAAATTCGTCTGCAAAATTCTATTTTGCTGCCAAGTAGCATAATGTACCATTACTGTACCACTCTATCAATTTGTACTACTCACCAAACACGTGGTTTTTAAGCACATTAATTAAGTTAAAAACTTTTTTTACTACTTTACTAATTAATTAATTTAATCTATCCAAAAACAATATAATGTCTGTAATCAATAAAGGTATGGTTTAATTAACTCTATTCCAATCTTAATACGGTCACGAAACACTTGAGGAGCGCCTCAGGGCTCGACATCAGTTACACTGTTATTCCTCATTTGCATAATACAACGATAATTAAATTATAATAGGATAACAATAATTTCCATCGATGATAATTATACATTCATAGATGTATGCATCTGATTACGAATGTAAACAAACGGCAATCATCAGTCCGTTTATGGCGTTAATAGTCAATTACAGCGAAACTGTTAACAATAGTAATACATTTAGTTTACATTTTCAATGTAAACAATAATACACATAGGAATTATCATTTCCATTAAAAATTCGCGTAGAGGTAAACGAGATTGATAAAAAATTTAAATAATTTTGATAATACTTACATTAAATTATTAACATGATCATACAAACATAGGAAAAACATTGGCTTTCATTACATATGAAAGCCATGTGTAAATTATCAGAATAAAATTAGTGTAGTTATTAAGTGCATAGTTAATATTTTATTGGAATAAACAGCAAATTTCGGTAGTTAAATTTTACATTTATATGGTAATTGTATGTAAATAATTATTGACTAATTAAGTCGTTATTGATTTAAGTATTTTTGCTTACAATCGTACCAACCTCATAAGAGATTAACTTCACATCAAAATTGACTTGGCGTTCTCGTAAAACTTCGGTTAAGTCAAAGTGTATAATTTTGACTTAACCTTGATTTTAAGCTCCTTAAGGTTTTTTCAGGATTAAAAACAAGATGTCAGAAATCTCAATTTCCTCATCAACCAATTCTTCACCGGAAGATTTTGAACATAGGGATAACTTTAAACGTTTTAAGTTATATAAAACTTTTGAACAACATAACAAAAATTTTTATTGAACAATGTATGAGAGGTACTAGTGAACAATGAATGAGTGTTGCCAGTGAACAATGAATGAGGGGTGTCAATGAACAACTTATGAGGGGTAATAGTGAACAATGCATGAAAGGTACCAGTGAACAATGAATGAGTGATGCCAGTGAACAACGTATGAGGGTTACCAGTGAACAATGTATGAGGGGTACCAGAGAACAATGTATGAGGGGCACCAGTAAACAATAAATGAAGGGTGGCCAATGAACAACTTATGAGGGGTTACAGTGAACAATGCTTAAAAGGTACCAGTGAACAATGAATGAGTGATGCCAGTGAACAACGTATGAGGGTTACCAGTGAACAAGGTATGAGGGGCACCAATGCACAATGTCTGAGAGGCACTAGTAAACAATGTTATAGGGACACTAGTGCAGAGGACATAACACCTTTTGATTTAATACACCAATTCGATTTTGTTGATGAATGAAGAGAGGATGACATGACAAACTTGTAAACAAGAGTCTGCATTGATTTAGGTTACATTTGCAACAAAAATCACCTATTACCATTGACAATGAAGTATTAAGATTTTTTTTAAAAAAGATTAAGAAGAATTTCTCTATTTCTTCTTTACACAAAAAACGGGACTCAAGGAATAAAACCAACACAGTTTGGTTCTATCAAAACATTTTTGTGACCAATGGAACCATACGCCGATAGTTCAAGCTGTAATGTACAGAGCTGTTATAGTTCTATAGTCCGATACAGAGAATATGTATTTGACTTTATTCAAAGATTAGTTTATGAATACAAAGGCAAGATAAATATTTAGACAGTGGATAGTTATAAGTTTGTGTTGTGCTTTCATATTGATAACTTTCAACTTTCTATAATTGAATACAAACCACTTATAGTACTAATGGAAAGTTTTAGGGTAATTGAAACTGTTTTCTTTTGTTGGGTTTTGATGTGTTGACAAAACGTACTGTAGTCAACACGAGTCGCTAAGGGAAATACAGAACAACTCTTGTGGAAAATGGTTATTAGATTATTATTATCTCTGTATAATATTGGCTTCGAAGTAATTATTCATATCATATGATATATTATTATATCATACAAATAAGACTGTTTGGGCGCTAAAATATAACTACGCTGGGTCGGATGTGGTTTAAAAATATAATAATTGAACAGCTAGGCAATTCTACAAATTTTAGAGGTTGTTTGACCGAATGATGAAAAACTAATTGAACAAGATAATTCAGCAACGAGTTCCATCACTAATCTAGTAGAGCTCTTACAGATGCTTAAGTTCTAAAAAAATGAGATAGGTACATTAATCCTGCCATCTCTATGTACATACATCTCTTTAGATCTGGGGTACGCAGTATAAGCGATAAAAACTCTCCAGGTAGGGGCAAACAGATGTGCTCAGATTAATCAAAGTTAGCGATGCTATTAGCGATAAAGTTAAGTATAATCATTGTATCTTATATCAATTTTTAGACTCTTACGCGTTTTAGCAGTTGGATCCAGGCGGACTGATCAGTGAGGTCTAGGCCGGCAGGCTTCTTTGTCCTCTCAGCCAAAAATAAACTTTAAAAAAATGAATTTATTTGTTATAATTATGTAATGTATTTATAATACCAAAGTCAATAGGGGTCAAATACTCTAAAATATAGGGCCTAAAGAGCTCCTAGAGACAAATGTTTTTAAATCTAGGGTTTTTAAGGCCTCGTTTTAATTTACCTGGACTTTTAGGGGCCCAATACGGAAGACTAGGACAGCCCTTGCATACTTACTTGATTAGGGCCCTATAGCAACATAAAAGGACTATATTATGTTTTTTTAAGTAATTAAAATATATTCTAAATTGTATATGTTTATGGCTCCTATTTATTATGCCTTGACGTTTAAAGGCCCCATACGATTTAAGTTACGTTTATTACGTTTGAAGCCCCAATCGCCCTTGATATACCTGGTTAATGCCCTGAAACAGATTAGGGCCTTCAATATTGATGTTTTTAAGTACTTAAATATTCTCAATTTGCAATCTAAATCTAGGTCCTTCTTTGTATTGACTAGCACGTGCGCCGTCCACTTAAACAGTCCGGGTTCGATCCAGGTTGGGCCCTCTAGGATTTTCATGCGAGAGATGGAAATCCTTACATGTGCCTTTCTTCGAAAGAGACGTTAAGCTAGAGGTTCCGAGCTGTGCGATGTCAGGTAATCGTAAAAGATCCCTAACCCTAAATTAACCAGGGGTTTAGGGTCCTGCAATTAGGACCCTGAATAGTAGCTTATATAAATATATATGTTTTTGCCTTATAGTTTCTAGAGCAAGATGCCTAGTCTTGCAGTGGGACACGTCTAGATGAAGCAATTGAAACTTGTAGTAAATTCGCAGCTCTCCAAAAACACAAAAATGCCTGCACTATGACTCATAAGGTATAGAACACTATCCACTAAGAGCGTTAGCAAAACGGGCCTAACAACATACACAGTACTCTACTTGCTTGGTAATCTATCATCTCACTAATTCCTATCAGTTTCACTACAACTAGACCAAGAGCAGTCTTATCTGCTTACATTGATAGGTTTGATAAAAAAAAGTAACAATAAGGAAAGTTCTTACAAAGATCCTTTTCTATTCCACAAAGATTTCATGAACAAAGTTTCGTCGATTTTAAGCCATCTTCAAGTAAAAAATCGTAACTAAAACAGCTAGAAATCCTTATAACAACCATCTACAGTATATCATCCTATAACAAACGTCGCGCCATCTACAGTTCCCATATGCATTACGCCCCTGGACTCCTAACAAAAGAAATGATACGTTGGGAATTTCACCTTCATCATCAATAACATGGTCTCCACCGGAAGATTCGTTTTTATTGTTTAATCAACAGGTACTTCTTTACGATTCGTTTTTCTTGTGTTTAGTCAGCAAAATATAAAATAAAATAGCTTGAATTAAGTTCAAAACGTTAGTAAAGTAACGCCCTCCGAGATCAACACTATACTTAAGTATAGAAGTCCGTCACCCCCATGCAATAAATTTGAATAATTAATATTAATGTACATCCATCCCCCCCACATTAGATTTCAACCCCTCATTACTTTATGAATATGTAAGTAATTTAGTTATTAGGAGTCCAAAACATTGTAGGAGCTTAGCCTTATCTGTACGAGTTAACTGACCCTCACAAAAAGGCAGAGCACTATTCTTATGATTCAACTACTGGATTCTAGAATTTTTAACATACTCAATTTCATTTATTCGTATTATACATAGACACACACACGATCATGACAAGATCACACGATAAATCAGTTTAATGTAACCCATTAAAAACAAACAGATTATTCTTCAGCTGAAACTCAGATCGGTTTCGAGCTCATAGGTTTAGCACACAACGTACTTCATTATCAGGCTGAATACCAGATAATTCATTTTAGTGTCCAATCCATACACTAATTTAAACTTTTTGTCTAAGTGTAGTCATAGTCCAAGAGCCCAAGGGTGTTTTGTTAATAAAAAGTGTAATGACTGAAACCGGTCTCAATTTTTCGTAAATACCTTCCTGAACAAGGATCTGCAAATTCTGCCGACTCGTATCGGATGGGTGTCCCAGGCAGAACCTTGACCCCTAAAGTGCGTTCTGCCTGGGACACCCATCCGATACGAGTCGGCAGAATTGCAGATCCTTGTTCAGGAAGGTATTTACGAAAAATTGAGACCGGTTCCAGCCATTACACTTTTTATTAACAAAACACCCCTGGGCTCTTGGTCTATCAGCTCATAAATGACATTCTATTCTCTGTAAAATTATTAAACATTGAACATATTTAACCGGAAAATACTAAATGTTTTATAAACATATATCAAGTGCTTAATAATAAAACCTGAATTTAAATTAGGATTATATTATCTCGAGAGCATAATCCATCCTGAAAAATAAAAATCAGGTATCAATGGATAATTATTTAAAATATAATATATTAACTCCAAGTGCCGGCACGCTGTCTTTGATATTTTCTCTACATTGACAAACCGTAAGTTTTACAAGTATATAAATGGAGATAAAATTGAATTTCATTATTACGATAAAAAACTACAATAATAATATTTAGAAAATATGTTTTATGATTTACGCGTGTGTGTGGACACTGTGTATGTAAATATATGAACGTGTGAGAATCAAATCATAAAGAACACTTGTATGAGTAAGCGTTTATAAAAAATATACATGTGTTAGATAGAATTGATAAGACGGTGTTTACGTGTGTGTTATGTTAACACTATTGACATAAGGATGGCTTATGTGTAAATCTCAGGTTATGTCGGTTTTTCTTTGTCAAAGATTTGTGCGTTAGTAGTTGTGAATGTAACACTTATAGAAGAGGAAAGAAGGAATTAGTATCGGTCAGGTTTGTTAGTATGTGTCACTCTGTGTATCTATGGATTAAGATAACAATTTATATCTAAACGTAGACCTATATCTTTATTAAGTCTTTTTACTTTTTTTCATATTTGATGCGAATGATTCGCGTTTATGTAAAAAAATATAAGTCTTGCAGTTTTTTAAATCAGTAAACAACTTATTTTAAAAATTCTATAATGCATTTACTATTTGAAGACGAGCTAAGCGAGTCCGAGGAGATGCTACATTATAAATTGGGCCAATTTTATATTCTCATGAACTCTTTATGACCCTAACCTCAAGAGGTCACTTTCTCGTTGAAAATTCGCAACAAATCAAACAACAATCGAGGTTTAACATTGTAAACCTTGTGATTAAATTTCGTTACATTTGATTAAGACATTGTGCTTCTTTTGAACTTGACAATGTAAGAGACAATGAATCCTGGAGACAATGCAATGATCATAAACTTCAATGAAGTCATCAGACCCTCTATCCGTCCTTAATCCAAGTAAATTCTCTTCAAAAAGGATTTGTTCTTCACTTGTTTATACGAACCATTAATTTTTAACTATCGTGCCCTTTAAGGGTGACTCGCATGTCTTGACCCGAGTAAATAAATACAGTTTACTGTATCATGTCAACAACACTAAGTCCCTCCTTCTTTAAGTCGTTGAAATAACGACTTTTAGCTCTTAAAAGGGACAATTTTAACTGTGTACAACAGGGAGGTTAACAATCGTAAAAAATAAAGGTTTGTAGCTCCCTTTATATACCTTTGGTTGGTAGTATACCTCGGTATTCCTTACTTACGAAGTATTTACAAGTAATATCAAGGCGTGTCTAACGTGCAACTTAGTTCATAAGTCGTAAAACTGCATATTGTTTTAGCTCTGTACAACGTCGTATTTTTATGTTCCTTCTCTTATGTTTACGAAAAATAATGCTTCTTTTCTTATATTTTCAAAGAAATTTTAGTACTTTCGGAGTAAAATTTAACATAAAAAAATGCATAAATAGATAATCAATAGATTGTAAAATTGCTGTGAATGGATTATTTTTTTACTAAATTTTAAAAGTATGTTTTATAAATTAGTTTTGTTTCTGCTGTTACTGAGGAGTAGCTTACTTAAAAACATCTTGGTTTGAGTTCACTTAAGAGGGCCCTCGGGGCCCCGCTACTTGGATATATCCTCTGCTTAACTCGTTATAATATGGCTAGGGATATAGCTCAGCTGGGTTATTAAAACCAATTTAAATCATGGAGACTTACACAAATTCTAAATTGTATTTTTAACGCTCTACTATTAGACCAAGAGCCCAGGGGTGTTTTGTTAATAAAAAGTGTAAGTGTAAATGGCTGAAACCGGTCTCAATTTTTCATAAATACCTTCCTGAACAAGGATCTGCAATTCTGCCGACTCTATCGAATGGGCGTCCCAGGCAGAACGCACTTTACAGGTCAAATTTACCACCCAAGTTAATAAAAAGTGTAATGGTTGGAAACGGGTTTAATTTTTCGTAAATACCTTCCTGAACAAGGATCTGCAATTCTGCCGACTCGTATCGGATGGTGTCCCAGGCAGAACCTTGGACCCCTAAAGTTGTTCTGCCTGGGACACCCATCCGATACGGGTCGGCAGTATTTCAGATCCTTGTTCAGGAAGGTATTTACGAAAAATTAAACCCGTTTCCAGCCATTACACTTTTTATTAACTTCGGTGGTAAATTTGAGATGTAAAGTGCGTTCTGCCTGGGACACCCATCCGATATAAGCCTGCAGAATTGCAGATCCTTGTTTAGGAAGGTTTTACGAAAAATTGAGACCAGTTCCAGCCATTACACTTTTGATTAACAAAACACCCCTGGGCTCTTGGTCTAATAGTAGAGCGTTAAAAATACAATTTAGAATTTGGTATTTGTGCTGATTATTTGATATATTTATAGCGAAGGTTGTCAGTTACTTTTTAGATGTTTTAAAATGTAACCTAGGGCCCCTCTAGTAATAATATCTTCTTGAATTAAATAGTTAAATGTTGTGTATTACCTGTGCCAGGACTTGGAGATGTTGGAGCGGGTCTTATTAGTGATGAACTATTCAACCAGCTATCTCCTCCTGAAAGGAAGAAAATAAGTTAAAAATTTAAGTAAAAAAAAATTAAGTTAAAAATGTACTCCCTATAATGTAGGTTTTATTAGAATTATTAAAAAAATTAAGTTAAAAATGTACACTTTATGATGTAGGGTTTATTAGAATTATTAAAAAATTAAGTTAAAAATGTACACCTTATGATATAGGGTTTATTAGAATTATTAAAAATTTAAGTTAAAAATGTACACCTTATGATGTAGGGTTTATTAGAATTATTAAAAATAAGTTAAAAATGTACACCTTATGATGTAGGGTTTATTAGAATTATTAAAAAATTTAAGTTAAAAATGTACACCTTATGATGTAGGGTTTATTAGAATTATTAAAAAATTTAAGTTAAAATGTACACTTATGATGTAGGGTTTATTAGAATATTAAAAAATTAAGTTAAAAATGTACACCTTATGATTAGGGTTTATTAGAATTATTAAAAATTAAGTTAAAAATGTACACCTTATGATGGGGTTTATTAGTTAAAAATTAAGTTAAAAATGTACACCTTATGATTAGTTTAATTATTTAAAAAATTTAAATAAAAATGTACACCTTATGATGTAGGGTTTATTAGAATTATTTAAAAATTTAAGTTAAAAATGTACACGTTATGATGTAGGGTTTATTAGAATTATTAAAAAATTTAAGATAAAAATGTACACCTTATGATGTAGGTTTTATTGAAATTATTATTGAATGAATTGCTCTTTCTCAGTTTTTTGTTTATTATAATCAATACAATTAAATAATTTCATTAAATAGAAAACTTCAAGTATCAAGTATGGTATAAAGACATGAGAGAGTATAAACTTTGTCGCTTTAATAATTACATAGGGTGTCAGGATCAAGAGGGAAACTTGAAGAAGAAACCAATAATAATAATTACTCCTCCCGATCAGGGTGAATATTACATGTGGGTTTCTACACGGTTAGCTTCAAGGGTTAGGGGTTACAAGGGAGTTATGAGGCGTTAGAGGGAGTTATAGGGCAGTGATGACACGGTCACACAATATTACACCAGACATTATCTGCCTAAATAAAGAGGGATGTTTTATGTGCAGGTACTGAAGATGATATTTAACACTAATAAATGTCAATTCACAAAATTGTCAAATTTTAAACATTACTTTCATTTATTGCTTAAACAATACGACTTAAGTAAGTTCTTTTCGAATATCAAGTGCCTTCGTTGATAATTTGTTATGAATGGAAGTTATCTGATGACGTATATAAGCATCTGACACGTTGGTCCAATGAAGTCCATAATTCTTGCAAGAGGGGCTTAAAGCTATAATCGTTTTATTCTTTTTTTTTTAAGTGAAAATATTGATTAAATAATTTTCTATTTATAATTTAATATGTTTCGTGGGTATGAAAGGATGTATGTAAATATATCGTTAGACTATAAGTATTTGAACTTTATTTAAATAATTAAGCTTCTAACGTAAGACTTGAACGTGTTATTCATCAGAGTGTAGTAGATGTGACCCACCCGAGGCGAATCACGAGATGAATCACCCGAGGTGGTTCCCGCAGGGCGAATAGCCTGAAGTGCCGAAAGGCCCTAAAACGGGCATTACTATTATTATTCATTATTTGCTTTGCTCTGTGCAAATTAAACATTTTCTCCCACTGCCCGCAATTAGTCACTGTTTACAATCGAATTGATACAGTATTTCTTTAAAAAAGGGATGCATTCTATGAGTATAGCTTTCGTATTTTTTTAGCTTGTATTATTCATAATAGTAAAGAATTCACCCTTAAGTACATCATGTTTCCACGTTTCAGACCCTATAATATTTACAAATGCAAACATTTTATTTAACCGAATGAATCCGTGCATGTCGTTGCATGTATACCTATCCGTGACTTTAAACGCATGGAAATAAAAAACAAAAATGTAACATGTAACAAAAACTGTGAATATAAACAAATATCTCTCCACTGAAATTCATTTACTGGAGAGACTGTTGTTTATATTTAATAATTTACCCCTCAGTTCAGCGTATTATTTATCAATGGAGCTAGTCGAGCAAACCTGAACACAAAAAACTATGTAAGTCCTTTTTGATTTTATATCTTTAGATACTTTATCACTTACTGATGATATGAATACTTTTCAGCTTGAAACAAAATATATAAGTCCGAATGTTAATAAAATTAGTGGAGAGACGATTAATCTTGATTTTAGACAAACTAATTATTAAATATTGATAGGAAATATATACTTGGTAGTAGATAGACCGCAAAAAATGAACATTTAAAGATTAATTTTAATTTTAAGACCGACCGTTAAACATAAATCTTGATTAGAGACAGACTGTAAAAGATAGACATAGATACACATATATATAGACATATATAACATATACATATTTGATGAGTCGTAAACAATGCACTGGGTAATTTAAAGTTATAAGATGACTATATGAAATGTAAAGATTGGCTACAAGTTTATTTTTCTATTTATAAATATAAAACGTACGGCAAATATTTCCTCTATATTCTTTTATTTACACACCACATAATGAGAAATCAGTTTATTATCTGTCAAATCATTTTATATATATATATATATAATTTTATCTTTCACAAAGCTTCTTCTCTTGCCTTTGATCTTCGAACTCGTCATTTTAAACATCTTATTAATGTTTGAATGATTTGAAAACTCGGAATGATTTAGAAAAAAATTTAGAAGGAAAATTAGTAGCAATTAATCGTTTTGATTTTAAAGAAAAAATAAGAATTTTCTTTAAAGACACACATACTTTGAAATAATTGAGTTCAAAGAAAAGTTGAAATTTTTCCTGGTTTTAAAAACATGGATTTATACTTAAGTAAAAAAATGTTGAGTTCATCACATCACTAAAAAATTGTTATATCACTGTAAGTTTTGAATAAATAGTTTTAAACTAATAGAAGGGAAAATGCTTCTTAATCATTTTGCGTATTAACATCAAAGAGGTGGAACTGACCAGAGTTGTTTGATAAATGTTTTAAAAGATATAAAATGAACACAATATTTTCAACAAAAAAATTAGAAAAAGTAGTTTCCAAAGAATACACACACACACACACATATATATATATATATATATATATATATATATATATATAAATATATATATATATATATATAATTATATATATATATATATATATATATATATCTCTCTTTTATAACAATGCCGCTGATATGAGTCTTCAAGATATGATTTTAACTTAATAAGAGGTCATCATTAGTCCTAGCTGTTGAATAAAAGAGAGTGAGTTAAATATGTCTTGCAGATAGATATTAAATTTTATTAAAGAACTAAAAACTTTTTGAATATATATATATATAATATATATATATATATATATATATTTAAATATATATTTCGTGATCAGTGAGTCCCCCCCTTTTATATAATAACCCCACCTCCTCTACCCCCTCTCTATGACCCCATCCTCATAAGCTCATTTTTTTTGAAAATTCGCTAAATGAGTTGGTTACATTCGCTGTTGAACAAAGAAGAGGTTGATAAATGAATCTTTGAGATTCGATATTAAAGTAACATTTTAAGAGATATTAAACTCTTAAGCTTATTTTTAAGGCTCATCTATCGTTCTCATATTTATTCTCCGGTTAACACTGATGATGACCTCTTGTTTGAAAGCAAGCTCCGCAATTAGAGTAGAAAATGCAAAAAAATAGAACTCTTTCGTTTTTTAGAGCAGCAGCAAAGGAGACACTTCACTTCCGGTCTGAAAAATTTCCTTTTATGTTTTCAGCTAAAAAAATATGTATCACTTACTAAAATAAATTTGTTCACAAATTAATTTAATAAAATTTTTGAGTTAATTTTAATTCATTAGTTGTTATGACAGAGATTTTATGGTGTTAAACATGGTTAATATTTAATACACTTGAATTTAAAAAAAAAAAAAATTAATTGTCAAACCACAATGCATGAAAAAAAGAAAGAAAACTGGCCGGTTTCAACTATTAATTAGTCATCAGAGTACATTTATAAACTAATTATTAATTTATTAATAAACTTAATTATTAATTTATACGTTTATAAATGTACCCTGACGATGACTAATTAATAGTTGAAACCGGTCAGTTTTATTTTTTTTTATGTATTGTGGTTTGACAATTAAATATTTTTTTTAAACTCAAGTGTATTAAATATTAACTATGTTAATTTTAATGTGTACAAACGATTTTCTAAAACGTCCTATTATTGCATTTTTATTCTTTATGTAATTTTTTAAAAACCTTTATTAATCCTATGATTTTGATATGATTATGATTTTCGATTCAGTAAATAATTTTAATTATTTATCACCATATAATATGGATAACTTAAACAGTAAAAACACGATTTTTATCAAACACTTTTTAACCCCCTGTATTATTTAATGAAATAAGCTTTAAATTAGTTTCAATATTCGAAGTAGTTTAATTTTGTTAGCATTCAAACGCAAAATGCGTGGTGAATTTTTACGCTTTTGAGCTGGGAAAACTTTAATTTCTATTGTAAAATGGTAAAAGTACGGTTTTTGACGTTTATTCCCAACGCCTGAGTGGGAATACGCAGTAATTCTTTTACCCAAGGGCGCGTCATGTCATGTTTGGGAAAAACATTTTCAATTTTCTATTTTAAATTTATCCACTCCCCAAGTGGAAAACTATTTTAAATTTGTTTCAATATGAAATAGGTTGAAAAAGATTGGAAACTATAGGAGGAATGCCGTGTCAAAAGTTTGGGTAATTTTTAGTTAATATGGATTTGGTTTTGAGAGGGGGGGGGGTAACATCACCCCGATGGTTAAATTTTAAAATAACTCTAAAATACAGAGGTTTACTTAAATTTTCCGAAAAACCCCTCTCTATTTTTCACTTCATGAAAATTATAAATTCAGAGTTAGAAAGGAAAAACCTGATTTTAATCAGAGATAGCACATCCCAGGGGATAAAGCGATAAAATATTATCAAAAATTCAAAGCCTCCAAATATTAACCAGAAAAATTTCGTTTCGGGGGCAGCAAACTCGAATTTAGTTTAAAATTTGGTTTGCTTCGATTGATGATTCGTTTTACCATATAGATTTTTTTAATAGGGAGGAAATTTAATTTTATTAATAACACAGAGCAAATTATGACTGACACGGCCAATTTCCTCCTATTCTTTCCCTCTCCAAACTTTACATGGAAAGGTTTGAAAATGATATTATTTTCAAATAAATTATTTTGAGATAAAACATAATTTTAATCAATAAATTTTTATCTATGATTTTATCACAAAAAATCATATATATATATATATATATATATATATAATATATATATATATATATATATATATATAATATATATATATATATATATATATATATATATATATATATATATATATTATATATATATATATATATATATATATTATAATATATGACACGATATTGATTTTCATTAATTATAAACTTCTATAATTTATAATCAACTACTTTATGTTTTAATTAGGTGTAAATAAAAAAACAAATTTAGAGTGACTTTTCGACCAATCTAGTCATGAACATACCTAAAAAAATATAAATATATATTATTATAAAAGAGCAAATACAATAGAATAAATAAAATTTTAAATATAAAAACTAAAGGCTAACAACATCATACATAAGTGCAAGTTGTCTACTTACAAGTAATAAAAATAATTAGAATATTTTTTCCGAGGAAGAAATAAGTCAAAATATAATAACTATACGTTTTTTAGTTATTAATAAAACTTATAAATACTAATTAGTATATATACTTATAACTAATGACTATAAGTTTTTTAGTTATTAATAAAACTTATAAATAACTAATTAATTATATATACTTAACTAGTTAGTTAAGTTATATACTTATAACTAATTAGTTATAAACTTATAACTAATTAGTAATGTAATTATAACTAATTAGTAGTTATACACTATAACTAATTAGTTATACACTTATAACTAATTAGTTATATACTTATAACTAATTAGTTATATACTTATAACTAATAACTATTAGTTTTTTAGTTATTATATTTTGACTTATTTCTTCCTCGGAACGAATATTATGATTATTATTAGTACTTGTAAGTAGACAACTTGCAAATTTGTTTGACGTTGTTAGCCTATAGTTTTTTTGTTAATATTTTTTTTATTGTTTATGCTTTTTTACAATAATGTATTTATTTTTATAAGTATGATTGTGACCAGATGGTCGAAACGATATGCTAAACCCGTTGTTTTATTTAACCCTAATGGATTCAATCTCCTAATTAATACATAATTAAGGGTACAAACAACATCAGTTTTATATATATATATATATATATTATATATATATATATATATATATATATATATATATATGTATATACATACATATTAAATATTTATATATATATATATATATATATATATAATATAATATATATATATATATATATATATAAATATATATATTTATTGTTTACTTTTCGGATATTAAGGACCTCCCAGGAAGATTTTTGATGCCAGAATTTTTTTCTTCATTTTTCACCTCCACTATGCTTCTTGATTAATAAGGAAATGAGAAAGAACATTTAATCAAAGTAACATTAAAAGAAAAGAAAAAGAAAATTAATGTGAAGATTGAAATGATGCCAAACAGACGAAGCAAGACATGAAAGCACGTAGAGGCGTAAAACTGAAATTTTACTACTGGCACCACTCGGCTGGTTAAAGCTTATAAAGTACACTCAATACTTAGCGAGATGTCCTTTTTTTAATTAAATTTGTTTCTTCCTTTGACCATTAAGAATAAGTATAAAAATCTTTGGACTTTTCAGTCTCCCTTCTGTTTCTTATATTTTTTTATTTTTTAGGTAATATTAATCCAGATACTTTATTTATTTTTGTAAAAGTGAAAATTATACATCTTAAATCTAGAATTAAAAATTAGTTATACATTTCATCAGGTTATAAACATTGTAGAAAGAGCTCCTACTTTAACATCCTAAGGACACTGTGCGCAGTAGAAGTAGTTCTGCTTTATAGTTAACCTATTTTGTTAATTATGTTTATTTATTTTTAAATTCATATTTATTCCTTTGTGAAAAAAATTTAACTACGTTCGGTAATTAAAATTAACATATTGAAAAATTACTTCATCTCCAGACGGTGTAGAATGTGAAGTTTATTGACTAGTTTTTAGAGAGTAAACAAGCACTTTTCACTCCCAAGGGAGAAAAAGTTACTTTTCGCTCCCAAGGGAAGAAAGATACTTTTTCTCTCTTCGGAGTAAAAAGTATTTTTATGAATGAAGTTATAGAGCAAAAAATCTTACAGGAGGGGGTATCTTTAAATATATAAGAGGCACCTATGATTTTTTAACACTTTCCCGGGGGCGGCCCTCCCAAAATTTATAAGGAGAATCCGATAAAAATATGTTTTTATTGGCTCAAAAAAAATCTGTTTTAGGGCCAAAGAAGTTTGGAGCAAAAAAACTATTTGGAGGCGTGGCCTTCATAAATTTATGAAAGGGGTCCGACCTAAAAAAAAATAATATAATACAACAAATCGTACAAATAAAGAATTTAACAATAATTAAAAATAAAGTAAATTATAACAATAAATTAAATAAAGTAAACTCTACTGTAAATAATAATAATTATGATAGTTTTATTTAAGGAGGAAGGGCCTCCTCGAACAGGGTATGTTGGTAGGCACACCCGAATTAAAGACCGCGGGTGGATGGAGTGATTAAGGGCCAAGTTGTCGAAGCAGTTAATCCGGGCAAAAAAAAACAAAAAAAATACTTTAAAGCCGTCAACGTCTGGAGATAATAGTTATTTAGCCATAAGGCTGAGAAGTGTATCTTTATCACGGCAACGGCAATTAGATTTACCGACGAGCGAAGCGAGTCGGGAAAAATTGCCAAAGACATAAAGACATTCTCAGCCGGATGGCATATACTATTTTTTTAGGTAGCACTCATTAAATAAAGCACTCATTAAAAAAATCAAAAAATAGCACTCATTAAACTGCGCTATATACTTAATTGAAAAAAAAAACGTCCAATTATTATTAACTCCATATTATCGCCGTCATTAAATTCATCCATAGCTTCACACTTTTACTCAAAAATGTAAAAGCTTTACAAATACACACACAAAAATTGTCAATTAGAACACCTTTTAAAAACGAAAAAAAAAATTAGTCTACGAACAAAAACAGAAACAAAATGAACGTTTTTAAAGAAATCTCATGAAGGTTTAACACAGATTGTTTTTTGAACAAGCTACATTACAGTAATGGCGGCAACATATGAATTACTTTTACGTCCTAGGAGTTTTTTTACATTCATTATTGTCCTCGGAGGTGAAAAGTACTAAATAACCTCCTATAACAATAATGATTGGCTTCTCATCCTAAGAACGGTCCAATAAAGTGCTCAATTACGTACTATCTCAAAAAAATCTTTTATGCACCTTGAGAGTAAAATGCTATTTAAGTCTAGCAATAACCTTTATTGGTTTCGCCTCGGGAGTTAAATGCTTTAGTTCCTTTGGCTATCGTCTTAGAAACCGACTATAACTGCTCAAGGGAAAAATAGCTTTATTTACTCCCTCAGTGAAAAATGACTATTATCTATTCCTTGCGTTGTAAGTTTCATGTACTGACTTATTGTCTCTCACAGTAAATGTCATTTTCCTTTCTAGGGAGTCCACCACTCCAGTATCAATTCAACCCTAAGGGTTAGCACAGCCTTAAGTTGTAGCATAAGTAAAAATAAAGTCGAAGTTCCTTTCTTATAAGTAAAAAAAGTCAAAAATAAGTCATTTAAGAATTAAGTTTAATGGACTCTAAAGAAATCGTAATTAGAAGAAGTAATAATGACTAAAATTAATAAGGACTGCTGTCTTCATTATTACTTTCACTAATCAAATTATTATTTACATTGGTTCAATGAGAAATCAAAGGGAAAATGGTGCGATACTTTTGTCTGTTACACCGCCCCCGCGACTCCCCCACTCCACTTGCTCCGTAGACTCCTCTATCAAATTATTTGTATAATATAATAATTACTTTTTAAAATTTATTAAATACCAAAGTGGGTTCATGATAAGTTCTTTAAAAATAAGTAAAATATATTATTTATACTTTTCTAACTCGTTGTATTTATTTTAGATTAAATAATATTTTTACTTACGGCTGCAAAATTGCTCATTACCGAACTGTTTTTAAGCTGCAAAATGTCATTTTACCAGCACTGTCGACAAAATATTTAAAACAGTACGGGAAAATTGCTTGGTAATACAAACCTCCTAGGGAGTTATAGTACATTTAAATATAATGGTAAAAAAGTCATAACTCCCAAGGAGGAGAAATTAATTTGAGGTTGTTAAGTAAATTTTAGTGTTTTTCACTTTATCAGCAATGATTCTTTGAGCTTGTTCTTTATATATATATTATATATATATATATATTTTTAATAATATCACATATATTACGGTATAATTATTTATTATTAATACAAGTATTCAATTTTTTACAAAAAACATTATAATATAATTTGTAAAAATAAAGTTGGCAACCTGATATCTACGGCTTGTTTTAATTTTTTACCATGACTTGTCAAATTATTGTCATCGGTTTTTTTTTATTTTTTGTTTATTTACTTTGTTTAAATAAAGGCAGTAGGTAATATAAAACGTATATAAACAATAACTTTTATAAACAAACGAAAAGTTGCTAATAATCATAATGAATCAGATAAATAATAAGGAGAATAAACATAGAAACATTGTTGACATATATGAATTATTGGACCACCTGATAAAGATAGTAAAGATTGTTTTGAAGTTGATGCAATACTTAAAGCATCAACTTCAAAACAATCTTTACTGCCAGCAAAATCTCGCAGTAAGTATTTAAATACTTATAATATATTCAAAGATTGGTGTTAATCAATTCTATTTTTTTCACAAAGATTAAACGTTAGATTTTGAAGAATAATTAACTCTTGCATTTTTTTCTGCCGTAAGTAGATGAAATAATATTATGCTACTATGCAGCAAAGGACACATTGCTAACTCGTTCTAGC
This sequence comes from Microvelia longipes, assembly GCA_018340805.1. NCBI lineage: Eukaryota > Metazoa > Arthropoda > Insecta > Hemiptera > Veliidae > Microvelia > Microvelia longipes. The sequence continues at coordinate 54,729,031 of JACMZG010001863.1, forward strand.
ATTTGCCTGTCTCGGCTTCGCCTCGTCAGTCAAATGGGTTAATTACCAGCCTCGGCAGGTAATTTCAATACCCTGCCCTCGTCTTCGGCTCGGGTGCTAATTTATAAAACTCGTCTGCAAAATTCCATCTTGCAGCCTAGTAGCAAAATATACTATATTTCATTTATTTTATTTTGATTAATTTAATTGTTAATTTTTATTTATTTTCAAACATATCGTGTCGCGCACAAGCCTTGAGCTTATGCGACACAAATGGTCAATATTATATTATTTTATTTATTAAAAAAAAAAAAAAAAAAAAAAAAAAAAAAAAAAAATGTATATAATATAGGTGTACTAACCTAATTTACCTTGCAATTTACCTTGTAAGGTTCCACGGCAAAACGCCGAATTTGCACTAATTTAGATTTAATTATATGTATAGTGTATGTTAATAGAATTTGTTCAATTGATTGATAAATTATTGTGCGGATAAATGGAAATAAATAAATAAATAAATGTATAATTTGTAATTTAACCTTTGTAAACAGGTATTTATATATAAAAAACACAATTTATTTATTTATTATATAAATTATTTATTCCGTTTAATAAATAATAGATAGTGGTATAAACTCGGAGAAATAATTATTTTAATCAAAACTAAAATAATAATTGGAAACACTAAAATGAATAGCCAGTAAAATTATAACTATATATTTGTAATATAGTCGCGGGTAGATATACTTTATAATAAAGTCAACAAAAGAGATATTTAATTATTATGAATGTTTCTATACGTTCAAGCAGTATTACTTTTTGGAGACGTAGAAAAGGATCAGGTTTTATAAATAACCACATATATAATAAAAAAATAATAAAAAGAATAAATAAAAAGCAAATAGTAAGTAAAATAGTAGTAAGTAAAGTAGTAGTAAATATTAAATAAAAATTTTGTGTTCAAAGAAAAATATAAATAAACAGAAATGTAAATTCAGAATTGCAGAATATACTTTATACGACTTATTGTAATGTAATAATTTTATAAAAAATAATGTTATTATTATGTAAATGTTATCATTAACTATTTAAAAGAAATTGTTTCCTTAGTGCCACAGCTTCCTGTGATTTACATTATATAATTTTTAATTTTACTTTTTATTGTCTCCCTTTAATTAAGGTAAAATTGGTTTTTAATTATTCACATATTTGGTATTGATCATTATAAGAAGAAAAGCCTATTTCTTGTATTTATTTATTGTATATATAGAATATACTTATTTTTGCCTTTTTTTACAACTTTAAATCCATGAATTATTCTTTTTATTATTTTAATTGTCTTTTTTTCTTTTTTTTTTTATTGTAATTGTAGTTATATATACACTTTAAATAATTTAAATTCCTTTTTTTGTACTAATTATTTGGACTTATATTATTGTATACTTTTTGTAGTTTTGTAAAAAAGCGCTTGTGAATTATATAAATAAATAAATAAATGTCCGCTTTCTTGCTTAATAATCTAATTTTTCGGTGTATATTTAATAACCTGACCTGTACCGTCATATCTTGAATTTGTTTGCCAATTTTTCCATGAAAATGCGCATATTTTTCCTATTGATTATACACTAAACATCACAGCATTATTAGTACTCATTTGAAGCTCAGCCAGAGGGAGGAGGCTGCCTGTAAACCTTTGCATAGGCTTTATTTGCAACACAACTAATGGATAAAAATGTTTTTCGGATAGCTAATAAAAAACTAGTCGTAATTTTTTGCCTAAGTTTCAACTTTCTAGCATAAAAACACTGCTTGGATCTACCATAACAGACAACACACACGAAAAGACCAACAGCTTAGTAAAAACCACTCAGGTGATTTTAAAAACACCTGAACTGGATAATTTAGTATTAATTATTATTACAGACAAAATATTTTCATATACACTTGCCGTATAAATAAGGCACAGGAAAAAACTCAAAGAGAACTAATTTAATAAATCAGGTACGGGGTACCTCGGAACTTTTCCTTATCACATTGTACTCGCTAAGCTCATTTCCTCTCCTTCGTCCTCACAATATACAAGTCATTAAATTCATTTTGCAACGTGTCCTCGGACTCGCTTTACTTGTTATGTAATGTTTGTTGGCACCAAACCAATCGAAAATGGTATTGTCATAGTATAACATGGTATGGAACATGGTATATTCATGGTATAACGCATGGTATGGAACATGGCATAGTCATGGTATAACATGGTATGGAACATGGTATAGTCATGGTATAACATGGTGTGCAACATGGTATAAAATGGTATGGAACATGGAATAGTCATGGTATAACATGGTATAGTTATAATGCTCTCCACAATTGTTCCTTTTAGCGAATTTCCTATAGGAAAATTCGATAATTGGATAGGCGTCATAGCGGGAGTCGAACTTTTGGGCCACGACACAAATCCGTATCAAAAAAATACGTACCGCGATTAATATATTATTATATATATATATATATATATATATATATATATAAATAATATATATATATTTTGGAGAGAACACTAACCCTATTTAAAAACCCAGCTTTTTGGACGTCATTAACCCGGTTTGCAGAGTCAGCCAAAAATTTAAAAAAAAAACGGTAAAATTCAGGGCTCTGAAATGAATAAATCCAATCTAGGATACGACCACTCTCCCTCTAAGTGACCATAAAGTCGAAAAAACGGTGTTCGATTACCAGAACTCCTGAAATACGGCCACAGAACAATATATTTTAAGTAGGCAGTCGTTTTCAATGTTTTTTTGGGCCTGTGAGTTGAATGAGAGAGGTTTGGAGTCTATACGAGCACTCAAACACAGCCCTGGGTTCAAATCCAGAGAAGGACGATAATTTTTCATCGGTTTTTATATTATATAAATTTATAACTACAAAATAATTCTTGGCACCTGGTCCGCATGTCGGGTAAATTTGTCTTTGGAATGAGAGGTTCCGTGCTTAACAAATCCATTTCTTGCTTAAGGATCCGGTTTATGCTTTATAACTTGAGCAGATATTACTCAATTTTAAAGCATAACTCGTAACTTATTTTTCTGTATTTTTCAAAGGGAACGCGCTAAAACATTTAAAGAATCTAACCATGAAACCAATTGGGCATTAAACTTGGGCAAATAATGCACACAATGCCAATTTTAAAGGCATAGTTTTGAGTATCTAACAGGATAATTGCATTTTCCTGATTACACTTTCCTGATGAAAAATACGGAAAAATGAGTTACGAGTAGTGCTTGGAAATTGAAACTGCTCAAGTTATAAAGCTTAAACCGGAACCTTAAGCAAGAAATGGATTGCTAAGCACGGAAACATGCATTCTAAAGGAAATTCGCCCGAAATGCGGACCACCGCGCCAGAATTATATTAAATTCCCTAATTGTTCCTTAATTTTTAGTGCCATCAAAAAATAAGAAATCAAAATGTCAATACATCGCTGCTGGATTCGCAATGACGTTATATATGTGACTCAGTCAAGTATGGACATTTGTTTTGAGACAACTGTTACATTTATAAGACATGACTGAGGCGATGAGAACCATGCAGGTTTACAATATATAATATTTTACCTTTATTAAGAGGAGTAACGATCCTAAATGCGGAGTGTTGGGTATCTGGTATCCGGTGATCCCTGTTCCTAAGGGAACAGTCCAGCGGTAACGATGAACCAATCACCTCCATAATTAATTATTTTATAGACGCGAGTTTAACTTTTTAACAGAAACACACCGAACACTACTTCTCAAACGATTTCGTAACGTAACTTAAGGAAATCATTATTATCTCGATCTAGCGGATTAATTTGTTATCAATAAGTTGATACGCGATGTTTAGAGCCGAGTGACTGTTGAAGTGAGAAAGCTGAGGGCTAGGGTTGGAGTGGTGGTAGTCAGTAATATAACAGGGGGCTATACAGGGGGGGGGGGTACAGGCTCCTCCCCCACGCTGTGAAAATATAACTCCCTCCCATACACAATACTCCGGGGGGTTTTTCACTGAAAATTCACAACGCATGCGTATTTAAAACCACCCACACCCCTTAGTTGCCTTTTTCAACTTAAGCCATATCAAATCTAATCTTTAACTCCCTCGTTCGCTAAACAATCCACAAAGCATCTTAGTTAAACACATTTTTAAATGACTTTTTCCTTCAACTTCAACTTTGTCTTCCTGAACAACAAAACTATTCCACCTGGATTTCAACTAATAAACTTTCTGTAGAGTAATTAATACAAATCTTGGTGACCACTTCTCTCCCAAAAGTGCTCCAAGAAGAAACAATTATAATCAAGGCTACAAGTAGTGATGAATAAACGAAGAAGGTGCTATGCAAGATTCATTGGCAGTGTAACTAACTATAAATCTGTTATAGGCGGAACCACCCTCTGCAATTTATATATATATATTATATATTAATATAATAGTATATAATATATATATATATATATATATTAAAGGAATAAAAATTAATGCTTAATAAATAATATTAAGTAATTAAAGAAATAAAATAAATTTAAAGGGATAAAAATATCAAATCAATAAATGGTGATGTTTAATACAAATAAAATATTCTATTTGAATAAATCAAAAACAAAGTAAATACCTTTGTTTCATTCCTAGCGGTCACCCTTCCAGGTACTGACCACGCTCGATGCTACTTAACATTTATGATCAAAAAAAAATCGTATATATACTTATTTGTAAAGTAATGATATACACTTGGACTTAATTGCAACTTAATTGATCATTCCGATTTTTTTTTTTTTTTTTATAAACATATGCACAAAGTCATTTGATAAAAAAATTCAACTATAATTGTGATAATGAGATGAAACTTGGCACATGTGTTATATGCATAGCTACATGCGTGCCAAATCTCAATTTGATGGCATCATTTTTCCACATTTTATGATTTTTCAAAATTTCCGCTGAGCTATTATCGCCGGTAAATGACGTCATAAAAATATTTTCCCAATAAACCACAATCCAATCTACCACAACTACTGTGGTAGATTGATTTTTTGTACATAGTTTCAACTTTCTATGCTAGAAAGTTAAAGAAGCAAATATACTCTGGGCGCTACGATGATAACAGACACACACATATACAGACAGACAATTTCGTGAAAACCATATAGATAAAAAACTTAAAACGCCTGAAACGGATAATTTCGGTGATCCTGGTTTCGGATTTTTTGCAAACTGAATACTTTTCCTATATAACTACGGTATATATAAATGAGTAAAAGTGGAAATAATTAAATGATTTCCATACCATTTCACAAATTTTTCTGCATAGAGGGAAATTTGTTTTTCTTCTAAGCCCCTATATGGGGCTCCTTAGGCCCTTTGTCGCACCGGGGTATGCGGGTACTAAGTTCCTCCATTGAGAGATTTAGTATAATTTTTTTTTTTCAATTTCGAAATTTTTCGCTATCGAGATTTAGCAAAATCAAGTCATCTAGGAAATCACTATCTATCCCAGTGCCATTGTGGTATATTAATAGAGATGCACATCATTATTTTAATTAATTCAGCAGACAAATGAATGATTATTTAACTTATTTGCTTTATATTTAGCATTGCTAATCTTATTGGGTAATAATCAATCACCTGATTTGTATTTTCAATCGCTGTAGCACTTGCTAATGTTGATTATGCATTTAGTTTAAATACTTTGTCTTATCTTCATTAGGGTAAATTAATCAAATAAAAATAAAATAAAAATTACAAGAAAATGAAATAAATTGCTTTACAAGAAAAATGAAATAATGCTTACAAGAAAAATAAAATAAATGCTTTACAAGAAAATTAAAATAAGTTGATTTACAAGAAAAATGAAATAAATGCTTTACAAGAAAAATGAAATAAATTGATTTACAAGAAAAATAAAATAAATTGATTTACAAGAAAATTAAACTAAGTTGATTTACAAGAAAAATAAAATAAATTGCTTTACAAGAAAAATAAAATAAGTTGATTTACAAGAAAATTAAAATAAGTTGATTTACAAGAAAAATTAAAATAAATTGATTTAGAAGAAATTAAAATAAGTTACAAGAAAATAAAATAAATTGCTTTACAAAGAAAAAGAAATTAAATACAAGAAAAATGAAATAATTGCTTTACAAGAAAATAAAATAAATTGATTTACAAGAAATTAAAAGTTGATTTACAAGAAAAAATAAAATAAATTGATTTAACAAGAAAATTAAAATAAGTTTGATTTACAAGAAAATAAAATAAATTGCTTTACAAGAAAATTAAAATAAGTTGATTTACAAGAAAAATAAAATAAATTGATTAGAAGAAAAAAAAATAAAATTGCTTTACAAGAAAAAAAAATAAGTTGATTACAGAAAATAAAATAAATGATTTACAAAAAAAAATAAGTTGATTACAAGATTGCTTTACAAGAAAAATAAATAATGATTTACAAGAAAATAAAATAAATAGATTTAAGAAGAAAAATAAAATAAATGCTTTACAGAAAAATTAAAATAAGTTGATTTACAAGAAAATAAATAAATGATTCAAGAAAAATTAATAAATTTATTTCTTTTAATTGTATCATATGTAAATGATATTATACTAGGATATCTGGTGCAGTTGTAGGGTAATATTTAAAATAAAATTAAAATTTATTTTTAATATTTTATATGTTAGAACAGTGGAAGGCAGTTTTGTTACCTGATTACCCGTGTTGCGGTTGACTGTACCAGTAGATGGTACTGTACCGGTACATCTACCGGTACTGTACCGGTAAATAGTCTTGCGGAGTAAAAGCTAGATTCGAGTGATCCGGGGGGGGGGGAAGTTTCCTGATGAAAAGTGTTTATTAATTGTAGGGTGACTTCGAGGTAAAGAATCTGGGGTGAATGTGGAGGGGATAAAGGCTGCAGTGATTGGAGCTCGCGGTGCTAGCCACGCCTTCTCTCGCTGCGCATAACTCAGCATTATGTATTTTGTTTATTCAAAACATTATTGGAAGATATTTAAGAAAATATATTTTGAAAAAGATATTTCCCAAAGAACTGTCACGGTGAAATCTATCGATATCGAAACATTCTGTAATTGGGAAACATCTTCACTTGCAATAATAAATATTCAGCAAACAAATACTTTAAGAGGCTTGAAACATCTTTTTGAGGCTCCCAATGGCTCTGTTGAAACCTCCTATGAGAGTAAGTTGAGGCTATATTAAATAGATCATGATCATCGTCTGTTTGAGTTTTGTTTTGTATTTGAAACAATTTACCATATAAGTTACTGTAATTATGTACTATGTTTATTACTTGAGATATTATTACTAGAGGTTACTATATAGGACCAAGAGCCCAGGGTGTTTTGTTAATAAAAAAGTGTAATGGCTGGAACAGGTCTCAATTTTTCGTAAATATCTTTCCTGAACAAGGATCTGCATTCTGCCGACTCGTATCGGATGGCTGTCCCAGGAGAACGCACTTTACATGTCAAATTTACCACCGAAGTTAATAAAAAGTGTAATGGCTGGAACCGGTCTCAATTTTTCGTAAATACCTTCCTGAACAAGGATCTGCAATTCTGCCGACTCATATCGGATGGGTGTCCCAGGCAAAACGCACTTTAGAAGTCAAAGGTTCTGCTGGAACCCATCCGATACGAGTTGGCAGAATTGCAGATCCTGTTCAGGAAGGTATTTACGAAAAATTGAGACCGGTTCCAGCCATTACACTTTTTATTACAAACAACCCTGGGCTCTTGGTCTAACAGGTTAAATTTTAAAACATCGAAAAATTAACCTGCCCACCTTTGTTTTAAATATAATCAGTACAAAATTGCACTAACTTATATGTATAGTAGAACGTTAAAAATTCAAATAAAAACACAAACAATGAGCCGAAAACAATTGATTTATTATAACCTTAACTTACTCTCTTAGGATGTTTTAAAGAGGTTACACAGAGCCCATGAGAGCCCCAAAAAGATGTTTCAGGCCACTAAACGTATTGAGATAGGCTATGCTCCCTCTAGTATATATGTCTATGTGTTTATTTGATTATATTAAAAATCGAATTGTGTTCAGGTTATTTTTTCGATGTTTTAAAATTTAACCATTAGTGCCCATCTAGTAATAATATCTCTATTTATTATGAGAACAGTCTATACTTTAAATCTTTTAACTAACTTTAGCCAGGTTAATTCAAATGCATCCAATGTGTAATCCAATATCCAATGATCGAACCTCATCAGTATCTTCGTTTACACGAGCCTTTCTAAGAAGTTTGAAAAAAGTTCTGGTGTTCAGTTAAAACTAAAGCATACACTAAACTCTGAGCGTTTCAAGGTATTTACTGAAAAATCCGGGTACTGGGTACCTCGGATCTTTCCCTCATTACATAGGATTCGCTACGCTCATCCACATAGTTACATGCGTGCCAATTTTCAATCAGATCGTGTCATTTTTCCGTGTTTTATGATTTTTCGATATTTTTGCTGAGTCATTTTTCATGTTAATGACGTCATAAAAATTTATTTTTCGAATATCACAGCTACAGAGACTGATTTTTGTACAAAATTCCAACTCTCTAGCATAAATACACTGGGTGCTACGATGATAACACACACACACACATACAGACAGAAAACTTTGCGAAAACCACTCAGGAGGCCTTAAAAACGCCTAAGACGTGTAATTTCAGTGACATCCTGGTTTCGAATTTTTCTTAAACACAATACTTTTCCTATATACTACGGTATAAATGAAGAAAAGTAAAAAAAGGAAGGCCTCTTGAGCGCTACGCAGCGTCGGCGCTGCTAGAGCTCGCCCCAGAGAGGAGAAAATTGGTTTGCAACAATATCAAATGAGTATAGAGTTTCTTCAGGAACGGCTCTTGGAGTCGTCGTTAGATACAACCATAGAGATATATACTAGAGGGGGCATAGGCTATCTCAATACATTGAGAGGCCTGAAACATTTTTAGTAAGGCTCTCAGGGGCTCTGTGTAACCTCATTGAAACCTCCTCCAAGATGGAGTTGAGGTTATAATTAATCAATTGTTTTCGTCTTCCCGTAGATTGTTTGAGTTGTGATTTGTATTTTAAACATTCTAGTATATAATTTACTGTTTTTTTGTTCTGTTTATTTGATGAAAATGATAATCGAGTGTGGTCAGGTTACTTTTTCGATGTTTCAAAATTCATCCAATAGGGCCCCTCTATTAATATATCTCTATGGATACAACAATATCTCCATTGGTTATTTTAAGATGACATCAGTAACGTGATAGGAGCATGTTAAAGAAATGGACGCTGCGAAATGTACAAAAAAATCTGACAATGGAGATTTTTAAATACTAATTCAAACCTATCTTAAATAACTTTGAAAATATGGTTCTAGTGATGAAAGCAATCATTATTTTATTAAAACCGTACTTCTATAGACAGGATAAGCGTGGGGGGACGAATCTTATTACCGAATTAAAAGCAAGGATGAGAAGGAGTTGCCTTGTGACTGTGCGACAATAAGGCGCCTTACCAGGGGGCACTGATTAGACATCACAGCACAACGCCCACACTCCGTCTCATCAAAACCCGGCTAATCCACTTTAAAAATCATAAATCTTCATTTAAAGCTAAGAAACTCTTCCTTTTAATGCCGAAACTCTTTTAGCTTGTTTTGATAAGATGTGTCTAAACGTAGACCTTGTTGTTTTTAGATTTGAAATAGTTTTCTTGAATCTTTTTGTATAACAAGTGGATTTAGGAACACTCATCATTCCCATTGTCTTATCAACATCCAGAATTTATATAATTCCTGTATAAAAGTTCATGCTTTGGTTTCTTTTTGTTTATAGAGGAACATAACGGCAATCCTTGTACCTGTGCCTACAGGTATTTGCTTTATGTTTCCGTTGTAAATATTAGCAGAATACTTAACTTATTAGCGGCATTGTGACACTTGATTGTGAATCAATATTTGCAATGACTTAAGTTTAAAAACCCATAAACCTAACAAGAAATAAAATTAAATCTACAAGAATTTCAGATGCTCGCCTATCAGTTAAAACCTATCAGAAGCTTCTCTTTCGCTAAAATAGATATTTCTTCGCTTATGAGTAAAATTGCTTTCCTTTTTTATTTGGATTTTACTTACCGTCTAACAAAAATGACCCCACAAACATTTCAAAAAACGTAACGTAACGAACGTAAAAACGTAACGTTTTAGACGTTACTTCCTAATGAGCATATAGCGGCTGTAATGTTAAACTTTAGAGCCGGCAGACGTAAAGTAAATGTTTATTATCGCCTAAGCAATAAATCAATCTTTATACACTGGGCCTTTTTTGAGGTTCTAAAGTGAGCAGTTTACAGCCGCCCTTAAAAAAGTAATTAAATTAATAAAAACGAGATAAAATTATCTTCTTTCTATATAAAAGCCTTTTAAAAGCTTGACCCTTATCAATTAAAATTGATAACAGATGAGTGATGCTTATCAACACACATCAGTGTTGCACTCTAGACTCTAGCCAAGTTTGATTTGCTAATGCATCTCAACTGAACTCGTAGGTGTTAAGAAATAAATATTTGTGATAAAATAAAGGCGCCATGTTCTAAAACCTAAACAATCTGCAAACAAATGATTAGAAACTCAGACTTGATAAAAGTTTGCAAATTTTTTTTACGATTATTACAAAAGCAATATTTACAGAGGCATCAATTTATCGATAAAACGCGTGTGGCAATTAAACAAAGAAAACACAAATATATCGTGTTAGTTGACGTTATGAAATTGTTTATTGACTAAGGCTATTTAGCCTAATTTAATTAATAATTTTACTCTTTCTCGCCAACTAGCGTAGGTATCTAGGAAAAGTGTTGCATTCGCCCTAAAAATTTGAAACAGAGGTTTTATAAGAATCCGTTTCAGGCATTTTAATGACATTGTGAGAGGGATTCATCGTGCTATTTGTTAGCGTATGTGTCTTAATATGTTTGTGTTACGCACTGGGTTTCTTTTAGAGAGTTTTCACTGGGAGAGAGGGTGTCCCAAAAGTATAGGGGGTGCAACAAATATTACTAAGCAATAAAAAATCAACAAAGTATATAAAATAACTTTTTCCAAATATTTAAAAGTACCCATAAGTAACACAACAATGATTTCAAAGAAGAGTGAAATTTTTTGAAATGTTTGTGGAGTCATTTTTGTAGTTAATGATAACATGCATATTTCATTAACAATAGGGTTCGGCACATTAACAAGGTTGATTTTCGTACAAAGTCTCATTTTGATCTAAGAAAGCGTCCGAAAGTTCCAAAAGTCCCATAGAAACGTCTAGGACACAAAAATCTCTTACATACGCACACACTCTCACACACACACACACAAACACACACACACACAAACGTCTTTTTTAAAGGGTTAAAAAAGACGGTAGAAGAATGTGGAAAGAAGATCGTCCAGTGTGAGAAAGACCATGTAAATTAATAAAACCAGGGACGTCTCAGTCTAGCTCTTATTCTGCGGCCGTCGGAGGGCCGTCAGTATCTAAGCTTGCCATTCCCATTCCACCGGTATCGAAGAAAAAGAAAAGTAGTTTTAAATTGGTAGTGCGACCGAAAAATGAAGACGAGTCTTCATCTAACGATACAAAAGTGTTGTTGAAAGAGAAGGTCGATCCTGTTAAGTTGCAATTAGGCATCAGCAAGTTTGCAAGTATCAGTAAAGGAGGAGTTCTTATTGAGTCCGACTCAGAAAGTAATGTCAAGTTACTGTGTGACGAAATAAAAAAAATGTGGAGACTCAGTTATTGCTAAACAGCAAAATAGGTTGTTGCCTAGAATTATTGTTTTTAATATCCCTGAGGAAATAAATCAGACAAATGCCATCACTATTTTCAAAAATCAGAATAAGGAGATTCTAGTCGAAGATTCTAAACTTAGTCTAGTTAAGGTGTGGAAAAACAAGAAAAACGATAAATTTATGGTTCTAGAAGTCGATCCAGTTCTCAGGAAGTTGCTACTTGATTGCTCGGTTAAATTAATGTGGAATATATGTAGATGTGATGACTACATCTCACTTCTTCAATGTTACCATTGTTATAGATATCACCATCATTCAGATCAGTGTAACGATAAAAGTAAACCACCTACTTGTCCACATTGTGCTCAAAGTCATGCTATGAAGGAATGTTCTAAGGAAGATGGGATTCTCTCCTGTATCAATTGCATTAATTTTAATAAGCACACTAAAGGAGCATCTAAGTTTGACACTAAGCATTCGGCGCTGGGTAAAAACTGTTCCTACTATAATTTATTGTTGGAAAGGAAAAGGGATACTATTGATTATGGCAGCTAAATCTTCAAGAATTCTGCCTGTTGGAAATAATAATTGCCTAGAGTTAATACAAATTAATCTGCAGCACAGTAGAAAGGCAACCTTCGCAGCGACGGAAATTATGGAGAGGAAAGGTATAAGTATAGCTTTAGTTCAAGAGCCATACAACATTAATTTTATTTTAGGAGGTTGGCCTTTGGGCTATCGAATATTCAGCGCTGGTGCACATAAGAAACGAGCGGCTGTGATCGTTTCAGATCCTGGTATCGATGTTCTCTTAATTAATCAGCTGTGTACCGAAGATGTCATTTTAGTCGAAATAAACTTCAAAGGTTTGAAGTTTTATGCGGTCAGCATGTATATGGATAAACTTCGTGCTATAGACCATGATTTGCGGAGCTTACAAAGTATTGTCGAGTTTTCTAATGGTTTCGGTCTTGTTGTGGGAGTGGACTCCAACTGTCGATCGGAGACTTGGTTTGACTCTCAGACTGATAGCAGAGGGACGAAATTTGAAGAATTCCTTGCACAACAATCGCTTGTTTTTATGAATGAGGACACTGGTGTCCCTTCTTTTCAGACAATTCAAGGCAGTAGTTACATAGATTTGACAGTCGTTAATTCATCTATGCTTAAATATATAACTCCTTCCAAGTGCTCGAGTGAAATCAGCTGTTCTGATCACTCTTTGATAGAGTTTAGTCAGATTATCTCATGGCTCAGATCAGAGTTTGTTAGAAGAATTTGTTTTATTAAGGTTCAACACCAATAGGCAAGAAGATTGGGATAAATTCCAACACGCATTGCCTTTAAACCTAAGTAAGTTGATAGATCACTACGATGGTGATATTTTTAACATCGATATTCACCTGGCAAATTGGGTTGGTTCTTGTTCAGATATAGATTTGGCGGTATCTTCTATTGGCAAAACTCTCTCAGACACTTGTATACAGGCGTTTCCTATTAGTTTTCGAGGAGGTCGAGGCCGTCGATCTGTTCCTTGGTGGTCGGAACCACTATCAGAGAAAAGGCGACTGGCTCGACGTTTAAGAAGAAAATTTCAAAGGACAAAGAGAAACCCACGATTAAGGCAGCTTCGTAAGGAGGAATTTTTCTTAGCTAAGCGGCTCTATGAGCGTCAGATAGTAGAGGCAAAGTTGGAATCATGGAGGAATTATTGTTCTTCTACAGGTCCCGAGGATCCATGGAATTTGGTTTATAAATTGGCTGCGGGCAAGATAAAACCCCCATCGAAACAAACTACTTTAAAAAAGTCAGATGGCACCTATACTAAGGACTTCAGAGAGACTTTAGAGGTTTTATTGGAAACTTTTTGCCCAGAGGATGATTTAGACGATAATATTAATAGTGCAAGAATAAGACAATCAGTAAATAGCTTATGTGCCAATTAGCCCTAATGATATACCATTCACTTTACTTTATTGAGCTTAAGAACGCTTTGAGTACATATTTATCCAAAGAAAGCTCCAGGCCAAGACGTGTAACTTGCACTATTCTGTCAAAATTTGTTGATATGTTTCCAATGTTCCCTTAGCACTTTACAACGAACTTTTGCGCGCCGAGCATCTTCCCTGCAGTCTGGATAAGTCTCCTATATTATCCCTATTGGAAACCTGGGAAAGAACATGACGACATACCTCAAGATTCCGGCCTATAAGCTTACTCTCCCAGTTGCAGGAAAATTGTTGGAGAAATTACACATCGAGAGCGGATCTAGCACATGTTCATTTATCATTATCATGAAAATTGGCCTTAGTCTATGATCAGTATGGCCTTTACACCTCAATGTAGCACAGTTGATGCTCTAATGAGTGCTAAGCGTTTCAATTTCAAACTAGCTTAGATGATAAAGAATTAAGTCATTATGATTTGCACTGGACGTCAAAGGCGCATTTGACGCGGCCTGGTGGTCATCGATTCTGAGAACTAAAAAAACACACTGAATGTCCTGCGAATTTGTACCTTTTGTCTAAGAGCTATTTTAGTACAACAGACGAGCAGCTATAGCTACAAAGTTCTCAAATTGTCACGTTCAGTGACACGAGGCTGTCTCAGGTTCCTGTAGTAGCCCTGGGTACTGAAACTTCAATTCAATTCTTTATTAAAATCTCCTTTTCCTAATCATGTTATTGTAAAGGCATTCGCCGACGATTTCTTGATTTTTATTGAAGGCTAAGACTAAATTTAGAAGCTGAAGACTAGCAAATCAGTCTCTTGAAGTGTGTTTAGATGGTCTGTAGATAATAAATAGTTTTAGCGTTCAAAAAATCTAAAGCCTTATTTATTTCAAGGGATATGATCAAACGCCTCCAAGTGTATTTTTTGGGACCCTCGGAGTTGGAGTTGTTGTAGACAGGATGAAGTATTTAGGCGTTCTTTTGACTCGAAGTTCACTTTTACGCCACATGTTTGATGAAGTAGCACGAAAATTCTCTCTATTGGTTCACTCGCTGTCTAGGCATGCAGAGTTCATGGGGAGATTAAAGTGGGGCATTAGAGATTATATTACAAAGGCGCATTTTTGCCAGCCTTTTGTATGCGATCCCTGTCTGGTTCATGGCTTGTAGGAAAGTAATGGAATAAAATAAAACTTCAATCAGTGCAGAGATTGATGCTCATACCCGGTTGCGAGGATATAGAACTATATCGGCCGATGCAATATTCGTAATCACATAATTTCCAATACTTGTTGAGGCAGAAAAGAACTTTGAATCTCATGAGTGGAAGAAAAGATCTATAGGAACCCTAGGATGCCTTTTCATTAATCCTAATGAGGTGAGGCCCTTTTTATGTTTTAAATGGAGACATCCAGGCAGGATACCTGAAGTTAAATATAGTCGATTGTCAAACAGTGTAAGCTATGATTTTTGTTATTATATACAGACGGAAGCAAGCTAGAGAATCAGGTCGGTGGAGCTATCGGTGGTCTACCAAAAAGGCTTAGAGATATTCACGGAATTTTTCGGTCGCTCTCCCAGGATTGTGCTCTAACAACCAAAGCCGAATTATTGGCTCTGTCAAAGGCCAGTTCGGTGGGTTATGTTTCTCAGCCGTGCGTTGCTACCATCAATTTTGTTTTATAAATCATACTGATAGTAAGTTAGTTCGCTGGATTCCTTTAACCAACATACGTTCTCATTGGCCCTGATATTGAGGAGATAAGAGATAACTTACAGCAGCTACAACTTAAAGGATGGAGCGTTCACTTTTTCTGTGGAAAGGCGCACGTAGGTATCGAGGGCAACAAAAGAGCCGATTCTCTTAGCAAAAACAGGGCTGCGGTGGATACTATAATCTCTTGAAGGAAGTCAAGCACCAACCTATCTAGTTCACTGAGGAAAATGGGCTAGAATTTGTCCATCGAGAAATGGATCAGCTTTGGGAAAATCTCATCATGGTCAACCATACTAAGCTGTTCTTCTCCAGACGTCAGTCAAGACTTCAAGTTATGCTATCCTGAACTTCAAACTTACTCAAGCTTTATCTGGTCATGGCAAGAATAAAGCATATCTCCCATAGGATTCGGCATCACACCTTCTTCAGGTTGCAACTGTGATGATAACGTTTCTCAAACTTGGTCACAATATTATTTTCTTGCACTGCCCTCATGTTGATAGAGAGAGGCTCCATTGGTCCAGCAGTTACTAGAGTCAATTCACAAATTGGCCTCCTCCCTTAATTTTCTGTTATCTAAAGATGTTTATACTTATATTTTTTTTATGTTTCATCTCAAGCATTAATAATTAGATTCTTTGTAGTTTCTGTATTATATTCTTGTTTTTATCTTTTAAATTAAAGGAATCGATGCACAAGCGTGTTGAGGCTTTTGTCTCAGTACATTGTTAACTTTCTATATGATCAATTTTAGCTTGGGCTGTGTGGTTTTTGCTATTATTTAGCTGTTATTTGTCACGGTGGTTTTGTATAACTTAATTAATGATGATGTATATTAATGGTCGCCTCAGCTTGGGTAATTACTTGTGTTTTGAAGCTTTCATTTTCTTGTGGATCTCCTTGTTATATTTTGTTGTATATTTATAATATTTTAGCTTTCACATGCTATATAGTAGCACATTAGGATAGATATTGCCATATTTGTCACATAGTTTTATTCAATTTTAATTTTTCAAGTTTAATTTAACTAGCTAAGACTTTCTATTCTTATCTTGGCATAGCTTTGTTATCTTTTTAAACTTTAAATAATTATCAAAATAACAGCATAACATGACTCTTGCAGTTGATTTGTTTATGATTTTTACAACATGGTTAATGCTGTTATATTGGTCAAACATCATGCTGTATATGATATTTTTCCCCCTTGTCCACGCGTATGCCGGTTGTAGGGTCTTAATAAAGTGCAACTGGAAACTGTTTTGTGTTCAATTATTTCTTGTAATATATGATTTTAGGGGAAGTGTTCTATTTAATTGTTTTGAACGAATTTCACTTTAATTTAGTTTTCTTTTATTTTAATCGTTGTTATTATTATGGTATCATTTGTTGTTCATTTTTTTTTTATAATTTTCTTAGCTGAAATGCATGTAGTATTTTTTTCGAAATGGAGCATGCAGATTCAATCTTTTTAACAAAATCTTCAAACACGAACAACACATGCACACACACACACACACACACACACATATATATATATATATATATATATATATATATATATAATATATATATATATATATATATATATATATATATATATATATATATATATATATATTATTTTGACCAGTGAGCCTCATAAGCTCACTTTATCTTCTAATTCGCTAAAAAGATTATATATAATCATAAAAAAACAATTAAAGCTAAGGATCAGTGTTATGCTGCATAATACACCCAATTCTGTGTTTCTATTTGCCAATATCAGATTTAGCTCCTTTACATTCCGTTGATTCACATATTTTTAAATTTGACAAACGTAAAAATAACGTAGCTTGATGTCTTATTGTTATAATCGTAGAGATATATACTAGAGAGGGCATAGCCTATCTCAATACCTTAAGAGTCCTGAAACATCATTTTGGGGCTCTCAGGGGTTCTGTGTAACCTCATTGAAACCTTTTTTAGAGTGAGTTAAGGTTAATCAGGTACCAGTATATTAAATATATTAATTCATTATATGAGGTACATTAATCAGTACCTGTCGTTATAATGAATCAATTGTTTTCAGCTTTCTGCACATTGTTTGTGTTTTGGTTTATATTTTCAGCGTTCTACTATACTAAGTCACTGTAATATTGTTCGGTTTATTTGATTATATTGATATTAAAAGGTGTTCAGGTTATTTTTTCGATGTTTCAAAATTCAACCAATTGTGCCTCTCTAGTAATATATCTCTATGGTTATAGTACTATACTATATTTATGATGTCAACAGCATTTAGCTTCCTGAAACTAGTGCTGCTCTATCTATACCAATCCCTGGTCACGGCGATAATGATTACTAACATCATCTGTGTACTTAGAATAATACTATATATAGAAGGAGCACTACTGATAACACGAAAACCGGTTCACTGGTGGTCTTATGTAATGCTGCCACCCTAACAATATACAATTTTCTTATTAAAAAAGTTGGCAATACTTCCGGTTGCTGTATTATTATGTTCTATTATTAATTAATGATTGAAAAATTCATAAAATACTAATATAAATGTCGGTGCATTCGTGATATAGAATTTGCCAAGAACTTAAAATCTTCCAAGAGTTAGCAAAGAGTAAACAAATTAACTGATGAATAATATGGCTCATTAAATAGATAAGTGCCAGCTTTACAATCATTTGCAAGATAGATTTGACTTAAATGTAACAAAGAGTTTGAATTAATATTAAGTAAGCAAATAATCATCATTTAATGTTGCTCATAGTAGCTTGAGTAAGCATTTACTTCACTAAGAGACTAAAATCTTATTAAATTTCCCGTGAAAACTTAAGTTATCTATCTTAAACATTGATGCAGACAACTACCCTTGTATTTATCTGCTTGATAGTTTTTGACTAGTGCATTCTAAGATTTTGTGCGTTTTGAGGCGTAATTAGAGATTTTGTTGCATTTTCGGTAACATTTGAACAATTAATATCTGGTCCATTTAAACCAATTTTGATGGTTAAAACGTTGATTTCTTAAAAATTTAATAAACTTAAAATAAAAGCCCTTTAACTTTTTTGATAAACCCAATAGAAACAGCGCTATACACTTAGAATAATACTATATATAGAAGGAGCACTACTGATAACACGAAGAGCGGTTCACTGGTGGTCTTAAGTAATGCTGCCACCCTAACAATATACAATTTTCTTATAAAAAAGTTGGCAATACTTCCGGATGCTGAATCATTATGTTCTATTATTAATTAATGATTGATTATTCATAAAATACTAATTAAATATCGGTGCAATACAATATTTTAAGCATTTTAAATTGTAGTTTAACGTTTTAATTAAAATTACATTAAAAGCATTCCTCGTCAAGTAAATGTAGATTCTTGTATTCCGCTATCTATCAAAAAAAATTTTTGTCTTATTCCGCTATCCTTTTGCCACCTAAGACCGGTTTTATTAAATACTCAGCAGGTGTTTTAAGTTATTATATTTGTTCTTTACGATCTTTCTTCAATAATGGATATTTATGACACATATTTAAAATAATGTTTCATTGTTAGGGTGGTATTCCTACTTATCACCACCAGTCAACCAGCTTTCGTGTTATCAGTAGAATTACATTGTGTTTACAGTCCTGTGCTCCTTCTATATTAGTATTAATCTAAGTCTGTGTATCATCAACCGCGATGATCTCTATCTAATACCAATCCACTCTTTAATCCACCAGTATTCTAACCATTAAATTAATTCTGATTTTATTATCCTCGTTTTAAATCCTGCTCTAAAATCTATTGATGTTTCAGTAACAGGTTTTATTAAGTCATTTTCTTACAAGTTCTATTCTTTTTTTAATGGAAGCATAATGATAGGTCTTTTAGAAAAAGAGTTGAAAGAAATCCTGCAGGATTGTTACTTCTATGTTAAATAGGTCCTGGGTAGTTTTAGGATTAAGGAGGGGCTGTGGTTTTATACGAGACTTTGTGATTATCTTGCCTTGGGATAAGGGAGCCAGTTTTCCTTTGATCCTTTGCCTTTTCTCTCCCCAGGATTCTATTTAAATCATGCAAATGATTCCTTCTGGTCCTTATAATCTAAAAACTCTTTGGTACGAGAGAGTGCACCGCAAAAAAAACTTTAGTAAAATTTTAAACCGTTTTCCCTCGTCCTTATCTTTCGTAGAATGGGAAAACCACCGCCTGTTTTTACTTCCACTAAAGAAAAGGGGAATGAAAGGAGGAAAAAAGTTTTCCAGGACCCTACTCGTGCCCAGAAATTATGGTAAATGCTTCGAGAGGGAGGTGATTGCATTTAAATTGCTTTTCTAACCGTGCCTTGCGGCACCCCCCCCCCCCATATCTTGGTTAGATTATTCCCAGATAAGTTTTGTCAGAGAGTTAAAAGCAGAAAAAACTTGTTGTTTCAAGGATTTTTATAAAAAGATGATGGCTCCTTAGCAACTCTTTAAAAGATAAATAAAATTGTTTTTTTAAGTAGTTTTTTTAATCCTCTTTTGGCTTTCTTACCTCCTACGAGGAGGGGAAGCATTGCGTTCACAAAACAGCAACTTTTTTAATAAATGTGATACGTTTCAGCACCTACAGCTCCTAAAAATAAAAAAATGGTGTCTATGGTATGTATACTTGCAAGCATGTAAGTATATATATTTGCAAGTATGCAAGTATGTATATGTAAGTATGTATATTTGCAAGTATGTATGTATTTATATTTGCAAGTATGTATATATTTGAAAGTGTGTATGTATTTATATTTGCAACAATGCATGTATAAGTGTATATGCACATTTCTTGTAAAAACGCTAGTTGTAAAGTGCTCGTGCTCGACTCCGGACCATTTTTATATATTCAACTCACAAGCCCAAAAATATCGAAAACGACAATATAGATTTTTGGTAATTTATTATAGTTTTTTCGACATTTTGTTTTGTTTTGTTTTGTTCCGACACAAGGGTAATTTTTGTGATCAGTTTGATTAAAAAATATTTATCTGTTCGAGAGATAGCGTATTTACGTATTTGTCTAGAAATACACATTTAAACAAATATATATATATATATATAATATATATATATATATATATATATATATATAAGTTTCGTATAACGTATTTTTTGTGGTAAAGGACCTTTGAAACGGATTTCGAGATTCGACTCCTGTCATGAAACTTATCCCGTTAGCGAATTTCTTCCAAAGGAAATTCGCTAAAACGAATGGACGTATTTTGGATTAGTGTTATTTCATACTAATAGTCAATAAAATTTTATTTTGTTCCCTGGTCTTTAACTCCTCCCCTGCTATAACTATGTCTTGGTCATGACGCAGCACCTGTAGGAGGAAGCACATAACGGAAACTTAAGCTAGGATTGTGCCTGTTTTTTAAGCGATTATTATAATGATAATTCGTCTGGCAAACGGACCTCCTCGCAAAACTTTATTTTGATATTTTTTTCCGTTCTTAATATTCCTAAACAGTTCTGATGCGGTGATATAGATATTTGTAGGAAATGATTGATAATAACCCATCTATCTTGCTGTATCTCTGCATATTTGATGACATAAAGGATGGGATTTCGTCCTCGGTTTGCCTCGGGAGGATTTGTCAAAGCAGTCACGTGATTCATGACGCGAGGGCGTATGTGCGGGTGCACACACTAACTTAATATGCCTCAATATGTGTGTGTGTTGCCGTGTGTGCACTTGTCTCCCCATATAGGGTAAATATAATTATATAGAAATATTTTTCTGAACGGATTATTATTGGCTGAATCATTTTCAGACTAAAAATGAGGTAACAATATATTTGTGCGGTAGACACCTTAAAAATGCACCAAGAAAAAAATGGGTACGGGGTATCCAACTTTTCGGAACTTTTACTTATAGACCAAGAGCCCAGGGGTGTTTTGTTAATAAAAAGTGTAATCACAGAAAAATGAGTTACGAGCACTGCTTGGTAATTAAGTAACTGCTGAGGTTATGTAGCATAAACCGGAACCTAAAGAAAGAAATGAGTTGTTAAGCACGGAAACACGCATTCCAAAGGAAATTCGCCCGACATGCGGTCCACCGCTCCAGAATTATTTTGTAGTTCTAAACTTGTATTATTAATAAATTACAAACAACAAATTACAAACAACAAATTACAAACAATAAATAATTATCATCCTTACCTGGATTGAAACCCAGGTACCCTGGCTTTAAGTACATTGAGTTCTCGTATCGACACCGCACCATTTTCATTCAACTCACATGCCCAAAAACAATCGTAACGACTCCCCACTTATAATATGTAGTTTACTGGCCGTTTTCATATTTTAGGTTTTCAAAAATGAACTACAATTTTTTCGACTTTATAGTCACTTAGAGAAGTCGTATCGACTTCGGACCGGTTTCAGAAAACGACGCCCTACTCGAAATTTAGTTATTTATCGACCGTAATTTTGATATCTGGTAATTTCAATAAGGTTCTAAGATGATTAAAAAAATATTAATCCGTTCAAAAGATAGCGTTAACAAACGTTCAAAAGACAGTGTCTAGAAATACTTTTATATATATATATATATATATATATATATATATATATATATATATATATATATATATATATATATATATATATATATATATATATATATATATATATATATATATATTATATTATAATATATATATATATATAATATATATATATATATATATATATATATATATATATATATATATATATATATATATATATTATATATATATATATATATATATTATATATATATATATATATATATATATATATATATATATATACAAGTCTTGCAAAACCAATTTTTTCGTTATCTGGAACCTCTGAAACGGATTTGTGTCGTGGTCCGAGGTTTGACTCCTGCCATGAAGCCTATCCCATTAGTGAATTTTTCATAGATAATTCGCCAATACATAACAATAAAAAATAGTAATCAGATAAAAGTATCGGGAAACTACTAAATGTGACTCCATGAGTCGTCAGTTTTTAAAAAGAAAATCTCTACTTATTCATTTAAAAGAGTCAAGATTGTGAGAACGAGGCAAGGGGAGGGACTGCTGACCTCTGTAATGAGCTACTGTCACACTGTCTCGTCTCGTTCCAGCTCTAATAAACAATGACATCATCTCTTCTAGAATCAGAATTGAAATCTTGAAAATTCTCATCCAACAAAATAATGGTAGTATTAAGTAAGAAGAATATTAAACAGAATTTATTTTGTTTTAAATATTCAGCCATCATTGTGGCCATCTTCAGAACAATAACTGAAACATAAAATCAATCGAATAAATAAGTTACAATATAAAGACTGATAAGACTAGATTGAACATGAAATTGATTGAAAAAAAATTAAAATTGCACAAAAATAATTACCTTACATAAAACTATCACAGACTACTTAAAAACATTAAAGAGTACATAAAAAAGGTTCTATACAGCTAAAAAAAAAAACTTAAATAACTACATCACAGCAAAGAAATAAATTAATGAGATACAATATCTAACGTAAACAAAAATCTTCTTGCTCGTCCTTATCTTCACTAGAGAAGAACTGTCATGAGAGTTCTTAATTATTATACAGATTTATAAAGTTAACTGTTAATTTATAAGTAGTTATTTATAAACATAACTAGTTTTGGGGCCACTCATGCCTCTTTAGGCGTCGTATAGGATTATCAGGAAGGGTGTTTGAGGAAAGGATTGGTTCTGAAGGGTTAGGGTGTTCGGATTCATGGAAACGTTTATAGCGGGCAATGGAAATATTTCGGACATAAATGGAACATTAATATCACTGGTGGAGAATAAGGTTTGATACATAGAAAGGAGAATTTGTGATGGTTCGAAGGATATTTGATTACAGAATTTGTTTAGAGGTGGAAGGTTTGGGGAAACCCCATACTTCCAGACTATAGATCTATGATGGCTTCATTACGACACTATAGATACTAAGTTTGTTACTCAAACAACCGTCAAAGACGTAGAGAGTCCGTCATTAAGGAAGCTTCGTGATGCGTTTCGAGTTTTGTCTTAGTGCGATGTTGCTAATTGAAACGTCTGTCAAGATTAAGAACGAGGTTTCGGACACTAGAGAGTTATGATCCTTCGTGTAGAAGGAGCATAACTGATAACAGCAAAGCCGGTTTACTGGTAGTCTTGAGTAATGCTGTCGTAACAATTGATACCTACTTAAAAAATTCTGGCGCGGTGGTCCGCATGTCGGGCGAATTTCCTTTGATGCGTGTTTCCGTGCTTTTTATATAAGTTTACAACTACTAAATAAATAATTCCGGCGCGGTGGTCCGCTGTCGGGCGAATTTCATTTAGAATACGTGTTTCCGTGCTAAACAACCATTTTCTTGCTTATGCAAGAACCATGCCCATTGCGTGGTTCCGGTTCATGCTTTAGAACCTAAGCAGTTACTCAATTGTCAAGCACTGCTCGTAACTCATTTTGTCTGTATTTTCCAAAGGAAATGCGCATAATATCCAGTTGGTTGTACAAAACTATGCCTCTAAAATTAGAAGTACGCACTATTATTTGCACTAGTTTAAAGCTTAGTTACTTATCTTTAAGCTTAGTCAGTTATCTTTAAAGGTTTTAGCGCATTTCCTTTGGAAAATACAGACAAAATGAGTTACGAGCAGTGCTTGACAATTGAGTAGCTTAGGTTCTAAAGCATGAACCGGAACCACGCAATGGGCATGGTTCTTGCATAAGCAAGAAATGGGTTGTTTAGCACGGAACACGCATTCTAAATGAAATTCGCCCGACAGCGGACCACCGCGCCGGAATTATTTATTTAGTAGTTGTAAACTTATATAATGTAAAAAGCACGGAAACACGCATCCAAAGGAAATTCGCCCGACATGCGGACCACCGCGCCAGAATTATTTTTAGTTGTAAACTTATATTAGGTAAAAAAAAACGATAAAAAATTATTGTCCCTACTAGGATTTGAACCCAGGTACTCTGGGTTTGAGAGCTCGCATCCAAAGGAAATTCGCCCGACATGCGGACCACCGCGCCAGAATTATTTTCTAGTTGTAAACTTATATTTAGTAAAAAAAAAACGATAAAAAATTATCGACCCTTCCAGGATGTGAACCCAGGTACCCTGAGTTTGAGTGGTCGTATTGACTCCGGACCACTGCCATTCAACTCAGAGGCCCAAAAAAACATTGAAAACGACACCCTACTCGAAATTTAATTTTCAACGACCGTAATGTTGGTTTTCTATATTTTTTGTGGTTTTTTCGACTTTTTGGTAACTTAAAGTGGTCGTATCGTCTTCGGACCGGTTTCATTCGATTCAGCGCCCAAAATTACATAGAAAACGACACCCTACTCGAAATTTATTTTTTATCGACCTAAATTTTGGTTTTGGTAATTTACAATGGTTTTTTCGATTTTTTAGGTCACTTAGAGTGGTCGTATCGACTTTGGACCGGTTTCATTCGATTCAGCATCTCAAAAAACATAAATATTGACCTTTTTTGCGGCGAAAAATATTAACCCTGAATTTTCCGATTTTTTGAAAATTTCGCTGACTCAGCAAACCGGGTTTATGACGTCACAAAAACCTGGTTTTCAATAGGGTTCGTGTCCTCCCAAAGGTTGATTTTTGTACCAAGTTTGGTTAAAAAATATTAATCGTTCGAAAGATAGAGTGTTTACAAGAAAGTGTCTAGAAATACATATATTGTATATATTTACTTAGAAAACTTAAAAAGTTCAATGCGACGAATGTTTTATTGATGTTATACTACGGATGGGCATTCCCTTATCTTCAAATCATTTTTATCATGGGGCCCGAGCACTGAGGCGAAAAGGGTTTTTATTTTACAAAAAAGATTAATTCGTTTAATTTTTAATATTGGCCCAAGGGAAACTTGTAAAAAGGCTTTTATAACAAACAAGATCATAACATTCCGTCCTTAATTATTTTAGAGTCGTGTAAGCTAGTGAGAAAATATCCCAACAAATTCAAAACTCACTCCAGCGTGCACAATTTGACACTAGAAAAGTTGGATCTGTACCCAGTAAAATGTAGAACATCATTATTTTAAAGCGTCACCATTCAATCTGGCTATAAGTTGTTACAATAAACTACCTCACTCAGTTAGATCACTTGAAAAGATTAATTCTTTTATTAAAGAAACAAAAGAATATTTGATAGAAAATGCATATTATTCATTGCAGGATTTTATTGCATAATAAAATCCTATATTATATATTGTGCTTTTTTATATTGTTAGCTATGTGTGTTGTGTTATGTTTTTTATTAATTATTTGTGTATTATTTGACTTGTTATATACTTATTTATTAAGTCACTTAACCAATAAGAATAATATAATAATATAATTAATAATAATAATAATAATTATATATATATATATATATATATATATATATATATATATATATATATATATATATATATATATATATATATATATATATATAAAGTCTCGCGAAATGTATTTTTTCGTCATTAGGGACCTCTGAAACGGATTTGTGTCGTGGTCCGAGGTTCGAATTCCGCCATGACGCCTATCCCATTAGCCGAATTCCCAAAGGAAATTCGCTAAAAGAAGTACAGAGACTGTATGATTAAAATAGTTAAAAATTGTTTATTTGAGTCTAAAAGTGTTGTCTTTTCTGACTGATGATGATTTGAGCCTGAAATTGTGTCTTTTCGGGCTGATAGTAGTAGATTTGAGCCTAAAATTGGTGTCTTTTCGGATTAATAGTAGTTGATTTGAGCCGGAAACTGGAGTCTTTTCGGACTAATAGTTGTTGATTTGAGCCTAAAATTGGTGTATTTTCGGACTAATAGTTGTTGATTTAAGCCTAAAATTAGTGTCTTTTCGGACTAATAGTTGTTGATTTAAGCCTAAAATTAGTGTCTTTTCGGACTAATAGTTGTTGATTTGAGCCTATAATTGGTGTCTTTTCGGACTAATAATTGTTGATTTGAGCCTAAAATTGGTGTCTTTTCGGACTAATAGTTGTTAATTTGAGCCTAAAATTTGCGTCTTTTCGAATTGATAGTATTGAATAACCAGATAGTTCAATGACCTAGTTTCTAATATTTAACATGTTTCAGTACAAATATGTACCGATTAAAGTTATATATGTATAAGGCATATAACAATTCTTATATGTTTAAATGAGGCGCCATTTTGATACGTTTTTCTTAATAAACAGAAAATCTTATCAGTTCGTCCTGTCATCGGACTTGATTTTGTGCCAAGTTTTATTTAAATTGAATCAAAAGAGTGTTTACAAGAACTGTGCACATCTATTCACATATCTCGAGTACATGGCAGTTATGAAAAAGATGGTATGTTTGTTTGCTAATATAATACTTTCCTCCCCATGAAGGAGGTATCGAAGCAATATAAACTGAGTTCAAAACAGAGAATATTCTATAAATACATCTTAAATACAAACACGTAAAAATAAACCAAAGAAAATTTTAATCAAGTATAGCCAGCAAAGTGGCAAATCCTACTCGTGTCTCACTAATAAAATAAAAAAGACTCCCACAGATTACGAACGAATAAATTAATATGTGCTAAATTAAAACAACATAAAAACCGAGGGGAAAAATCCCTCTCACGTTTAACTGATACTATAACGAGGGTGTCAGTAATACCAACATAAAGGAAAAATATAAATCTAAGAATAAATACCAATATATTAGGAGCAGTGTTGCAACATGCAGTCTGACAAACATGACATCTCTTTGTCGAGGCAAATCACTATATTTTATTACGTTTCTCATTTTCTTTATTTTCAGCGTTTAATGTGATTTTCGTTAGAGTCGTGTTTTTATTGACAATCTTCTTTTTTTTCATTAAAACAGCTGGTGGTCATAGCTCAGGATTTTAATTTGTTTTTTATATTTTTATAGTTGTTTTTAATACTTTGTTTTTTTTTTATTTTATAATGTGAGATATAACATATATATCATACCACAAACAGTTGCACTGGTTAGACTCATAGAGATATTATTACTAGAGGAGCCCTATAAGTTAAACTTTAAACATCGAAAAAGTAACCTGAACACCTTCGCTTATAAATAAAATCAAATAATCAGTACATTATTTCAATAAACTATATAGTTGAACGTTAAAAATACAAATCAAAACACACAAAAATGTGCGGGAAGCCGAAATGAAATGATTTATTATAACCTTAACTCACTCTTTATGGAGGTTGCTATAAGGTTACACAAAGCCCCTGAGAGCTCCAAAGAGATGATTCCTGCCTCTCAATGTATTCTGAAAGGCTATGCCTCTTTTAGTGTAATGTTTAGACTAAAAAAAATCATTACGATTGATGCATTTGTTTAGCTTTGAAGTGCAACTAAGACCGTTACTACAATCAATATGTATGTGCTTGACACTAAGTATGTCATTGCATAGTCAACATTTTGGCAGTTCTTGGTCTCTCGTAAAAAGATATCGGTGTGTCAGTCGAGAGGGTCCGAGTCTTAATCTTGTGTCCAAGCCATAAGTGTTATAACATGGCTAAATGTGTAGCACCAAACAGGCGCGGATCTAGCCAAAATTATTGAGGGCTTAGTATAACTCAATTAATTTCGCATCAGGGTGCAGATGGTATGTATGTCCAAAAAATATGCGTACATACATATATATATATATATATAATATATATATATATATATATATATATACTATATATATACGTTGGATAATATATATTATATAATTTTGTATACATATATGTATACGTCTAGGTCAATGACTTCTGCGATATCTGTTAGGTTCAGTATTGCTAGGTTCAATATTCTCTTGTTCCGCCCTCAGGACAAAAATGGCTTCCACGGAACATAAGCGAGCTTAGCAGGTTTGCAAAGGGCCTGGAAGGTCTTTTTATAGTTGTATGCATTCTAAAACGATTGGAACCAGTTTTTGCTCAATCGGACCATTCCAAGTAGCGTTATTGGCAAATAACTTAATTATGACGTCATCAGCTATTAAAATTTAAAAAAAATGGGCACGGAGCACTTTTCACGGAAACTTTTCCTTATCACATCGGATTTGCTACGTTCATCACCCCTAATAAGTTTTAAAGAGTGATTTCGCAAGTCGCATGACACTTGAATTATCGTCATATGCTCAAAACTTAAGGCTCCTCGACAAACTGGAGCAAGTAAGGAAATTCAAAACCTTGCTGTTTTTATTTAGACTTTAATGATTATTACTTTCTTTCTAAATGTCACTTAATTTATGAAAGCTCATTAGTACAATAAATTATAATTTAAATGTAATTAAAAAACTGGATGAACCTAAGATTTTCTAAATGAACAAGAGTATTCATACTCGTAAATAATATCTGTAATAATAAATTAATACAATTTATTACTGTTTAAAATCTCCAGCTTACAGACGCCAGACTGTCTAAGGCTCCGCATTTTTTATGTTGTTAGTTAAATATACGCATCCGTATTGTATGGCAGACGCGTAAAAAACTCATTGCAAAAAAAAAATACAATGTAAACTTATCTCATTGAATTATTTAAAAAAATGTGCATACAGAAAGAAATGATGAAATGCCAAATATAAAAAAAACGTAAAATAAATTATTTATACCTACAACTCTAAATACAAAAAAGACGTTCCGCAAGGATTACATCTGGGTCCAATATTTTTCACACTCCTACTACACTAGTGAAATTATTTCAATGTATTTTCTTTATTTGTAAACTTTATTTTGAAAACTCATTTGATTAATAATTATACTTGCACAAAAATTAACATTTACTTTTAAATAAAATTAAAACTTTCTCATGGTTTAATATAAGATTTTAAAGAATGGGTTTCGTCTATAATAGTAAGTCTGCCAAATGCATTTTTAAAAAGTGCATTCCCACGTGTTGGTTGATAGTTTGTAAAAGAATACTATGAATGAATATGCTAGACAGATTTTTTTTATTTATTTAGTGAATGTGACTTTGCAATCACACGTTTTGATTGGTCTGTATTTTACAAGTTTTTATACCGTTGGCTCTAATATTAGTTATAAAATATAGATAATATATGCTCTAAAAGCATATAAAATATAGATTTTACTTACATTTAGGCAATCATATATGAAATTAAATATATTTGACAAGAAGTAGCATTAATCACATTGAAAACAATTCAGTTTTTTTAGTAGGGCAAAAAAACAATTATATGTTGACCAATATAATTGTGCGAGAGACACCTAGGAAATGTAACTAGCAAAAAGCAATGCAACATCTGACATTACGTCAAGCCATCAATAATGACGAATGATGGAACAGTTCCCAGATGTAGCATTGCATTTTGCTTGTTACATTTCCTATAGGTGTCTCTCGCACAATTATATTGTGTCAACTATTCATGTTTTGCAAAACACGGTAGTATCAAATGATATATGTTTTGCTTGCTTTGACAAATTATATATGTTAACTTTTTTTGAGAACAAAAAAATTATCTTTGACTTCCTACTTTCTGTACAAACGCAGCATGACATGCAAATACAAATACTAAGTCTTCGGCCCATAACATGCTACAAGGTGTCGGCCTCTCGAGCTTCATATTGGTCCTGATGCAACAAAATCTTGTCAAAAGCATTGATGGCTCGACTATTGATCTAGCTCTGTTCAAGAGCTACTGAGAGCTCTCATCATCAAATTATATTAAAGATAAATATTCCGAAATTTATTTTAAGAATATAAAATTATATTTTATACATTGTAAACTATAAATTCTTATGTGGTGAAAATAAAGAAATTTATTATTATTATTATGTTGCTTTATAACATTAATTTTTTGTTAATAAATTAACTATATTATTAATAATGTGTGATCTGCTTGATGGTTGCAACCACGTCTGAGGCTGATAAGTCGGCGTAGCATAGCATCACATTTTTTTGGCTTTGTAACCTAGTGTTTTACAAAGAATATAATAGTTAGGGAATGTCGGAATGTATACGAGAGCGTCAGACAGAAATTGGGACTGAAGTCGAGTGCTGGCATCTAGCGGCATCTCTGAGACTGATTCTCCTTACTATTTTCCACACTTTTTTAAGTTAGTATAATGAAATCTACTTATTCTTTTTTTACCATTTTAACGACACGAGTATTTGTTTAAAATTGGTCATTATTATAAAGCAAATAGTTGGATTAATCAGTTTAGCGGCGAAAGTTGTTTGCTGAAAACAAGACGACTGTAGTGCATTCTTGTAGTTGATTGGTGAAACTACCAAAGTGCATACTAGCGCTCCTGTTAACTGGCTACAGAACTAACCTTTCCGTGTCCGAAATATTAAATGTCAGGATCATTCTTCTTAATCTATATATTCTTTGGTGTTTTATATGAGTATTAATTATTATAATTCTATCAAAGATAAAAAAATATTACTACTTTTTTTGGAATATAAAACTAGGATAAATAAACTACTTTCATATTACGAACTAATTCTAACAACTTTGGTCTTTCAATCCTAAAAAAATAGAAAAGAGACAGTGCGATGATTGTCACAAATAGTTAAAGTAAAAGTTGTGATAACAGAGTGTGTTTCCCCAAAGGAAGTATAATATGGCCAATTTCCCTCCCTATTGGATTGATCGCATATGTCTCTACACGAACAACTTTCCTCCCGAAATAAAAACATTTAGCTAAAGAGAGGAGTAACAGGGAATGAAGATCTAATATCACAGATGTGGCCCTTGCTAAGTTGATTAATCACACGGAAGGGATTGTGGTACCAGGGGTCTCGGCATCACAGTGGTCTATAGTCTCCCTTCAAGTGTTTTATTAGCCTTACACTTTTCACTTGTCTGTGGTTGTCGCGTCGTCCCATTGACTCCCTACAGTTTAAGAGCCAGATGCTTTAAACGCTTCCTTTTGGTTTTAACCTGAAACAATGATATTAAATAAAACTGAGTTGAAAGTTAATCAAGTTAACTAAGTAATCAAGATTTTTAAAAAACTCTTTTTTCGACTAACCAAAGGAAAACCGAGCTTTTGATTAGCTTATATTTCAAATTAATACATTTATTTTAGCGAATTTAATTTAATTTTTATTTCACTAATTTCATTTCCTATCACATCTAGTTGTTTACTATGTATATGTAGTTTTAAATTAATTTTTTGTTATAGTTTTTAAATATGTATATGTCCAGTTATTTAACAAAGCATGTCTTGTTTTTTTTTTTTAACTATGTTGGTACATTTTTTTAACGGGGTATGCCTAGTTTTTAATTATGTATGTCCAGTTATTTAACGAAGAATGTCTATTTTTTATCTATGTATGTCCAGTTATTTAACAAAGAATGTCTAGTTTTTTAACTATGTTCGTACATGAGATTGT
Organism: Microvelia longipes; assembly: GCA_018340805.1. Taxonomy (NCBI): domain Eukaryota; kingdom Metazoa; phylum Arthropoda; class Insecta; order Hemiptera; family Veliidae; genus Microvelia; species Microvelia longipes. Next base: position 54,760,913 of record JACMZG010001863.1, read on the forward strand.
GCCAACTATTCATGTTTTGCAAAATATAATATTTAGCAAAACTTTCGGGACTTTTGAAACAGATTTTGGTTACACTCGTGGGTCCAACTCTTCACATAACGTCAATTTCGTTAGCGAATTGTTTCTAACAGAAAGTTTTTAAGAGCTAGGAATGAAAACTAGGAAAGCAGACCTGGATCCAGGTCAGACAAGCAATTCATTTTGATGAAATACTTAGATTTTATTATCCGTGATAAAAAAAAGATAATATACCACACCGACAAAAGACTTTAGAAAAATGTTTATTAAGATTTAGATTTGTCGAATTACTTTTACAAGGCAGTTTAGTGGATTATCCTAATGTTTGAACAATATTCCAAACAAGTTTAAACAAACTGTAAAGATAACAAGTAATCGAATGTGAGCTGGAGATGAAACGAGCCGCTTCAACCTCTGATATTTGACATCGATTCAAGTATCTATAAAATTCATTCTTTTAGACATTTAATGAACCGTTATTTGATTAAGAACATCCTTCAGGAATTTATTAACGCCACGCTCATAGTGTCTTTAAAAGCTTTTTATTTATACTTAAGCTTTATTTGGCACAAGCTAGCATTTATAATAGTGATAAACCTATACGTTAATATTATTCAAATTCTAAATGAGTAATACCTACACTTATTTTTCATTAACTCAAGATATAACCCGATTTATTGAAAAATTGGATCATCGACGTATACCAGTATCGTTTCATTGTTTCCTTTGCTTTCCTGCCTCCTAGAAGGAGAAGGCTTGTTCAATTGCATTGAACAAGCCAAAACCCCCCCCCCCCCCTTCAGACAGGAAAATCAAAAAAACTCATAAAAGAAGAAAACGTATAAGTGTCGTATTTTATGTTTATTCGGCTGCTAAATGGAATGAACGTGGTCTTTTAAAAAATATAATTTTGCTTAACAACAAATCGTTGAAAGCCTGGTATCGAAATGGTCTACTACTGAGTAAATGACTTGACTAAATAAAGAGTATTATTTCTTTCGGAGTTTACTGAAATTTAAGCTTTATAACTATTAATATTATAAATAGGTATTTAATTACTAATACAGTAAGTTAGATTTCAGTTAAACATTGGTAATAGTAATAAGTTTGTGCCATATGTCTAAATTGATAAAAAGATGGGAACTGATAGAATTCTCGCGAAAATAATATCTAAAACACAACACATAAACAAAAATAAACTTTAAAAACAATATTGGTTGGATGAGATCTAATATCCTCAGCGGGAAAAGAAAAATAAAATCATTTGTCAAGCTCCGCTGTACCAGTTGTTCCAAGTTGGAAAAATATAAAAAATGCTGGGGATGGGATAAACTAAAAAAAAAGAATGCGGGAAATCGTGGGGAGGGGGGGGGGGAGCAAATGCGAAACATTGCCTGGAAAAACCGGTGACAACCTTGGCCAAGTCTTTTGTTCTTGTACTGGATGGACAGATTAACAAGAGAAACTCTCTAATCTTTTATATCTTCTTTCATTTTTTCAGTTTTTAATGCGGAAACTTTTTTTCTTCCGAAAGAACGTTTTGGTTCCATTTATCACGGAATTTTTTGCTCCGGTCTTTTGTCTCGGTTTGTTTAGGTTTTTGTTTGTGGGAAGTTTTTTTTCGATAAAAATCCTTTTGTAGCGTTGAGTAGTTTTTCTTTGTTAATTAAATTTTATACGCCGATGATCTGTTGAGGAAAAACACCTCGAAGTGAAACTGTGAAAATTTTATACTCCTTACCAAATCTCCTCCTCCACCAGTATGCGTTTAGCAATTACATTGGAAACTTACGAATTTATTTCTACCTTGCAGTTAATTTAATGGTTAATTTAATGGCTTAATCAGAAACAGCGAAAATTAATGAGGTCATATCTAACACAAGTTAAAGAATTAATTAAAGCAACCAACGATACTTGCTATAGTAAATGTTGATCCCTGGACAAGTTTCGGCGTAACGTAATCAACATCTCGCGGGTCAACACCCGCACTCAACCAATATCCAGGTTAACCAACAAGGTTCTATGTGTGAATAACTTCTAGTCTTATCGAGCAGCTCCAGTTCTCTAAAGAGAGGGAGTGAGGTTTATATAAAGAAGTGGCTATCTGAATTAGGATCGTGACTCCAAAGTGGTTGATGATGGCGTTAAACCGAATCCAGTCTCGGTATATTCATATCTAACAGCAAGTATCGACGGTAGCTGATTCTTCAAGAAGCAGTGAAATCATATTCTCTGTACAAGGGGTGTATGAAAGAAATATTATATTACAGCAGGTTATTTAATACAACAATCAACGAATTGAAAGTTATGAAGGTTTAATAAGTTCCAACATATTGACTGCATCCTGCAGTACCACTTTACCCTTATGTTAATTCATGTTGCATTAACTAAACCATGATATGGATTAAGAACACGATTGGGATGATTTGTAGCCTGCCTACCCTCATCCTTTCCTATTAAAACCTATTTTTTCTTTCGAATTATAAAAATATTGCTACATGTTACATTATATTTTAAGTATAAGATAGTAAAGTATATGATAGTAAAGTATAAGAGAGTAAAGTATAAGATAGTAAAGTATAAGATAGTAAAGTATAAGATAGAAAAGTATAAGAGAGTAAAGTATAAGATAGAAAGTATAAGAGAAAAGTATAAGATAGAAAATATAAGAGATAAAGTAAAGAGAGTAAAAGTATAAAGAGTAAAGAGAAAAGTATAAGATAGAAAAGTATAAGAGAGTAAAGTATAAGATAGTAAATTATAAGGTAGTAAAGTATAAGAGAGTAAAGTCTAAAAAATATATTACTATCTGAGTATTACTATCAACTTGTATATTCTGAGGACGAGCGAAGCGTGTCCGAAATAGGGAGGATGAGCGTAGCGAATCCGATTTGATGAGGAAAAGTTTCGAGGTACCCTGTACCCGATGTTTTTCTATGATATTATTTTGCTTAAAATTACATAATAGAGAAAAGTTTTTTCACGAGGTCCTGATTTCTTTTAGGTAAAGCCGAAACCCCGATGGGAATTGGATTATTATTCATGAAGTTAAAGTTACCAAAAAATCGACATTCATGTTAAATCTAAAAAAAAATTGTAAAAACAGCTCAAGCTATGAATGAAAGGCTATTTATTTTGGTGATAGAATCTAAATGTCTATTAAAACGTAGTCTATTGGTCAGTGGAGCCAAAAAGAGCCCGAGGAGGGACGGTCTATAGGGGGGGGGGTTCTTATTATGCTTTTTAGAGTGGTCTTCTACTCTTAACTGGAGTAGTATTAATGATTAAATTTAGCTTAATTTTATTTATTTATTTTTAATAGTAAATAAAATACGTAAGGAAGTATAAAAAAAAATAAACTTAAGTTCATCCATATAAATGAAATTTTTAACTAAATTTTTAGGGCTCATTTGTACTGCTCTGGGTCATCACTTTTTTTTTAATTTTCGTTTTTTTTCTTTAAGTTTATTTTATGCTGAGGGCTTAAGGAGAGCTGCCACCCTCGCCCTCAATGGTCAATCTGTTGGACATAATTTTCAAAATCTAATATTAGATATCTTGCTTTGAAAAAATAATGTTGGTAAAACTGTAATATCAAGAAGAAAATAACGAATATGAAAACTGGTTTATAACATGTGGTCCGTCAAAAATGTGTCCGGTATTATTTAAGTGTTTAATTAAATTAATAATTTTCTGTTTAATATTTTCTTTTATTAATGGTCCTACACAATCCGCGCCTGCTATTGGTCATTACTATTTATGTTTGCATAAATGTTTGAGTCTAATTGAAATAAAATAAAATACAATTTTTAAATTATTTACTTATAAATATATCAATATAATTTACTGTCCAGTTCTAAGATGCCCACTACATGAAGTTTATGAAGAGTGAAACTTTTATTTTATTTTTTATATAAGTTTTCTTTAACCATTTACTGTTTATATCGTTGATTGATATTAAGTACGCTGTGTGTTAATTATGCAGAGTGATATTTTTGGAAATAAAGACAAATTTTATTAATTTATTTTGTAATTTTACTGAAGTGATGAATAAATTGTTGGTAAACGTAAAAATTTCTATTAAAGGTTTTGAATTTTCTTTCGTGACTCTAAAATCTTTTTCAAAAGAAGGATTTTACTTTTCTCTGCAATCTTTCCTTAACTAAAAAACTTGAGGTTGGTAACCTCTCCCTAGAGAAGGTTATAAACAAAACCAGAAGAGAAACAGCACTGAAACTTTTTGAGTTATAACAGAGTCGTAGCACACGGCGAGAGTGACAAGTGAGTAATGTACATAGACTGTGTGAGTAATGCACTGCTGTATACCCGGTCTTGCCTATCTACCACATTTCAGGCGTTTTCCCATTAGTTTTACTCGCTCGTTCTGCTTTATGTCTCAAATACAATCTTGTTTTTTCTTAACAACTCATTTTTTTCTGTCTCCGTATTTTCCACTCAGACAATTTCATTAAATAAAATCCTTCTTTTCTCGAAATATTTTACTTTAACATCCCAGTCTTTTCTGAAAATGAAAAATTGTTTGTAATATTATTTAAAACTGCTTTTAGATTTATTCTATTTTTTGAACTTATTGTCTTACATTTTTTATTTATTTTATATTTATTTTAGTCGATTATCGAATAAATTTTATTAAAATTGACCAAAATCTTACTTATTTTAAGTTACAAGAATAAAAAATTAAAATATATAAGATGAGCATGTTTGTTAAGCGAGGTAATTACCTTCGAGACTTCGAGCAACTAAAGGTTAATTAGTTTAAACTTTAATTAATAAAGTATGGGGGGACTTTGATTAAGCTCCTAATACTTAGCCAAACTTTTCCTAATTAGGGTTTATCTCTCTACTTGAGTTGATTATATAAACACAATATGTGATTAGAGGTCCCTTTTATTACGAGATAGTAAAATTTTCATCATATATTGGGCCAATTTTCCTGATTAGTTTTTCCAGGGCGTTTATAATCCTTGGAGGAGGTTTTAGATTAGATTAAGTATAAAATGTTCATTCTGTTAAAAAGCTTTTCACCATTTTTGTCTGATGGATTTGTTTTTTTTAACTGAACATTTTCATGGAATTATTTTTAGAATTTTACGAAGGAAAATGTTGAAAATACTGTGATAATATCAACAGGAATGAAAATGATATTTGTATGATGGATTTAGATACGTGATAGGTTTGTGATGATTACAGGGCTACGCCCTTTGTCCTCAAAACAGTTACCCCTTTCCGCTTAGTAATAACTGTCTGTGACGTCATATGATACGGCATTAATCTCTTTGCTAATTGCCCCCCCCCCCCAATCCTAGATAGTTAATCATATCTAAGGCAGTGTGGTAAAACAATCAACATATTTTGAAACTGATGTTGATGTATTGTGTACAGACCAAATTAGCCCCCTAACCTTTAGAGATTCTGTTAATTGATTTAAACCCTTGATGTCAACATTGAATTTCTACTCTACTACTACTTACCAACCAAATAATACTAAAATACACTAACCCTTGCCTCGTATTAGCCACTTTACTACTAACATTAAGGGATGTAGAGTAAAGATACCTTGGTGTTAGTGATTGTTTTAAAGTTTAACTGTAATTAGAGAGAAGGTGTGAGTAAAGGATTTGGTGTTTCCATCGCTAGATCAACATTTTCATATTTGAAGCTGCTTCGATACAGCTTGATTCTCAGCTCGAGCCGTTGTTTGGTTTTCATTGTTTTCCAATAGAGTTAATCAAAAATGAAAACTTCGATATTTATGTGTTTAATAAACTTATTTAGTTTTTATTTAATCAAATGTTTATATACTAATACGTTTTTATAAATAATATCTCAATAATTATGTTGAATATATTTATAGATATCTCTCTTACCAATAGATAGAGAATTGCGTTAGACTTTACATTTTTTTAGTAAAAATGAATATTTTTTACCAGCCCACAAATAAATATATTGGCGTTGAATATACAATAACATGACAAACCCTGAATAAATTGTACCAAAAATAAAATGTACCCCAATAAAATGTACACGGCTATATTTCTTGCGGTACAGAAGTTATTTGCTCTAAGACGTCTAAGACAAGAATAATAGACTGACAATGAAGGGCTCCAACCATACATACGGGAATAACTGTGATAGGTAAATGATAAATGTAAAAATATGGAGCAATTAAACAGGTTGCTTCTTGGCATACTATACCTAGATTTATGATATAGATTTCAAAGAATGAGAACAACATCTACTCTAGTTCAAACACGTGTAAATAGCTCACTTGTTTTGAACCTTTGTGACCAACTCCCAAACGGGTTTAGAGCCAAATTAGGACGTGCCGTCGGAGCATGTAAAACAGAAACCATTCTGATCAGGATTCGAACCTCAGTAGGCTCAAGCATTGTTTATCTTAGAGACTGTATATCAAAACGCCTTAGACCTCTTGGCCATTTTGAACCATGTTGAAATGGTGATCCATGTATAATCTCTTTCCATTTGTAACCTAAGACAGTATTGTAGTCTATTGTCATAAAGTATGAAATTGTACAACTATACAGTGTATGCAAGTATTTGCTTTCTGTTGCTCTGTACTTAGTGATTAACTGAACCACATTGATGGACGTGAAAAACAAAATAAAAACCATTCGAATGCATTTAACAGGGTAAAATATTATTGAAAACTAACTCTACTAGACATTTACAATAATTATTTTTTGACACTTCTGGGAAATATATAATATCAAAACCTCTTACATTACGTTTCAATCCGTCCACGATACGTATTCATGTCTAAAATAAATAAAAGAAATAATAATTTTAAAAAAATGGGTAAAGTATACCTCGGAACTTTTCCTTAATCAATCGGATTCGCTACGCTCGTCCTACCTGCTTTGAACTCGCTTCGCTTGTCCTCAGAAATACAGTTCGCCAAAATTATACTGCAACATGCCTTTGCGGACTCGCTTTGCTCGTCTTATAGTAATGTATCCGTATCATTCACAGCGGTCACCCATACAGCACTGAACACGCTCAATGCTCCTTAATTTTTATAATCCAACAAAAACCATAGATATACTTGTCGTATTGAACTAATGCTGATAATGAGATGAAACTAGGCACATATGTTAGTCTTATACATAGTCACATGCGTGTCAAATATCAGTCCGATCGAATAATTTTACCGCGTTTATGATTTTTCGAAATTTTTGGTGAGTCATAATTACGGGTTTATGACGTCATAAAAAAGTATTTTCCGAACACCACAACTACAGTGGTAGACTGAGTTTTGTGACAAAATTTCAACTCTCTAGCATAAAGACACTGGGCGCTACGATGACAACAGACACACACACACATACAGACAGACAACTTTGCAAAAACCACTCAGGAGGCCTTAAAAACGCTTGAAACGGATAATTTCGGTTTTATCGCGGTTTTAGATTTTTTTTGCAAACACAATACTTTTCCTATATACCTAACGGTTTTAAATAAGGCAAAGTTAAAAACAAGAGGCCTTCGGCCGGTATGCCTCTTAGAGGCTTCGACCGCTACGCAGCTTCAGTGCTGGGACTGCTTCGCGTCCCCCGCGCTTCCCTGTGGCCGCTTCGCGGCCACATGGTTGTTTTACTGGAGCAGTTCGTCATATCACTGGTGGCATAAGTGGCATACTGCCACAATATAAGCATATTTTCAAATTTATTACTCAAAAATCGTTATTTGTTTACATTATGTCAATCAATGACATAATGTTTTGCTGACATATATGTCAATTAATAAAACTAAAACTAATACAGATAATAAAATGAAAATTTGTATTTTTGTCAATCATGCAAATTAGTATTTTTGTAAAAAAATCAGCCATATTCAATACCAGCCATTTTAATTGTTTCATATTCTAAACACAATATGTAGATTTGTAATTTTTTAAATGTTTGTTTGAATCATTATTGTGGGTTCATGACGTATTTCATAAACAGTCCGGTTTAGGACATTAACTAGGTAGATTTTGTACCAAGTTTCATTTCGATCCAAGAATGCGAAGGATTTTATGAACAACAAAAAGTACCATTCAAAATAAAAACATGAAAGAACAACTTACGATTCTATATCAAGAGATAGACTTGTTTCAAAATTGGCATGATATTATTAAGAACCAGAGATATATGTGTAATATGATGCAACGTTGTAACATGTCCTTTCTCTTAATAGATTTAAAATACTAATTATAGTTAGTATTTTCATCTCATAATTTGGAATAGTACTTTTTGTTGTTACCTGACTTAACTTAACTTAACTTACATTTTTTATTTGCTGTCAAATTTATTATTTATTTTAGTTATGAACTTAAAATAATACTAGATATACAAGGAGCACTACTGATAACACCAAAGCCGTTTCACTAGTGGTCTTAAGTAATGCTGCCAACCTGACCAAATAAAATGTTTTTTAAACAAAGTTGGCTTTATTTCCGGTTGCTAAATTATTGCGTTCTATTATTAATTAATGATTGATTATTCATAAAACAATAATATAAATGTTGATGCATTACAATATTTTAAGCATTTTAAATTGTATTTTACCGTTTCTAATTAAAATTTTGTTAAAGGTAGTCTTCGTCAACTAAATGTAGATTCTTGTATTCCCCTACTCTTATGCTATCTAAGACCGATTTTATTAAGTACTTAGCAAGGTTTTTAAGTACTTAAAAACTTACTTAAAAACTTACTCATTCAAAATCATATGGGTTTTAAGTTATTTTATTTGTAACTTAAGATCTTTTTTCATTAGTGGATATTTATAACACATTAATAAAATAATGTTTTTTGTTAGGGTGGTACCTCTACTTAAGACCACCAGTCAACCTGCTTTCGTGTTAACAGTGGAATTACATTGTGTTTACGGTCCTGTGCTCCTTCTACATTAATATTATTCTAAGGACTGGATTGTAGATAAGTTGAAATATATCATGTAAGAGGTGTTGATTTTTGTATATTTCCTTGAAGTGTAAAAAAAATTAGTAATATGGGAAACAATGAAATCATTAGAAAAAAAGACACTTAAATTTATATATATTTCAATTTTCTACAGCCTCTAAAATTAAATTCTTTATTTTAAACTTAAAAATAAACGACATAAAATAAAACGGATCCATAGCCAATAGATTTTCTTATGAATTATTCAAAAGAATTAATGAAAACTATTACAACAGTACTGTGCTACTAAAACTGATCCAATATAAGAATACTAAGTGTTAAAATACTCCTGGGAATCACAGAAAAATTCAAAAGATTGACTAGTATTGCCCCCTAGCGACGTCTCTGGGGAACTACAAAGCTGGAACCGACTTAGTGAGGGAGTGAACCCTCTAATAGAGACAGTAATGATCACCCCTTACTGATCCAATATTCTATTTACAATTTTATATTATTGAAGTAACATAGGGAGAGGGTTAATATAAAAAGTATAGGGATTATCTTCACCGCGGACCCTAATTTTACACTTGTTCGTATTCGATAGTTAGGGTTAATAGACTTTAGGTTCTGTATAAAGGTTTAAACGCTTTTTATGTTTCCTTTCATTCTATTGACCTAAAAGAAAAAAATATAATAAGATAATTACAAAATAAAATAATCTTGCTTTTAAACTATGCACAGCGTAGTTAATAGTAACCATAGGTAAATATTTACAAAAATCTGTCTGTAGACTGTCCTGAATCAGCAACACACATTCGGACGTACAGCCTTTAGATACAAATTATTTATGTTATTTGGAAAAGCTATCTTAGGCAAAAGTGGAAACCCTAATGAGTAGCTAGTGACAAAAATTCAAGAACTAATCAAAGGAGAATATCTCCGACACAATATAATTGTGCGAGAGACACCTTGGAACAAGTAAAAAGCAAAATGCAATGTTACATCTGGGAACCGTTCCATCATTCAACATTCGCCATCATTGATGGCTCGACATAATGTCATGTCCCACTCTGTTTCTTTACGTCTAACTTATCAGGGCGCCTAAACTCACTCTGACCTTCAATTAAAATTCTGAAAAATATAATCAAAAGTATTTACCAGAGATGAGCGGTGCTCTCTTACCGCCATCATGCTTGGCAAGCGACACATATATCATTTGATACTACCGAGTTCTGTAAAACATGAATAGTTGACACAATATAACAATATCTCTCGCACAATAATATTGTGTCAACTATTCTTGTTTTGCAAAACTCGGTAGTATCAAATGATGAAAATATTTCCTATCGAGATAACCCAAGAGTATTTGTATAAAGGAAGTAAATTTCTAGTGCAAGGGAGTTTTCTACCTATTCTCACAATTAAGTTATAGTAATAATAATAATGCCTAAAGTGTAATTTAATCCTTAAATTTTATCCTAAACTCTAAGCCTTATTTACTGTTCACTGACAGGGATTTGAGAAATTTTCCCTAAAAAAATAAAAAGATGGGTACTGAGAGGGACGCTAACTATTAAGTAAATGCCCCTATCTAAAATATACTTTCAATAGAATTGAAAGAAAATGTAAAAGAAAATATATAATAAAAGAAATCCTGGGTTTGATGGGATGAGTTTGTCCTTAAGGATACTGGTTAAAGATATCCTTAAAGGATAAATAGAATGCTGAAGACAGGTAGGGCGGAAGACGGCCTAAATCTCCAGGCCATCCGGGATTGCACCTCGTGCTAAGGTTCCCACAATTTAAACACGTTTCTATTTCCAAGGATATTGTAAGTTTTTTTGCTTAGATTTCTCCAGGGTTGGATTTTCTAAAGGTTTTGATAAATGAGATTTGCTCTGAGTTTTTCATCATCATTTCCTTCTCTAAACTTCCAGACGGAATTATTCTAAAACAGCTTTTTCCCAGTTTTCTCGCTTTTCGAGATTTCGCTTCAATTTTAAATACTAGTTATTGAGGAAGATTAATCATGAATTAATGTTGAAACATCTGGGTTGAATTTAGATCCAACCTATGTTTGACCCTGTTTTCATGCACAAATTTAGATTAACGACGTATCAACATGCGCAAGTAAGATTAAGTTGGACGAACCTCAATTAATTCTAAGGTTCAATCCATGTTCCTTTCCATGTAGTGTCCAATAATGTTGGAAACTATGGAACATGGACAATCCATGTTCCATGTAGTTTGTGACTAGTTATTTTTTTAAAAAAAAAACGCAATAAGAAATTTTGTGGGTATCTAGAAACATACATAAGGAAAAAATTTAACGCCGGTTAAGTTTTAAAAATGGTTTGATATCTCATTTTAGTGATAGTATTTAAGAAGAGGTAATAGAACACCTACCAAGTAGGTCCACGTTGTAATTGGGCCTTTTTGCTAACTCCCATCGATAGATGGAATTCCATCTATCGTAATATTATACCATAACAGAATTACAAACATTAAAAGCATTGCGACATCATACATAGAAAATGTTGTTATATCCATTACTCAAATTTTTTTAAGTGAAATTCTCAATTTTTCTTGCAACTCGATGGCGGAGAAAAATCTGAATTTTAAAGATCCTGAGGAATAAATATAAATAAATCCTTCAGAAGAAAAGAAGGAAAGATGTAAAATACATCACTTCCCTTACCTTGGCCCATCTGATGTAGCCCATGTAACATCTGAATATCTTATTTATCTTGATAAAATCTCACTTTTCCCGTATAGGGATTTTATTGATATAACTTTTTCTCAATTACATATTTTCAGTTATAAATTTTATTTGTATCCTTTATTTATTCTATTATTAGATTTTTCGTTTATATTTATTAGTATATATATATAAATATAATATATATTTATATTATATATATATATAATAATATATATATAATAATATATAAATATAATATATAATATATATATATATATATATAATATATATAATATAATATATATATATATATATATATATTAATATATTATATATATATATATATATATATATATATATATATTATATATAATATATAATTTGTTAATGAGGCGGCTCACCTCTTCAGCAAAATAAAAAAAGAATAAAAAAAGATCATTCACTACAGATAAAAATCAGAAAACATCCAATCACAGTCTTTTGTTTACTTGCGGAGTAAACACTTTATCTAGCATTTATCAATTTAATATTCATTTTATGAGTTTCATCTTAAAATATGTATGTTATTTTAAGTCTACCTCTCCTGTTTAGCAGGTAGATTTCAATAAATTAGTCGAACCTTGAGTAATTAGAATATTGAGTTAGAATATTATCTATTTCAGTTGTCATGTCTTTACAATCATGTCCCTATAACAACGAGTTGACATTCCCTCGAGTGCAATGTATTTGCAACATGTTTAGCATTGCAGATATTCGGAACTGGTTTCACACAAAATCCCCGTTTTTCCGAATAGCTTAAATTTGCCTGCAAATGTAATCACCTCTCCTATCTAACTCGAAACTGGTTAAATTGGTAACCGGTTTTTATTTAATCTTTATCACAGGTCTGGGAGATTTGCCCCTTCCCTTTGGATCCAATACATTTAATCCCCAAGAGAATGGAAAATAAATCTAACAGAATTTCCCCTGCATATTTTTGTTTTCATCCTCAATATTTTCCCAGTCTAGCTTTTGTTGGATAAAAAGATTTTGCATTGTTCTAGTTTAATTAAAAATAAAAAGTTTTGATATAACAATCATGAGAAAAAGTGAAAAAGATTTATATTTGCAGATAACGACCTTCAGCTGAAAAGTTTAATTTTATTGCTGGGGACATTTTTCGACACTTTGAAGCGACGCAGTACTTGATTTTAAACCAAAAACACTGAACTTTTGTTTGGTTACGTAAAGTTTCTAAAGATGTGACTAACAAAATATAAGGTTTCTTCAATAAAAGTGACTGCTCTACTTGTCACAGCGTATATGCAAAGTCTATATATACTATATATATAATAATATATATATATATAATATATATATATATATTATATATATATATATTATAAATTATGAATAATAAAAGACTGCAGTCCTTAAATAAATTAATATTTAAGGATTATATTTATTTAACGACATATCACTCATCTTCAGGTAAATGTATTTAATGCACTAAAAAAAACTAAATAAAATCAAAAATATTAGTATATATTGGGAATATCTTTTAAAATTGAATATAATTTAGGATAAATGTTTACTGACATCTGTCAGTAAATAATAACAGGTTAGGGAGACAGGGACAAGCTAGTCCCTGCTTTTGTAATTGGAAGGGAGATTTGTATTTGCAAACGGAGGGTTGTATAGGGGGTCTTTTAAAATTTAGAAGATTTAAAAAAATTGGAAGATTTGAAGATGCTTCAGATGCTCAGCGAAACGTCTTAATTGTAAAAAATTGATATTCATTTCAAGACTGTAGTCTTCATTAATCTTAATTCTATATTACATTGAATATCAGTGCAAAAAATTTACTCTTTAATATAATTCAACCATCATTGTTGTAATATCCAAAACATCTGCGATAACTTTTGTGTTGTTATATTTTTATATTTATCTAGTGTGAGTTGCCTTAGTAATTTGTTGTGAGGGTTTTTTGTGTCAATATTTTTACACAAAATATTTTAACTCAATATTTTGAAGATGACCATAGAGGTGGTCAAAATATATTAAGACTTTGTTCGAAACAAAGTAAAGATGTTGTTTCTTTTTGTAGAATAAAAGCCTATTTATATTAGTAGTGGTTTAAAAAAGTTTTCCCCTATGTCTAAATCTTATACGAAATTCACAGCGTCTGTACATTTCCCTAATCGCGTCATCCCCTTTTATTTAAGGTACTTAATTATACTAAAGATATAGAACTTTGAAGTTTTATAAAAACGAGAGGAAGTGAATAAGAGAGTAAAAGAAAAGATGATATTTCAAGCACTACAACTATTCTTAAAATACAAGTTTTATAGAAAAAGTCTAGTGATGAAAGCTATAAAGCAGAGACTCGTGATGAAACGAAGCAGAGACTCGTGATGAACGCCATAAAGCAGAGACTCGTGATGAAACGCCACAGAGACTCGTGATGAAACGCCATAAAGCAGAGACTCGTGATAAAACGCCATAAAGCAGAGACTCGTGATAAAACGCCATAAAGCAGATACTCGTGATGAAACACCATAAAGCAGAGACTCGTGATAAAACGCCATAAAGCAGAGACTCGTGATAAAACGTAGACGGACGTTTCGCGGACCAGTACTTTCGCAACTCCAATCTAAAATACTGTAAATCGTATGGCTAAATACTGCATGCCACTTATGAGCTAGAAAACCTAAGGGCTGTTTTCTCTCGCTCCCGAACTATACTTTTAATTTTGAAAGACGAGGAAGAAGAACATTCGTTAAGATCATATTTTGACAAACATTACTTATATAGCTATTTCAAACATGAAGTAAACAACGAATGTCATACAAAATAATGGGAAAGGAAAAGGAAAAAAAAACCAATAATTGATTCTGTTTTGTGTACAGAGTGAATATTTTAAAAATAATCAAAAAGCAGGAATATTATTTTAACAAGATAAATAAACTCACCATGAAAAGGTTTCACGAGGACAAACATTTTCCCTTCCTCCTCTAAGAGACATTTAAATAAAAAATATCGTCACAAGAAGTTCCTTTGGAGCAAACGTAGGATTATACCCTGACGTCAAATATTTTTTTAAATAGAAATTTCCAAAACGGTTGTATCATAATATGTAGATTTTCCTTTGGTTGCCGTGTCTCGGTTCTTTTGGGATGTAAATTTTCCATGAGCTTTTCACAATGAACCCAAGTATTTCGGGATATCAGATCAAAGGTGGACTTTTCTCATGAATTCTGTATGTTGTTTTTCTTTTTGTTCGATTATTCGAAAAGAAATTAAATATTCTGTTGTTACTTAAATGATTAAATGAAAATAAAAGATATGTTTATAAAACATAGATTTTTATTTATGTGGCAAGTTCAGACTTTTTAAAATGGTTTAGTAGCAAATTACGACTGAAATGGACTAAATCTAGACCCCTGGATCTAGCACGAGAGCCGATCGAAATTATTCATTTATTTTTTTATTGTTACTTAATTTGTGATAAATGAGTTAAAAAATAAATAAAATAGGGTTTGGGACATTAACAAGGTTGTTTTTGTACCAAGTTTCATGTACTCAGACACTCCTGACAAAGCCGCATGGCAAAAGCTTGAGCTACCATCGTTTCCTTCTATATTTTTAACCACCTGTAAGTTATTTTAATTGTTTCATACATACATGCATATATATATATATATATATATATATATATATATATATATAATATATATATATATAATATATATTTTCTTGATCAGTAAGTCCACCCTTCCAAAAATTTCACTAAGAAAAAAGGCTCTTTTAGCTTCGAAAATTCGCTAAAAGGAGGAGGAAGTATATTTTTCAACTCAGGTTGTAACTAAGCTTCACGCATTTGTCAAGATACTGAAAACTGTTCATCCTATTATCATGATGGTAATAACTTGTAAAAGGGGCTCTAAAACGTTAACAAAGGAAAGGGTTAGAAAAGATCACACAATCCAACCTTAAACCCCATGGTTAAAATAAACATGGCTAGAATTTGGACCATAATTATGTTGTAAACTCGCATAAAAGAATCAAGCATAGACACACTCACAAGGACATACAGGATTAAAGTCCTTTATATGCTTTCTCCCCTTCTCTTCACATTCTGCTTTATAACTTATACACACATAAAGCTCTTTTGCAGAGCTTAAACTTTATGTTTGGTTTAATTTCAAGTAAACATACATGCAAAGGTATTAATGAAATATATGCTCAAGAATAATAAAAATGAAAGTACGGGAGTTAAATATTTAAACAAAATCGATTTAAGAAGCCACTCTTTTGAATAAACATTGAATTGATATTGTCATTTAGTCATAATTTCTTTATTAACCAAAAACATGGTGAACATTTTTAATAAGAATATATTAAAAAAAAATATGATAAAATTATAAAGGTTGTATTTACCACAAGTTGAAGAAGCAATTGAAGAATCAGCTAACGTCGATACTTGCTGTTGGATATGAATATCCCTGAAACGGTTTCAGTATAACGCCATCATCAGCAGGCGGGGCAACACGAGCTCTAAATAAATATTCACTGATATAATTTTATTAGTGAGAGCTCGATGTTTGCCCCGCCTGCTGATGATGCGTTATGCTGAAACCGGTCCAGGGATATTCATATCCAACAGCAAGTATCGACGGTAGCTGATTCTTCATTTAAAAAAATATGTACTTTTTTCGATGTACTTCAAATATTTTACTTAATTTTATTTTATGTACTACTAAAGTCCTTTAGTAAATAAAAAAACCATTTATGTGCAAATAAAAATATTTTACAATTGAATATAAAATATTAAACATAACATAAAAAACAGCTTGAGCTGTAGTTGCCGTTTGGGTGAGTTCATGGTGTCAGCATTAGAGTTAATTAGAGTTGTCCTATTAGTTAATTATTAGTTAAGTACTAGCTCCTATGAAAGATCTTAAAAAAGGGGTTGACGCACTTTTGCCATGTAACAAAGTGATCCCGCTGAGAAGAATAAAATGGAGAAGAATTCATCACAAAACATAAGTCAAAAACAAACTACACTTGCTTCATGGGCGCCCGCAGGATTTTTTCCTGGGGAGTCAAAGCTGCCAACTTTAAAAATCAATAATCTGCTGCCGGTTTCGTTTTTAACACTCTGACTAAATTTAGAGATAAGAAGGAGAAACTAAATATTAATGCTTTGACAAATATTATGTAATATTTTATTTATTGTGTTTGAGTAAATATTTTAATTCATTTAGACCTTTAGCGAGCGAAGCGAGTTCCTTTACACACAATAAATAAGGGTTTTATCAACCTAATAAGGCCTTTATTACTTTAGAACCATATATTTTTATGAATATTATTTGCAGTTTTGCGAGCGAAGCGAACATTTTTGCATATCTGCATATTTACGAAGAGAGTCTCTTTACATCTACGTATAGAGTTATAGCAATATAGCGAGTGAAGCAAGTCCTTTAAACTGATGAAGCAGTAATATAATAACTAATTAATTCAAATATTGGCATCGTATAATTATGACCAATGAAGCAGGTATACTCGTGTCGTGTAGAAGTTTTAATAATCCAAACTTTGAAAAGTAGGTACAATGCTATGGTTAGGAGAGTTAGTTTCAAAACTGTAGCTAGATGCCAGCACCGAATTCATCTCTACATTCTGTATGCCGCTCTCGCATACTTTCCAACATTCTATACCTATTATATGCTTAGGCAATGCCCTTAGTTAGAAATGGAATTGGGCCGGACATATCGTAAGATTTCAAGATGGTAGATGATCAATATTCCAATAATAGCCTAATGGGTATCATTACAACATACATATATTGGATTATTTCCATTATGGCATATATGTGATTGGTATTCAAGAGACTTGAAAAATAGGATAGGTAGACTGCGGCAAGACGGGACGAAGAAACTTAAGTATGCAGAGCGGAATGACCAATAATAGTAATGGTAACAACTTAGCCCTGCCATTAAATCTTTTGTGGAAATCTTTCGGTAGTAATACCATCTACAGAGCCGAGTTGAGATGTCTATTCTTTAATCCGACTTGGCCTTATTCCGATATGATTTACTAATATTTAAAGCTCAGGGATAAAATTTGGCGTTAGTTCAATCTCACTAATTTGTTATTATTTGCGATGATGACGAGGTCTATAAACTCAATGGTGTCAGACAGTTAGACTCTCGTAATGACACCACATGTTGTGTGTTAATTAATCTAGGCAGGGACTGGGTAAGGATGCTATTCGATACATGTTCACACACAACTGGTCACGTGATGGTGTTACGACACTAAAGAACTCTGCTAAGAAAATTCTTATATGTTATCTTATAAAAAATATAAGGTCTTCCACCGGAAGACCCACAGAGATATATACTAGATTGGGCATAGCCTATCTCAATTGTTTGAGGCGCATGAAACATCTTTTTGGGGGCTCTCAGGGGCTCTGTATAACCTCATTGAAACCTCCTTCAACAAGTGAGTTAAGGTTAAAATAAATCACTTGATTTTAGCTTCCTGCACATTGTTGGTGTTTTGATTCGTGTTTTTAATGTTCTATGTAAATTATTGTAGTTTAGTACTGGTTATTTGATTATATTTACAAGCAGAGGTGGTCAGGTTACTTTTCCGATGTTTCACAATTTAACTTATTGTGAAACCTCTAGTAATATATCTATGGATATATTAGTCTTAATATATCCATTCCTAAATAAATACTTAGTATTAAAATATCTATTTTTGAAAACTAATAAATGACTTTAAATAAATGTTGATTTTAACGACAATTATTAATAATCTTTTAAATCTTAATTCCGTATTTAGTTAACAGAAATGTATTCATCTAAGGTCTAAAACGTTTACAATAAACAAGTAAAAGTTTCCTGGGTAATTAAACTTTTTAAAAAGAGTAAAAAGCATGCGTCCTCTGTGAGGATTGAACTTGTTACCTTCTAGTTAAGAGCTAAAGACGCTACCAACTGAGCTAAAGAGGAATGAAGAAAATGAGTTAAGTAGTTGTGATAGCAACCAAAGCTTTTTTCTACTGCTAGTTACTTTTCTACCTGTATACTCAGAGTTTTTTCCTTCTACAAGAGGAAGAAAAGTAGACTTTTTCCCCCTACTGAAGGGAAAAATAGTTTACCAACGACTTGAGTTGTAAATCAGGTTTTCATATGTATTGACCTGGCCCCGTAAACGTAAAACTCATATTTACGTCTCTAGGGACGTAAAACGCATATTTACGTCCCGAGTGACGTAGATAGAGTGCACTGGCTTTATAGAGTCATCTATGCAGAATAAAATCAAAGTCACAGAACAAATTCTAAATAATGTAAGAATGTGAATAATTCTGCAATCGTTATCAACATCCCTTCAAATTGTAACTTCTCATTCCTATTATCATCAACAAATTTTATAAATTAATAGAAATCTATTTCACTTATTATCTAAGTCGTAGGTAAAATTTAATACACGACAGGGATCGAAGAATTTTAGCTCTCGCATTATCTCCCTCGGCTAGGCATCAGGAATTAATTTGAGTTATTCTCCTCGGCAAAGCCTCAAGAGCTACCTTGTTTACCTCCCTCGGCCTTCCAGCCTCGGGCGATTATAAAGTTTTCACCTGCGGCTTCGCCTTACGTGAAAACTCTAGTTATTAACTCTATTTATTTAATATTACGACTTTTACGCACAATCTTTTTATTGTCAAACTGTCCAACTTTCATAATCACAAATGACATCATTCTTAGATTGACTGTGACACAGCTTTATAATTATCCTACATCCTCTCTAAGATTATGTTTCCGTTCCAATGGTATTTTTAATTGATTAATTAACAGAGTGGTGCAAGTCAAACACTATTTGATTGTTTAATTGTCAGTTTCCTCATTATTGATATGGTCGGGATGTCACAGATCGCTTCTAATTATTGTTTATAAACAAAGTTCTATTGAAGTCTTTACAAAACAAGACTGGACACTGATTAGACATGATTGATTAGGTTAGAGCTCTGAAATAAACATTACAACACATTCTTGATTGCAACTAACTCAGATGGCGATAGTATGATAAGCCGCTGTGAAATGACAGAGAAAGATCAAATTATTATTTCAACCTTAGAATAATACTATATATATAGAAGAGCACTACTGAAAACACGAAAGGCGGTTCACTGGTAGTCTTAAGTAATGCTGCCACTCTAACAATATATAATTTTCTTATAAAAAAGTTGGCAATACTTCCGGTTGCTAAATTATTATGTTCTTTTATTAATTAATGATTGATTATTCATAAAATACAATTATATCGGTGCAATACAATATTTTAAGTATTTTAATTTGTAGTTTAACGTTTTTAATTAAAATTATATTAAAAGTAGTCCTCGTCAACTAAATGTAGATTCTTGTATTCCGCTATCCTTTTGCCATCTAAGACCGGTTTTATTAAATACTCAGCAGGTGTTTTAAGTTATTATATTTTTTTAATAGTGTATTGAAAAAATGTAATTATAAAATTATTACAATTTATAAAATAATAAAGATTTAGCAAAATAATTCAATTAGGACAAAAAACTGTAACTATAGTTTTCACCAAAAAAGCCATAGCTTGAGCTTGGCGAAGGAGTTGTTGTGATTTGTTCTTTACGATCTTTCTTCATGAATGGATATTTATGACAGATATTTAAAATAATGTTTTGTTATTAGGGCGGTACCCCTACATATGACAACCAGTCAACCGGCTTAATTGTTATCAGTAGAATTCAAGGATGTTGAATAAAAGGGATGACGCACTAAGTTGAATTGCCATTCAACAAAGTGACCCCATCGAAAATCAAAACGTAGAGGAGAATGCAACACGAAACACACGTCAAAAACCAACTGCACATGGCTTGGTACGAACTGCGCATGCTTATTGATCCTTATAACAGCGCAAGTCTTAAAATTAGAGGCAAAAACTTAACTCTCAATGGGTTTCCCATTGTTTTGCTTGCGAAGGTTATAAACAAATAGAAAAAAGTTCATACTTTTTAACTGTTTTTTGTTGTTAATAATCCTTAAAATTAACAACATTAAGGAAAATTAAGAACATTACAACCAAAATTTGGAATCTTGAAAACTAGCAAAAACATTTCACTAGGCTTAAAAAAAGACAAAATATTAACACATTTATCTCTTACGAAAAGTAAACGGTAGCTTTAATTACTCTCACTTAAAGTGGCTACCTAGAGCCAAATTGTAAAAATATAAGCACGAATGAATTTGACAAGCACCAAATGTAACAATAACGAAAGCACTGAAGAAAGTTGAGAAGCAACTCGAAAACCCAAGAATTGTATAACACTAGCTACATAACTGCGTTTGGCGCCTTTTTTAATTATAACCTAAGGGGAGGTAAGTTTGCCCTATTTCTCTATCTCATACAACTTCCATGGGGTCAGAAATATTCCTTAATGCGTCATCCCCTTTATTCAGCATCCTTGGTAGAATTACATTGCATTTACGGTCATATGCTCCATCTATATTAAGTATTATTCTAAGATTAAAAACATATAGAAAATAAATATGATATAGAGAAGAGAAAAGACATAGGTAGCAGAGATAGATATAAGAGAGAACTATAAAAGGAGGAGAAATCATAAAATAAGATAGATAGAAAACAGAAGAAAGGAAATATTATATTATTATACAAGACAGAAAAAATGGAATTTTACTGACGAGTTTTATAAATTAGCCGCCGAGCCGAAGGCGAGGCCAGGCTATGTAAATTTCCAGCCGAGGTTGGTAATTAACGAATTTGACTGACGAGGCGACACGTCAAATTAATTCATTGTTGACACGAGTCGTCAATGTTTCCTTTGCTGCATAGCAGCATATACTTATTTTATTTACTTACGGCTGAAAAATAAAAATAAGAATATTATTTTTTAAATTGTTCTGTTTATTTTTTATCGTTTACAGCAAAAAAAATGAGATAACCATAAATTATTAAATTAAGATAAGAAACTTATGACTTAAAGTAAACAAGTAGAAAAAGTGTTTGAAATACCTGCTGCGAAAAATTAGAGGTAGCAAACATTGTTTTAAAGTTGTTGCAACACTTAACACTGTCAGGTAGAGTTGGTCTTGTAATGCGTTAATCACAACAATATTTCTGTTGATTTTTTCACTAAAATTCTGATTCATTACATATTTAGCAAAATTAGTTAACCTAATTTTAAACCTTTACAGTTTTAGTAATTCTTTACAACGTTTTATGTTTGTGTTTTTATTTAAATAAAATAAATCAACAAATAATAAAGTAAGAGACAAAACAAACAATAAAAATTCCATAGAGATGCATTACCAGAGGGGCCCTTTGGTTGAATATTGAAACATCAAAAAAAATAACCTGACCACCTTCGACTATCAAAACGCAAATGAACTGAACAAAATTCCAGTGAATTATACAGTAGAAAGTTGAAAATATAAATCAAAACATAAACAATGAGCAGGAATCCGAAAAAATGTATTCCTTATAACCTTAACTTACTCGTAGAAGAGGTTTCATTGAGGTTACACAGAGCCCTAAAATGATGTATCATGACTCTTGATCTATTGAGATAGGCTATAGCATAGAGATATGTTACTAGAGGGGCCTATATTACTATTGGTTGAATTTTGAACATCGAAAAAGTAACCTGACACATTCGATTATCATTTTCATCAAATTAAACAGTACAAAAACAGTAAATTAATAGTAGATGTTTAAAATACAAATCACAACACAAACAATCTACGGAAGCCCGAACAATTGATAATTATAACCTTAACTTGGGGGGTTTCAATGAGGTTACACAGAACCCCTGAGAGCCCTACTAAAAATGTTTCAGGTCTCTCAAAGTATTTAGATAGGCTATGCCCCCTCTAATATATATCTCTATGGGCTCTAGTATATATCTTTATGAAAAATTTGACGAATTCAGAAACAGCTAGTGAACAATTTAAAAAAACCATGAATAAATTGTATGTATTAGCTATGTTATAATAATTTTTTATAGTTGATAATATATCGTAATATATGTAATAATATAGAGAAAATATTATTATAAACAACAATCATGTTTATAAGACGATATTCACCGAAATTAACACAATAACCTGCAAAATAATTACCTCCTAATTCATTTCTCCCATAGAGATATATATACTAGAAGGGGCATAGCCTATCTTGTTTCATTGAAAGGCCTGAAACATCTTTTTGGGGCTCTCAGGGGCTATGTGTAACCTTATTGAAACATCCTCTAAGAGTAAGTTAAGGTTATAAGAATAACAAATCAATCGCTGTCGGCTTTTCCCTGCATTGTTTGGGTTTTGTTTTCTATTATAAACGTTGTATTACATGAGTTACTGTATTTAATTGAGCTCTTGTATAACCTCATTGAAACCCCTTCAAGAGTAAGTTAAGTTATAAAAATCAATAGATTTTGGCTTCCCGCACATTGTTTATGTTTTGATTTGTATTATTAACATTCTCCTATAAATAAGTTATTGTTATTTTGTACTGATTATTTGATTGTATTTGTAATCGAAGGTGGTCAGGTTACTTTTTTGATGTTTCACAATTTATAACCTATAGGGCTCCTCTAGTAATATATCTCTATGATTTCTCCCATAGAGATAAATACTAGAGGGGGCATAGTCTATGTCAATACATTGAGAGGCCTGGAACATCTTTTTGGGGCTCTCAAGGACTCTGTATAACCTCATTGAAACCTCCTTTATGAGTGAATTAAGGTTATAATAGATCAATTGTTTTGGCTTCCCGCACTTTTTGTGTTTTGATTTGTAGTTTATCTGTTATCCATAAATTTTGTACTAATTATATTTATTAAGCGAAGGTAGTCAGGTTACTTTTTCGATGTTTTCAAAATTTAACACTTTAACTCATATAGTAAATCCTCTATACTGATGTAATTTTCTCTACGATTTTCTCCTACTTTATGGCTGTTTGACCATAACTCCCTACGGAGGTAAAGAAGATTTTACAAATTTATTTCAAAATACTTAAAGTAGTTAATATAACAATTGTAAAATAATTTATTTAAAATACCAAGCAAATTTGCCGTACTGTTTTTTAAATATTTCGACAGTGTTGGTAAAATGACATTTTGCAGTTCAGTAATGACTAATTTTGTAGCCGTAAGTTGATTAAAAAACAAACGTTACTTTCTGACGACAATTCGCTAAAAATAGAAAGAAGAAAAGAAAAAAAAAAAAGAACGAAAAATATGAAAAAAGTAAAATCTGGAAGAAAACAAAAAAGAGGAGACACGGAGGAACAGAAGAATGTTTTCCATTTGTTTGCATTTCTTTCTTTTGTTGTTTTCATTTATAATTGATATATTTTATTGTTATTTTTTTGTAATTTATTCTTATATTTGTGAAATGCAGTTCATTTTGCTGATAAATTATTTTTAGTTGCTTTTATCATACTTAAATAGGAGTATGCTGTCGACAGTATCTGAAACAGAATAACACTTGAGTAAATATAATGAACAAAAGAACAAGCGCTGAAATATTGGCAGTATTCTGGACAAGCACAGCGATGTTGAAATAACTGCTGCCACTGAAATATTAACGATAAGATTGATTTTTTACAAGAAATCCTTGCACATATACAAGTTGAGTCTATACAATAGGTGTACATTACGATAACACCTATCGTATAAACAGTGTCATAAATGTATGATTTTTCAGTGGTAAAAAATCAATAGATAGATAAATCAGAAGAGCACAATGGATGGCCCTCAGGTTGATTTTTACAATGTGGAAGATAAATCCAACATTTCGTTTCAACTTCAGGGATTTAGGGCATCATGAATAAACACGATGAATCATACCTTTTTATATAATTGGTAGGGCATCAATTTCAACATTATTGTATATATTTGGACAGAGAAATGTCATGCAAACAAATAATAACAACAAACAAAAGCAATGTGGATCCCGATTAGCGAAGCACCTTAACTGGCCTTTTAACAATACTTCTACGCTTTGGCCAATATACGGATTATTCTTCTTTAGTAAATTAAAAAGGTTATTACCTTATTATTATAGGGTATTATATTATTTATTAATAATATAATAT
The DNA here is from genome assembly GCA_018340805.1 of Microvelia longipes. Lineage (NCBI taxonomy): Eukaryota > Metazoa > Arthropoda > Insecta > Hemiptera > Veliidae > Microvelia > Microvelia longipes. The sequence goes on from JACMZG010001863.1 coordinate 54,785,687, forward strand.
CTCAAGTCAATCAAAATGTTAAATTTGTAAGTTAAATTTAAATTTAAATTAAAGTATATTTGTAAGTAAAAAGTAAAGTTAAATTTGTAAGTCCCTCCAAAGGAGGGACTTACTGTTCTAAATTGCTCTAATTTGAAATAATTTGCTTGAATAAATATAAAATATAAGTAGAGGTTTAAGACAGGTATCAGTAACAAGTCCAAGCCTATAAACCTAATGAATTATTTCAAGTATTTGTTGTTTACGTCAAGTGTCTGTAAATGAATGTCTCAGGTAAACGTGAAAGACTTGACTGTACACTAACCTCTTGAAAACCTCCTGGAAAATTACAAACTTATGAAAACCTAACAGTACACTGACCTCTTGATAAGTAACCAATAAAACTTGCTTCAATCCACCTCCAGTGAGAGTTAGAGGAGTCTGACATCTTATCATTAATATTATCAGTGTCTTCCGATGTATTGTAGATATGTTGTACCATTCTGACTCGTATACAGCATTCACTGTTTTACAACTCTAAAACAGCAATAACTCTACGTTTAGTGTTTACAACCCTAAAAAAGGACTAATTCTACAATTAGTGTTTCACAATGAAACTCTAAACGTAATGCAATCGGCCCAACAGAAATATTTGCAAACTCATCTTTTCTAACAGATTTTTCAAACCGCAATTTTCAACACTTTTTTCCAAAAAAAACAGTAAGCGACAATTAAAGTTAAATAGGGCATTTTGATTTTAAATTAGCTTCGCTTTTCTTCATAATGTAGTGATTATCCAAAGCCTAGTAGTAGTAGTACAAGCTAGGGTCTTTTTAAGTTGCGGGCCTCATCATCTCATTCATCAGAAGAGCGCTAGAGGTAAGAACCTATTTGCTCTATTCTCTACTAGATTGTGCTGTAGTATTTTTTTAATACAAACTGTTGGCAATATATTAACAATATCTGCGATGTATTTTTGTTTTCCAAGACTTGAAGGTCCCATCACGCGGACCTTATTATTTATGATTTGAACAGCGCCATAATAATCTAGTATTAAGATTAGATTTAAACCAATATACACTAAGACTACAACAGCTAGACGTTGGAGGGCGCACGAAACGTCCCCGGAGACGACTGGTAACATTTAAAATTGTTAAAATCGTTCTCTAGGCTCGATGCTAATTGTAGGTCTTATTTTGAAAAAAATCAAACACAACACCCATATTTTACAAAATAAATAATGATTTTCAAATTTGTTTAAATCTATCTCACACTGCGAAGCGGGCGGAGTCCAAAGACTCTATTATGCTGAGATCAAATTTATTTGATCATTGATCTTCAGTCCGTACCAGCAGAAAAATTAATGTGACTTAACAAGAAAAGGCAAGATTTCAATTGATAAAAAAGTAAAAATAAAATTACTTACTTCATCATTGATCCTCTGTCCGTACCAGCAGAAAATTAATGGGAATGTTGTCTCCACAAGAAACATTACCAGCTGTGGAACTACCTCCATTATGTCAGTCGAATCCTAAAAGCGTTTAAAATACATCCATCAAACTTGGATGGAAAAAAGCACTGACCAGTCAAACCCAATCTAATCGATTTTAATCAGGCTTTAAATAATTTTGTACGAATTTCAATCATATTGTGGACCAGCTTGTCCGGATTTCAATCAGGCTGTGAATCAGCTTGTCCGGATTTCAATTAAATGGTGTGTAAAAAGTAAATACTCGATGTGAGTTTCAGTTGATCCACAAATAATTATATAGTTTAAGTAAATTACCGTCAGAAGGAATCCCATGGTGCATAAAATTACAGCAGAATTGATCGCCACCCAAAGCATTATTACACTTACTGAGTCCTGCAAAGTACTGAAAAATCTGAAATCAAATTATTTTCTTTAAAAATATACTTTAAATGTTGATTGTCTCTAACAAAAGAACAAATGATCAAGGTTTTTATAAGTTCGTGCAGATTCCGTTTGGTATTAAAGAAGCTATACTAGTTTTTCAACTTTGGATTCATATATTTAAAGAAACTAACTTTTTCCAGTTTGGGGATATGGTAGGGCTGAAACGTGAACATATATTTATTTTGCCATTGTTGCAATGATTTTCATGTTACTTACAAGAGATAAGGAAATTTTACAAACATAAAATAATATTATAAATATACTTGCTTAATAATAATAAAATGATGCTTAATACAAGCCTTAATTCTTCTTCTAACTTCATTGCTGTCTTTTCCAAATTTTCCACAGGTTTCCAAATTTAAATTTAATAGTTTAACCTGAGCTATAAGATGCTCTCCCGCTACAATCACTAAGCTCGTTGCCGCAAGCCAAATAAAAATTACAATCGATGTCGATACAGCTTGAAATATAACTACCAAGACAAATTTGACATATGAGTCAACATTAAAAGGGATCCAACCGTAGAATGTGAAAGGCCATCCGTTTTTCATTTGAGGATCAGCTATGAAATTTTTAGCGAACAGTCCCCATGCACCAATATGACTCACTATTGTCAAAGTCTTCATCAAATTACTGTAAGCAAGTATTTATTTTTGATTAATTTTCATAAGCATGTTAAGGTACTTCTATGGTTTTTAAAGAAACAGGAGCCACAGTATCGACTTCTAGCCAATTTGTAGGGCGAGCTTGGGCCATTTTGAGACCCTCTTGTACCTATTTTGCCAAAGCAAAAGCATCCAAGAAACCTCTTGGTAAGTATTTGTAGGTACGGTTTTTCGCCATTCTGATTTTTCTTTGACTAGAAACGTTTTTACGGCTGATCAGGCAGTGATAATAATTATTAAACACCTTTTGTTTAACATATTGGTCAAGATCTAATGAAATCTATAAGTTTACATTTAGATCACAGTTTATAATACTTTTAATTTTAACAACTTTTAAGTGGCATAGCGAGCCACAAATTGAGATAGCCACAAGACGCCTCCAGTACAAATGAAAAGAGAAATGGAGATATTGTACACAGACGTTTAAATTAATTTGCAGAATAATTCATTGAAAAGTAAATTTATTTAAATTATTTTTATGTCTATTTTAAACCATCAACCATTTTTATATTTAGTATTCAGTATGTTAGCAATGACTAAAATAAATTTGTTATTACCCTACTGGAATACCTAGAATTCTTCTTTGCTGTTTCAACAATAGTCAGTTGCTCATCGGTTGAAGCCCAAGGATAAGTAAAAATTCCAAGACTTATACTGTTTTCAATCCAGTCTATTTGATGGCTCATTCTGAATATATTGATTCCAAAAATAAACGTGGAAACGAATTGAGATAAATAATGGATTTGTTCGACTAATATGGCTGTAGTCATTTCGTTTTTATTAATAAATAGCTACAAAAGAAATATTTAAATTGCAAAAATAAAAACGTACACATGAGATATTACAAAAATCAAGTTTGATGAAACCAAAGACAAGTATACAGTACTTGGACGGATGATCGCTCATGCACGTAATATTAACGAGTCTAGTAGAAAATGATAAAAAATAAGTAGATGTTGATAATATCTACTTATATGATCAATGATACTAATATTAATACTACACTTGATCTCAGTTTAACTCCCCTCTCCATGATATTAAATTATTATCATTTATACTAAAGAGTAAGTTATAACTTTTACTTATTAAACTAAACTTATAACTTATTGCATTTATACTTATTTATTCGTAGTACTTAATTACTCATACGACTTTTTTCTTATATCCTTTCTAATACGACTCATTTTAGTTTTTCTTATATTATTTTAAATTTTAGACAGTTTCTTTTTACTGTTTTAATCTTTTATCGTTTTAATCTTGTACGTTAAATCAATACTTCTTTTTTCACATATTTTATTTACTTGCTCTCATATTCTCAGTTGCTATGTGCCACTTAATGCTTGGCCCAGGTCATGAGAGGCATCTGCCTCCTCTCTGCATGTCTAGAACACCTCAACCCCGGACGCTATGGTAATCTTACCCCGCGTAATATTACCATACCACAATTATAATATAGCCTTGGTTGGGTGCACATTTACACTTGAACTGACTGACTACATGATAAACAGCCCATTTCCTTTATAAAATAGAGAGAATAACAATATAACTCTCAGACTTATAAGCATTAATGATTATAAAGACTATACATCTACACATTAATTTGAGCAATAAATGTCTCGCAGAACAAACAAGCCAACATTTCCCCCAAAAGGAAAGAAATTAGCCTTGCTTGCGGTCATCTGTCCTAGAATTATTAAAAAAGAAACAATAAAATAAAAAAAAAAACACTTACAGGTACGATCATGTGTATGAAAAAAGTGAAAAATATGGCATTTATAATAACAAACTTGATGTAACACTTGAATGTGCCATCGTTGAGGAGATGCCATCTATACACATTTGGCTTTTCACGATTTTTCATTTTAATTTTTAAATTTTCAAGAGAGTCAAGATTTTAATTGATACTTTTGAGTTTTAAAAATCTAGATAGGATAATATGATATATCAAACGGTGAGTATTACATTATAATGTATAGCTGATGATAGAATATTGCATAACATACACTTTTTGTATATATAGTTATATTTTATAAACTCTTTTACAAAAGTAAACACTTCACTTTATTTTAAATGCATACAGATGAACTTTTATGACTTAGCATAAGTATTACTTTTAGTGTGTACTTAGTAAAATTTATTTTAAAATGTAATAAAACTTATTTTATTAATAAAATAATTTATAAGGCATTTGGAAAAAGTCATGCTGACTGAGTTTAACTTGTATAACTAAGTGTTTATCTTTCGTTGAATGCTTAAGGTTAATTTATACTTTATAACTATGATGGTGTATCATTATTCTTTAATAATTGATATAAGTTTTAATTTGAGTTTTATTGATTACTTACTAGTTGACACTTCACCCTGTATTTTCGTTGGTTCCTGTTGCACTAGAAGAGGGAGCCAGAGTTTTTAAACTCCGAGTAGCTAAAGGATTAGCAGGTTAGCTCCTGAGGTGCAGCCGAGGTTTAAACAGTTCATCTCGAGGCGTAGCTAAAGGATTAGCAAGGTTAGCTCCTGAGGTGCAGCCGAGGTTTAAACAGTTCATCTCGAGGCGTAGCTAAAGGATTAGCAAGGTTAGCTCCTGAGGTGCAGCCGAGGTTTAAACAGTTCATCTCGAGGCGTAGCTAAAGGATTAGCAAGGTTAGCTCCTGAGGTGCAGCCGAGGTTTAAACAGTTCTCTCGAGGCGTAGCTAAAGATTAGCAAGGTTAGCTCCTGAGGTGCAGCCGAGTTAAACAGTTCATCTCGAGGCGTAGCTAAAGGATTAGAAGGTTAGCTCCTGAGGTGCAGCGAGGTTTAAACAGTTCATCTCGAGCGTAGCTAAAGGATTAGCAAGGTTAGCTCCTGAGGTGCAGCCGAGATTTAAAACAGTTCATCTCGAGGCGTAGCCTTTGAATAATACTATATATAGAAGGAGCACAGGACCGTAAACACAATGTAATTCCACTGATAACACGAAAGCCGGTTGACTGGTGCAACTAAGTAATGCTGCCAACCTGACAACAAAACATTATTTTAAATATTTGTCATAAATATCTTTTAATGAAGAAAGATCGTAAAGAACAAATATAATAACTTAAAACACCTGCTGAGTATTTAATAAAACTGGTCTTAGATGGCAAAAGGGTGGCGGAATACAAGAATCTACATTTAGTTGACGAGGACTACTTTTTAATATAATTTTAATAAATACGTTAACTACAATTTAAAATGCATAAAATATTGTAATGCACCGATATTAATATTAGTATTTTATGAATAACCAATCATTAATTAATAATAGAATATAATAATTCGCAACCGGAAGTATTGCCAATTTTTTTTAGAAAATTGTATATTGTAAGGGTGGCAGCATTACTTAGTTGCACCAGTGAACCGGCTTTCGTGTTATCAGTAGTGCTCCTTCTATATATAGTATTATTCTAAGGGCGTAGCTAAGAAAGATCATTTTTGCTGGGTTTAATGACTATTTTCACCCCTGGTACATAAAAGAGTTTTCCTTTAAAGAGGAGAAAAATAAAACAAACACATGTTTAATTTTAACTGTTCTTTTTTTATTAATAATTATTTTATAATTTGTTTGCTTAAGCTTTAAATTGCAAGTAAAAATATGAAAAGTTTAAAATATATGCTACGAGCTGTATTATCATTTAGCTCGTTTTGCTTAAAATTTATTTTTGGTTGCTTTTATCATATTCAAATAAGAGTAAGCTGTCGATAGAATCTGGAACAGAACGTACAGAATGTAGAAAATATGGATAATAAATGTAAAATATTATTGACAGTGTGCCAACCCAACAATCTTAATGTAATTAATATTTTACCAAAAATAGTTGCCTGGTAAAAAAAATTCCCGCCAAGTCTTTGGTCTAAAAAATTGAAATATCAGCTTTCTTCCCGCGAAGTCAGGTCGGTTCTAGTTGGAAGCGGCCATTCGCGTTTTAAAGTGAAGTTGTTAGATTAGCAATACTTAAAGTTCTAATTTAATTGAGAGACAATCATCAGTTTCTTTTCATTGGCAGGGTGCCAGCAGTGTGAACCAAGTTTTATAGCTCTATCTGCTATTTTATGAAGTATTATTTAATTCTGATGTGTGTGGAAATAAATCATAACAGACAGCAGTTGCGATAACGTTAGCTGTTCCAGGACCAAACAAATGAAATCAATAAACGAATGAAACAATAGACAAGAATGCATAAAATTTATAGCTTTTTTAACGGGGTGTATAAATTAATCTTAAGTAAAGGAATAATTAATAATTTAAAAAAAGGAATCAAGTACTTAGCTCAAATCACATTTTAAATCACAAAAGCAAAACTTTAAATCACTATTGTTTTTTTTTTCCTCACCTGCTATCGTAGGTCTTAAGGAAGTAGGCTGTGCATTGTGCGCATGCTTACAAAATATGCGGAAAACATTTTTTCTTAGATTGTCCGTTTTAGGCTTAATTGCGTTAAAGCCTCCTGAGTGGGGTTTAGTACCTTGTTTTTTGTCTGTATTTGTGTGAGTATGATTGAGTGTGTGAGTCCACTTATTCTTAAGCCAAGCTGATTCACATAGTAGCAATTTAAAAAGGATCACTTGCGTTTAACGGTATTGAGAACTGTCAGTTTTTTAATGGGTAACCCGCATAAGTAAATAAGGTTTTTATTATGTATTTTAGCCTTTTGTCGGGCTTTCTGTGGAAAATTTGGGACAAAGACTCTCTCCCAGGGTCCTGACGTGGCTTTACACGGCAGTTATTAATCTCAGACTTTACTATAGATGCCTATTCTGGTTGGCTTGCGTTGATCTTATGGAAATAGTAAAGAAACTTAACATAGTTCTAAGGTTAACATGCAACAGTATTACAGGAGCTATGAGGAGTACTTCTATCGCAGAATTGGAGACATTGGTTGGATTATGCCTGTTGTATGTATGGATTAAAGGAGAAGCTATGTGTTTACTAATGCTTAAGGAGTTGTGGGAGAATAGTAAAGTTTAAATACAGGACATCAAGCAATTGAAAGGATAGTGCAGCAGGGCATCTCCTTAAATAGGATAACTGCTAAATGTGTTGGGCTTAAGCTGAAGATCAGCTGAAAGTTTCAGGTAGAAATCCCTCCCAGAGATAAATGGAAAAAGAGTGAGATGGAGGGACTTTTACTGACTGATTTAGTAATGACTTAAGAATTCTGCAACTAGGCTTTTCAGTGAAAATCAAGTTCTTTCTATAGTTATCCCTTATGCAGAGATTTTACTGGTTAAGCATATCCCATTTTTGAGGCAATTGGACACTCAAAAATGGAGGTTCATTCTACAAGACGGTTTTACTTTGTTCTGATAGACAAGCTATACTTGGGCTATAGCTTCCCCTAACATTAATTCTCTATTGATCTTGGGATGTTGGGAAGCTCTGGAACATATCTGCTTTCGGATATATAAGTCAAGCTAATGTTGGTCCTTGGACTTACTGACATGCCAGGAAATAAAAAGGCAGATAAAATAGTAAAAAAAGGTGCTCCTACGCAATTTTGTGGGCTGGAATAAAATGATTGGTAATTGATTTGTCAAGAAGGTAGGCAAAATCAGTTTTTGACGTCTGCTAGAGTAATAATGGCTGTAGGCAATCTAAAATGACATTACACGTTCTGGCATGGAGAAAATCAAGGTGGTTACCCGCTCTTGGCAATGCTAGCGTTAAATTAATAGCTAGAGTGCTGACTGGACATTGTAGGCACAATAGAATATAATTACAAAATTAGTGCTAGTGCTTAGACCCAGTGCTGTTTTTCCCATACATCACGATGATGAAAAACGGCTAATCTAATGATTAGATAGCCATAATAATAATATTGTGTGAAGGAACTACAAGGAACAGGTTCAATCTCTTTGGAACAGGTAAGCTATGCGAGGAGGAACTATAGTCTACATGAGTTTGACATTGATGAAAAGGTAATGGTGGTAGGTGGAGGATTTCAGGGATAGTGAAAAGGGCCCAACAAAGCTCTCTAAATGCCAGACTTGGCCTCTCCACAATTACTACTACTATTAATTACTAATGGTAACCTTAGTGATAGGTAACCGTCAGAATAATGTGACTATGATGTTCCATGAATATTTATTTTATTCTACATTACTAAGATCTTATTTTGTCATTATTCAGGACTACGTAACTAACCTTACAATACCCATCACGAATAACCTCACTAATAGCCTCACTAATAACTAACCTCTTGATATGTAACCAATAATACTTTCGCAACTCCACCTCCCGTCAAAATTAGAGGTTTCTGACATCTTATCATTATTATTAGCAGTGTTTTCCTATGATTTGTAGATATGTTGTACCATTCTGACTCGTAAACAGCTGTCAGTGTATCACAACTCTAAAACAGAAATATAATAACTCAATAGAAATGTTGCCAAATCCACATGTCTAGCCGATAGGAGATTTTCCCCATATTTGCTTAATTAATATTTTGGAAATGATAGGTACTATTATAATTTCTTGTTAAATATACCAAATGAAAATAAATCAATATATCCTTAACTAATGCAAATTCATGGTACTTTAACGTAATTGCACTTTGTTTACACAATACAGTTTCGTAGTTGATTTTTTGTTTTTTAGGCTTAAACCCGTAGGGTATTATTAGCGTATTATTACCGTAGGGGTATATTAGCGTTTTCCCCTAACTCAAATCTCACTCCACTAATCCATCCCAGAGTTTGTACACATCTAATCATCTAGAAAGCACACTCTCCGTACATAGCGGTACAAATGATTAGTTCAGTTTACCTAGTTCATCTAGCCCTACCAGAGTCTATTCAAATTCACCGCTCTGGCTAGTACCTGGGACTAGTTCATAGTGTGCCTAGTTCATCTAGGCACACGGGTCGAAAAGCAAGCGCTCTACCACTGATCTACCGGACTCTGTAGCTCAGGACTTCAGTAGTTGTTGTTTGAGTATTTTTTTTTACAGTCGTGCGTTAAATGTTCAAAATTAAACGATAAAGAAATTAATATCATGAAAAAACAATGAACAAATCAAATCAACAAAAAACTTGAAGTAAGCTCATGACGAAAAGTAAATTTCCGACTTTATCCTTAAACCAACCGCTAAATTCGAATGCGTTACATGAGCATACCATTGAGCATACAAATAAGCAGCAACTGTTGATAAACTGCTGATTGTTTTGAAAGGGTATTCACTATCAACGCATGATTTAAGAATGTCTATATAAGACACAAGATCAAAATAAATATACTTACCTCATCATTGATCCTCTGTCCGTACCAGCAGAATACAAGTGGGATCACTGTTTCAAGTAGAAACATTACCAGCTGAGGAACTATGTCCATTACATCATGTGAATTCTGAAAGCGTCATACATCCATCAAATTATTATTAAAATATAAAATTTTAAAAATCTAATAATCGATGCCGTCAATATATAAACACTTTATTTACAAAATATAAATATGTGAGGCTGGCCTTATAATAAAGGTTTGCTTACAACACAGCGTACTTATCAATCTAAAAAGACAATTGGTCAAATTACAAACTAAGGGTTCAAACTAAAAATTATGTACATAAATTTACAAAACTTTACATCTATAGATAACAGACTTGTTATTCAACTTATTGTTGTACAGTTAATTTATATGATTAAATTTTATGAATAAATATGATGATTTATTATGCCTAATGAGTCAAGAATTATGTTTTCAGACAGTACGCGGATAAATTCTTGGTCTATACCGATCTTGTCGAAGAATTGTTTTGTTCTTTCTGGTATAGCCCCCCTCGAGCCAAACCACAAACCGCGCACGACATAGTTTCTGTCTCCGTGAGAAGCTCTAAAATGTTCTTTATAATAACTAATGCTCTTTTCGTAGATACTTCTCTTTTCCTCGTGTACTTTGTCAGCTTGGTCAATGTCGTTTGTCTCGTATCTGACAGTAGGATCAATTATAAGAGCAGATTTGTTGTCGGGGTGAAAAGCTACTATGTCAGCATATCTGGAAGAACCTTCCGAATCTATTGGGTACACCTCATCATAACAAATATACTTTTTCTCCTTGAGTACTTCCGCGATCTTATGTTTAACATTGTGGTGGCGCCTAGTCACCAGAAGCATGTTTTGTGGGCATTTTCCAAGCACATGTGCTGGAGTTTCGTTCTCTCTGCCACATTTGCGACAGAGGGTCCCAACATCTCCTGATGACTGATAGCCAGGCACGGCTCTCAAAGGGGCGTAATTAACATTAAGTTTTATAGAGTTAGACCATTCAGATCCCGTAAGCACTTTATGGTCCCAAATATATTTGTTACAAGTAGTATTTGTTATATTTGTTCTCGTTAATTCTTTTTAATCAGTATTTTAAAGGATCCAGTTTTAAGGAATGGAGACCTCGGTCAAGTCATGAAGACTCTCATGACTTGATTCTAAAACAGTAAGATAGACATTTTTATTTATTTTCTTGGAACTGTTCGTTATTATAAAGTATTAATTTTTCCTTTCCTATTTTATTTCTGTCTTCCAATACAAGTATAGATAATTACTTTCATTCGGTACAAGTGTTTACCTTAACATAATAAATAAGTACACTAAGTTTCGTTTTAATCCAAGTATATCCATGATTTGAGTTGGATCATAAAAATTAAGCAGCATCGAGCGTGGTCAGTGCTGTATAGATGATCGCTGAGAATGATACGGATGCATTTACTATCTGAAGACGAGCGAAGCGAGTTCAAAGGCATTTTGCAGTATAAATTTGGTGAACTGTATTTCTGAGGAAGAGCGAAGCGAGTACGAAGCAGGGAGGATGAGCGTAGCGATTCCGATGTAATGAGAAAAAAGTTCCGCGGTACCCGTACCCGATTTTTATCCTATTATTCTCAATATTTTATATTAAATTTAGTTAATATAAATTAATTTTTTGAGTGATGGATTTTTTAAGAGCTCTTGTCTTTATTCAACTCGGCTGATAATTAGACATTAAAATAACGTCGATGTCTGCATTCAAAAACCAAAATATCATTCTCCTGATATTGTAGAATTAGTCATAATTACCGTTAAGAGAAATCCCATGGTACATAAAAGAACAGCTGAATTAATTACTATCCAAAACAGTAATAGACTAAATGCGTCCTGAAGAGCATTGAAATATCTGAAATCAAGTAATTGCTTGTTATAAATATTGTTACCAAAAAATATTGAGCTGTGAGGTCATCTCCACCATTAGATGACCAAATTGTTTAATAATTTAAGAATATAAATTGTGTAAAATCATTAATTGACACAATAAATTAATGACCGAGTCCGGTAGCTTTTCGACTTTCGACCTGGAGGTCGAAAGTCGAAAAGCCGGGGGAGGACCTCAATATGAGGTTATCCCTTGTACCGTACACTCGGGTGGTCTTGAATTCAAGGCCGGTCAACCCAGCCAGGGTTTTACGTGGTTTCCTTGGCTACTAATACGCAAATGCGGTGTTGGATCTAGTTTCATCTAAGACAAGTCTGGATCCACGTTTCCGTTGTCTCCAGCGCACGAAAAGTTAATGTTCTGCGGGCTGGGGGAGATGAAGGTCATATGTGCCACCATGTACGGAGGGGGTGCTTTCTAGATGATTGGATGTGTACAAACTCAGGGGTTAATTAGTTAAGTGAGATTTGAGTGAGGGGAAAACGCTAAATGACCCTCCGGATTTAAGTGTAAAAAAAAATTAATGAAAAAGGTGAATAAACTCAAACAACTAAATAGTTGCCTAAACTAAAGACACCTTAAGTGCATCACTTAAGCGATCCAAGGCATCAATTGTAAGGTATTTCATGACAAGAATAACAATATCAATAATAATAATGCTCGTATAAAGTCTTGCGGCTTTTCAAGTATAACTCCTGCGAGAACAACCTTCGACGGTAATGGCAACCGTTACGCTGCAATTGAATTCTAAATTTAGCGACAGTTTATTTGAAAAATGATCTTATATAAACTGAGAGGATGACCTAGGATGCGAAACCAGTGTACATATACCCAGGTCATTATAAATACAAATGCTTTATGGACCTCGACAACGGAGGCGTCTATGACATAAATACAGGCACCGGTTTTAGCGAATTTATTTTGAGAATAAAATTCGCTAATGGGATAAGCGTTAGGCCGGAAGTCTAACCTCGGACCACGACAAAAATCCGTTTCAGAGGTCCCTATTGACGAAAACATACGTTTCACGGTAGTATGTGTATATATATATATATATATATATATTATCAAGAAATGGGTTGGTAAGCTTGCCCGACAGCGGACCACTGCGTTAGAATTATTTATTATTTATATAATTAGTAATATATAATATATAATTTATATATTTAGTTATTTATATAAATTCAAAGAAACAGAATAAAATTTCAGTGACTTGTATAGTCATAGTATGGAACGTTTAAAATACAAATCAAAACAAAAAATTTCCAGGAGGCCGAAAACATTTTTTTATTATAACCTTAACACACTCGAGAAGATGTTGCAATGAGGTTACACAGAGCCCCTCAGAGCTACAAAATGATTTTTCAGGCCTCTTAATGTTGTAAGATAGGCTATGCCCCCGCTATAGCAGACAGTGCTACCTACGACGATCTTCGTAAAATTAGACCGAATGAAGATTTATTATTTCAATTAAGTTGGTCAGAATATAAGAAGAGGGAGTTATATTATAACTTCCACTGGCTAGTTAGGCTTTTAAATAACTCAAACCAGGGTAATGTAAAACTTAATTTTCTCTCGATTGGAATTAAAGATTTTAATTCCTTTAAAATCATAGGTCTCATACTTCTCAATAAATTTATTGAGATTGGCTATGCTCCCTCTAGTAAGTATATGATGCTCATTATAAACATACTTACTTATAAATAATAATATGATGGTCAATGCAAGCATTAATTCTTCTTCTAACTTCTTCGCTGTTACTTCTAAAACTTACGCAAGTTTTTATATTTGAATTTAACACTTGAATCTGAGCAATGAGATGCTCTGCTCCAATAACCAGTACGGTGGTTGTTGAAATTCCAATCTCGAGTAATACCGCTGTCGCTACTCCTTGAAATAGAGCTACCATGCCGAATTTGAGAAATGAGTCCACTTTAAAAGGGGTCCAACCGAAGATTGGAAAGGGCCATCCGTTTTTCATTTGAGGATCAGCTATGAAATTTTTAAAATACAAACCAATTGCAGCAGTGATTGCCAATTTTGATAAAATTTTCAACAAATAACTGTAAGCAAAAAATGTATTTAGTCAATAAAATCCTATGCAAGTATATTACAATGGTTTTGAAAGTCGTTATAACTACCTTAATTAATTAATAATTGTCACAGATAACTCGCTTTAGTAAAAACTCAAAAAATATAAACCTTTAAGGGACGAATTGGAAAGTCACTGCCTTCATGATTTTTACGGCAAAAGACAGGACATGGGAAAAGACAAACAATCGGTTTTTAATAATTATAATAAGATGACTTATAGTTCTATATCACAATAAAAACAACGTATCAATCAATGGTAGCTATATATTTCAGCCAACACTGTGGCCATCTTCAGGCTTTTAAACATAAATATTAAAAATACATATCACAATCAACTAAAATAGAAACACAAGCATTATACAAAGAATAAAATAACTAGAAAAAGTGTAAAAAAATCAAACGGTTCAAATAAACGAACAGTTAAATTACATGGCGACTTATGAAGTAATGTTGCCCTCTGTTAGTTTTTTTACTTTTCTCATCTACAATTGTAGGTATGATGAAAAGTGTTGTGTTCATCCAAAAAATCCGAAACCAAAGTTTTAACATAATATCTCGTTTTTGGCATTTTCTTTTCATGTCGTTTTGAGTGATTTTCATCATTCTGCCTGACTGTGAGTGTCTTTTTCACGGATAACTTCCGTTGTGTGTATGCTAGGGAGTTGAAATTTTGCATACAAATGAGACTTTAGGTATATTGTGCTATTTAGGTCTAGTAAAAGATGATATTTTATAGATTACGTTAACCTATTTTGCTGTCATCAAAAAATAAAATGACCGATTGAGTTGACATTAGACACCAATGTACACCTATTGGTGGTCAATCTATCCACCAACTTTCATTTTGATATTGGTTGCCATTTGAAAATAATGACTATTAAATTTTGACATTTTAACGTCCTAACAAAACCGACATAAATTAACATAACATGCGTTTTACGTGCGTATAACTTAAGTTACAGGTGTTTAATGTTGGGTAAAAAATAAAAAATAAGTTTTTGAGAGGCTGTTTGTTAAGTTATGTTCAAATATTTAATTTATGCTTGTAATTTGGTTCAAGTTTTACAAAAGCAATAAGTTAACTCGCAAGCAGCTGCTTCAATTTTCAGCCCACATACAAATTGTTCTATGGACTGGCTCATTATTTGCGAAATGTTATTAAACTTAAACGCTTCAACGGTATAATTAGGTGTCGAAACACAGTGATTTTTAAATTCCCTTTATATTGGATCCATCTCCTGAATTTTCTTTTCCTATTTTTCCCAACTAATGTTAAGAACATCGCAATTTATGTTTCCTCGTCCTCCTTACCAGACGCTACCATAAAATACAATTTGAATTTTGTTTCTCTTCAGCCACTTTACTTCACCATACTATGAAATGACAGAGGCTCAGGGTGCTGTACTTCATTTCTATGTTATACATTTTAATACCCACCACTTCCTGTCTTTTTGCTGATGTCAAAAAAGTTGACAACATAATCGGATCGATTATGTTGCTACGTATAAAACAAGAGGTTAATGGTCTCTTAGCCACTACACAGTATTGGCGCATACATGGTATTTACACGCATACAACACATACATGGTTAATTTCTTTTATCATTTTGTCACATTATTTTTTCAAGTTGGATACATAGAGATATATACTAGAGGGGGTATAACCTATCTCATTACAGTGAGAGGCCTGAAACATCTTTTTGGGGGCTCTCAGAGGCTCTGTGTAACCTCAATGAAACCTCCTTTAAGAGTGAATTAAGGTAATAATAGGTGGTCAGGTTGATTTTTCTATGTTTCAATATTTAACCTATAGGGCCTCTCTAGTAATATATCTCTCTATGTTTAGATAAAATTATTACAAGTATTAGCGACTTCCATCCCACATAGGTCAGGGTTCATTTGAAATGACTGGAAATTTGAGACTTATTTGTGGTATTTCAGGAAGTTTTTTTCCCTTGATGAAAGAAGGCAAGATGTTGGTTGCGATTGGTTTGTTGGATGTAAACAAACCAATCGCATCCGGAGGTTAAACCTATTTTTTTTAATAGATGACGTGTGACGTCATTACAGGAATCAGTATAAGCTGTATACTGATTTTGTATAAGCGGTATACAAAATATAATAAGGAGCCTTAGGTATAGAGATATACAGGGTGACTTACTCTTAATGGGACAAAATAAAAATCTTGATTCTATGGACCAGGATGAACAAAAAATGTCATGTACATAGGGTCGATTTCATAGTTCTCTAGAAAAATCGATATATCGAATTATTCGATACTTTACTATCTAATTCTCTAAAACGATCTACACACTTGAATACTAAAGCTAAGAAGATGCGGTTTTCACATATTCTCAAGGACATTAAATTCCCTTTAAAATGTATACTTATGTCGCAATCATCACAATTAAACTTTAATTTATTTGCATTTAAATAAAAATTTTTATTAGTACTAAAAATGTAAAAATTTTAAATGCCAAAATCTTCGATATTTGTTCACTCATAGTTGAAAACCTAAAATCTAAAAACAGCCTCATTCCATACCCTTTAAAATGATATAACATAATCTATGGCTTGTTTTTAACTTTAACCGAGATATTCTTAAAAACTTGATGTAAGTCGCTTAGATTCTAAATTATTCACTATGTTAACAAAGACATTTACATTTAAATTATTTCAATTTGATTTACAACAAATAACTTTAATATTATTAGTATTAACTATATATTATTATTTGTTTTATTAATCATAGAAAATAATCAACCCCCTTCCCTCCACTCCCATATAGCTTAAAACTTAATTTAAGTCTCTTATAATAAAACAAATGCACAAAAACATTTCTTGAAGAATTTGTTGAAAGAATACAAAGTAAATGGTATATTTATACATTAAATAATATAAATAAATAATTAACTTTTTTACTGCAAGGGGAATTAAAAATCATTCTTCATGTAAATCATAAGAGAGATTCAAATCTTCCTCCTTCAACTCTAATATAAGGGCTTGCCTGTATACTTCATCTTTCATGCGCACCAGAGAAAAAAATTTAGAGGTGTAAGATCAGGAGATGTCGGAGGCCAGGCTATTGGTCCCTCTCGTCCAATCCAGCGATTGGGATAACTTTCATTCAGTCCCACAAAATCGAGATGACCTGATGCTAAAAGTGCATGAGTCAAGAGCTGCAATAACTGCAGCACAAATTGAAAAAGCTGGCACAATCAGTGTTAAGAGATGTAGACTAGTATAGAGTTGAAGGAGGAAGATTTGAATCTCTCTATGATTTACATGAAGAATGATTTTTAATTCCCCCAGCAGTAAAAAAGTTAATTATTTATTTATTATTTTATTTATGTATAAATATACCTATTACTTTGTATTCTTTCAACAAAATTCTTCAAGAATGTTTTGTTGCATTTTGTTTTTTTATTTAAGAGACTTAAATAAGTCTTTTAAGCTATATGGAGTGGAGGGAGGGGTTGATTATTTTCTATGATTAAATAAACATAGAATAATTAATAATATAGTTATAACTAATAAAATAAGGTTTAATTTTGTAATCAAATTGAAATAATTTAATGCAAATGTCTTTGTTACGTAGTGAATAATTTAGATCTAAGCGACTTACACAGTTTTTTAAGAATATCTCGGTTAAGTTTAAAAACAAGCCATAGATTATGTAATATCATTTTAAGGGTATGGAATGAGCTGTTTTTAAGATTTTTAGGTTTCAACTATGACTGAACAAATATCGAAGATTTGGCATTTAAATTTTTTACTTTTTTAGTACTATAAAAAATTTTATTTTAAATGCAAATAAAATTAAAAGTTTAATTGTGATGATTGCGCACACATAAAGTATACCATTTAAAGGGAATTTAATGTCCTAGAGATAGTTGAAAACCGCATCTTTAGCTTTAGTAGTTTCAATTGTAGATCGTTTTAGAGAATAGATAGTAAAGTATCGAATAATTCGATATATCGATTTTTCTAGAGAACTATTGAATCGACCCTATGCCTTACATGACATTTTTTGTTCATGCCTGGTCCATAATCAAGATTTATTTTGTCCCATTAAGAGTAAGTCACCCTGTATACTAGAGGGGGCATAACCTATCTAAATTATATTGAGACGCCTGAAACATCTTTTTAGGGCTCTCAGAGGCTCTATGTAACCTTATTGAAACCTTCTTCAAGCGTGAGTTAAGGTTAAAATTAATACATTTATTTCAGTTTTCCGCTCATTGCTTGTGTTTTGATTTGTATTTTTTACGTTTACTGTATAAGTTATTGTAATTTTGTACTGATATAATTGATTGTATTTATTAAGCGAAGTGATTAGGTTACATTTGATGTTCATAATTTAATCTTAGACTTTCTAGTAATATATCTCTATGACCTTAGGCCTCTTATTATATGTTGAGTTAGCATTTTAGCAATGCTTGAAAATATTCTATGAACAGTATACTCTATAAAGAATACCTAGAATTCTTCTTGGCCGTTTCCACTTTCGATGTTTCAAAATTTAACCTATAAGACCTCTATAGTAATAATATCTCTATGGCCTTATGCCCCTTAATATATGTTCACTGAGAAAAATTTCTGGCATCTCACAATGAAAAAACATTGGGTTTAACCTGAATTTCTAGAAAAACCAAGACGACTAAACGTTTGCTGGGTCTGCTAATGAAAATAGTTAGGAAGTTTAATAGATTTGTCTAAAACTGTTCAGTTGAGGAGTTTAGTAGTTATGACTATGCATTTATTGGAAATTCTAGTGATCTTAACTATAAATAGTTGGTGATTATTACTGATGTAACTGATTTTTCCGTTACCCCCAACTCTCTGTTTTGTAACCCAGTGAAATTTTACTCCAATATATGACTTTTCTGGTTAAGTGCAAATTATATATTTAGTTGGTCCCAACGTAATAGTAACTAAACTACTATAACTTCTAGTTGCCCCATTAACCTTCTGGTAGTTTTACTGTATTTTTTTGCTACTACCATTACTTTCTGTAAGTCCTACTATAAACTTTCTGGTATGTTTTACTATACTTTCTGGTTACTACTACTTCTATTGCAGTAGGATCTGTATACTTTTTGGTAGATTCTACTACACTATAGTAGAGACCTCCTAGAGTATCTACTATACATTGTAGTTGCCTTTATAATTTGCCCAGTAGACCCTCATTTAAGTAAGTGTCAGATGTGCACTTAGTTTTTTAGTTTAGTGGCTTATCGTTGACTATTGATAATGTTTATATTTAACAAAGAATAGGTACACTTGCTAAAATTTAGATAACTGAAACAAATATCACAAATAATCTATACATGGAACAAAATGTACGCATATTCTTGTTAAAATAAACATTAATTAATAATCATAAATACTTAGCCACAAACTAAGTGCACATCTGACACTAGTGAAATGAAATAGTGCAGGTGTTAGGAAAAATAGCAAAAAAAAAACATACATATTCCAAGTCCATGAGGTGTTTTGTAACTATATAAAAAACAGTACTGATATTACATCAATTTTTTATAAAAATGAAAAAGAACATTACACAAATATATCATACGAAAATTATGCAATTATCAAAAGATCGAATAGAAAGGAGGGGAGGGGGAGACTTTTGGACCACCTGTATATAATAACATCATATATTTATTGACTTATTAAATTAAATTAAGTTAATAAATATGAATATTTATATAACAAAGTTTAATAATATGCATTTACATTATTATCTTTACATTACTTATTAATCTTTACTATTACAATTATTATCTTTGTTCACATAAAAAAGCACTTCACAGCTCAATCAACGAAAACGCACAAAAATGTTACAATTAAAATCAAAATACTTAAATTGCAATATTGAATATAGGAGTTCATGAAGACGATATGCACACGACGCAGCTAGAAACCGAATGGTTCTGGGGTACGCGTCTCTCTATTCCCATGCTGGGTGGGGAGTCAGATATTACCTCTAACCAAGCGTACCATTGGATTCCACTAAACACTTGTCTTTTCAATGAAATGTTCTGTTACATCCTCTAAATTGTTTTAAGTCTACCAGAACTACGTACGATTCTAGAATTTCTAGTAAACTACCCTGCCTTTACAATTTTCTTGACTTTAACTGGAATTTAGTTAAAAAACAAAATAATACATTTAAAACGATAAATTTCTTGTCGATTCCAACATAAAGGCGCATTTCCTGCAAGTAATGTGTCGTACCATGGCCTCGCAGCTCAAATTTCCAACAAATTTGTATGTTACACAAGTTTTTGTGTAATATGTATGTCTCTATATTGCCAAAAGCAAGTTTAAATAATCAATTTGTATTTAATTTATTTCCCAATAAATATTTTAAATTAACTTTGGCCCCATTCTCAACAGTTTTTCCACATGACTATTATCTAAGTTGGTTTTGAAAAATCGTATACCTATGAAATTTAAAAACAACTACTTGACCACGCAGCTAGTGAACCACCTTTAATCAGTGGCGTATCCAACCGAGAGATCTGGAGGAGGCACCATTAAAAAAATTGACGGCCGGGGAGGGGGGGGGGGGGGGGGGGGGGGGGGAGGAGCGTATACAGGTGGTCTAAAAGTCTCTCCCCTCTTAAAATTTGAACCGTTTGACATGATTTAATGAAACCTGGGGTACATTTCTTGTGTAAAGGGAACTTCGTTTGATGGTGTAGTTAACTTTGGGTGTCTCATTCAACACCGGTTTTGAGAAAAATGTGAAAAAGTAAATTGGAAGGTATACTTTAAATAGACTTTTTGGATTCTAGAGATGAATTAGAATACATTTTGCGTCTTCTATTCAATTCCAAACGCTGTATATAATGTTTTAGCGAATTTTTAATTTAAAAAATTACGCTAATGAACGTTGTCCATTCAAACGGAAGGACAAGTAGCAATTGAAACACGCAAAATTAATGTTGATTATATTCCTTTCAGTAATTAATAAATTAATTTTTAATTTAGTTGAGGAATCTAGTACTTATTTTTCTATAGTTAAAATAACGGTATGAGCCGTATTAACATCTATACTTAAATAAATGTTGCCATTTAACTTAACCAGATACTTGATTAAAATGAAGTATTTGGACTTAACTACATTGTTCAGTTAATACCCTTAAACAAGATATAGGACTTCACTAATTGGTTCTTTGCCTTTACTAAAATGTAGTTAAAGAAAAAAATAATAATAATAACTAAACGTGTATAGTAACGGCGACTACCGTCATTTATGGAAACTCACTATTTAGTCTTTGTACTTAAATAAATCATATTTATTACAGCTAAATCACACTGAACTAAAATCACTTAGTTGCAACATCTACGAGCCTGTTGCTGGATTGCCTAGCCAATAGATAACTGCAATGAATTTCCAATTAAACCCAATGAAGTGCCTCCTAACTACATTTAGTTAAACAAAAAAAGTCTTTATTTTTCTCAGTGTTGAGTTAGCATTTTAACAATGCTTGAAAATATTCTATGAACAGTATACTCTATAAAGAATACCTAGAATTCTTCTTGGCCGTTTCCACTATAGTCTGTTGCTCCTGGGTTGGAGTCCAGGGGTAAGTATAAACTCCACGATTTATGCTGTTTTCAAGCCAGTCTATTTTATCGCTACTCCTGATCGCACCGATCCCGTACACAAACGAGCAAACGAAATGAGATAAGTAATTAATTTGTTCTACTAATTTTACTGTAGTAATCTCATTTTTATATAGATATAACTGAAAAAAAAATAACATAAAATATATAATTATGTTATGCCATATACAAAAAATCCAAATAAAAGCTTATAAAATTAATAGAAAACGATATATGGTTTCATTATGTAAAATGCAAACTGATGATAAATATAACAATATCTCTAATAATTTAAGTAAAATTAATTTCTGACTAACATATTAAGGTCATCAGTTTCTCTCTTCGAGCCCTTACACATATGTGTATATATATAATATATATTATATATATATATATATATATATATATATATATATATATATATATATATATATATATATAAGTTGGCTTTGATTCTGAGTTTCGAATCCTAGTTCGAGGCCATCATTTTAATTGAACATATATATATGCATTGCAATTAAAATTGCTGTAAGCTGTAAAATGCAAACTGATGATAAATATAACAATATCTCTAAAATTTAATTAAATTAATTTCTGACTAACATATTAAGGCCATCAGTTTCTCTCTTCGAGCCCTTACACATATGTATATATATATATATATATATATATATATATATATATAAAGTTGGCATTGATTCTGAGTTCGAATCCTAGTTCGAGGCTATCATTTTAATCGAACATATATATGCATTGCAATTTTACTTTTCCTCATTTATACTCTTGGTATAATAGGTATTGTATAGTATTGTGTATAGGAAAAGTATTGTGTTGAAAACCTTAACCAGGATGACACCGGAATTGTTCGTATCAGGTGTGTGATCTGAGAGGTTTTCACATTGTTCTCTGCCTGTATGTGCGTTCGTGTGTCAGTTACTATCGTAGCTCCAAGTGTTTTTATGATAGAGTTGAATTGTTTTTTATATAGTTATTTATATTTATATAATGTTATTTTATAGAGTTGATTTATTTATATATTAATAAATAATAATAAATAAATAATTTTAAAAAAACCAAATGATTTGGGAAACGTAGTATGTACACCTTAAGAACACTTCTATGCACGTAAATGCTTTTATTATTTAAAATAACCGAATTAGAAATTTTTCTCAAGCAAGGTAACAGTGCTATTTTATTTTAGGATCTTATAAAAAGGGGAAAATGTGCTAAGTCGATAGTTATAGACACTCGTTATAGTTACCGAATAACAAAGTGGTCCCATTAAGGATTAAAAATATCACAAAACATGTCCCAAATCAATTTGCACATGCTTGGTATGGACTGCGCATGCTTGTAATAGTTATATTTACTGAGCAGGTCTTAAAAGTTACCTTCCGACTTACGAGTGTAGGTTATAAACAAATACTGAGAACAAATATACTTAATTTTCCTTTTACCACCTCCTGTCTTCATATATTTTTATTAGAAATAATAAAGGAAGGTCATTTAAATGTTTTATTTAATTACTTTTATTTATTACTTTTCAATAGACAAAGAGACAGGAAACCTTAGGGAGGTAAGTTTGTTTCAAAAAATAGGACCTGCGCAGTTAATTTAATGATTGAAAGCATGAGCAATCCGTACCAAGGACATGCAGATTGTTGTTAAAATGTATTTGTGATGGATTCTTGAAAAACTAAGGTGAGCATTAATGTAGTTCATCTTAATAAAAGAGGAAGAAGTCTCTTCACAAAAATATATTTCTTTATAGCAAAGCGCTTTCAACCTAACAAGAGGTCATCATCAGTGCTAGCCTAACAAACAAAATAATACAATAAAGCAGAAAAATTAGAGAAAGCTAAATGGAATGGATTCTACTCTGTTTTTTGTTCTCAATGGGGTCACTAAATTATATTAGAAATCTACTTGGTGAGCTATCCGCTTTATCAAGAAAGCGGAACTCGTCATATCCTGGTAATATAACCTGCGTTTTGAACCTTTAGCTATATTTCATTGAAGACCCCTGCACGGCTGCTAACTATTCAACTATCCATTATGTAGTGTCGGGGCTACACTGCACTGCCACTACCACTAACTACTACTCTACAGTGGTCTACTGACCACAACACGACAACTCTAGATGTGCTGTTATTCCCCGTGAGTTGTTATCTATTATCCCTATTATCTACGAGCCTGAACTGCCCAGCTTGCAGATAACTTCCATTATCTATAACGTTAAGAGTCTCCAGAGGTAGATAGGATTGGCCACGATCTTTAAATTTGATAATAATTAAACATCCATCGATTTATTCGATCTTCCACGAAAAATATTTATACATACTGTTATATAAGCATACTTACTGGTACTAGCATGTGTATAAATATTAAAATAAACGAGAGATAAGCAAATCCAATTTTAATGAAACATTTAAATGACCCATCATTTATGAGTAGCCATCTGTATATATTTGGCATTCCACTCTCTTTGGCATTCTTTTCCATAATAACTATTCAATGTTTAGAGTAAGAAAAGATTTCACTAGGTACAACAAATAATAACTACATTTAGAGAGTCTGTAATAATAATTTAGGTTCTCTAATGCCTTAAAGCATAATTGCAAAATTCATATTATCCAATTGCATTTAATTCATAATGAGAGGTTTCAATTAATTTAAAATGCATAGTATAGATTACAATGAAACAGCGTAATTTTAACTCGTATATAGTTTAATTTTAAACAAAATACAAATAATTTTGTTCGAAAAATAAGTTTTAAAATTTCGACTTAAAAAGTCATATTCAGTAAGTTAAAATGAGTATTTACTTTTCGTTTTCTAGTTCATGTCAATTTAAACTTGATATGTATGGAAGTATGAGAATTACATAGTTCCTTCCTTAATATTTCATTTTTTAGTTTCAATTTAAGTTTTATTCGTTACTTATTTGTTTTTACTTATTATTTGTTATGAAGTAGTTTTGCAATAACTGTTTGATATAATTACAATCTTCTAGTGTATCAAGCTATTACCAAGCTATTACAATCTTCTAGTGTATCAGAACCAGATGAAGTAATTGCAGAAATATCAGAAAGACAGAGAAGAATGAAAAATGTAATAGTATATAATGTAAGTGAAGAAAATATAGTTTTAAAGAATGAGGAAACTGAAAATAACTTAAAAGAAGTCAAGACTGATAATGATAAGGTAGTCTCTCTAATGGAGGACCTAGGTTTAGGCGATATCAAACCTATTAAAGTGTTTAGATTAGGTGAAGGATCTCGTCGTCCATTAAAAATTTGCTTCGATAATAACACACAAGCTATTGCATTGCTGAAGTGTTATAGTAAAATTAATGATACAGCACTAGGTAAGGCTTGCACTAACATAAAAATCTCTTCTGATCAAACCAAACAACAAAGAGAGAAATATAAGCAAATTAAATCTCTTCTAGGCAAGAGACTTGAAAATGGTGAAAAAGATTTAGCAATTAGAATTATCGATGGAATACCTAAAATTGTTACTAAAGTTCAAAAAAACGTATAAACAGTCCTCCCACAGCAGTTTCTCTTTACTACCAAAACGTGAGAGGACTTAGAACAAAAATTAACGAACTATGCTCTACTATAAGTATAACTGATTATGACTTCATCTCGTTCACTGAAACTTGGCTAAATACCTCTATTCAAACTGAAGAACTTGGGTTTGACAACTACAATATCTACCGATATGACAGAAACTCTTCTCTAGCATCTAGAGGAGGAGGGGTATTTCTTGCCATAAAGAAATCATTTACATCAAAACAGATAAAAATTAAATATAATGAAGTTGAACAAGTATTTGTTGAAATTAGAACCAAAGATAAGAAAGCTCCCTTAATTATAGGATCAGTTTACATTCCACCAAAATCTGCTATCGAAGTGTATGAAGAACATATTCTCACAATAGAAGACCTAAAATTCGTTACCCCTCATCTAAATTTCTTATCACCGGAGATTATAACTTACCAGATATAATTTGGCAAGCTGCTAATGATGGAAATGAAAATACCAAAGTTCCTGCGGTTAATCCTACAAAATTCCCTTCTAAACAAGCCTCTACAATTACTGAAGGATACCTCTTCTGTGATCTTGATCAATATTCTAGTACAAGTAATTATAAGAATTCTATATTAGATTTAATTTTTTCTAATATTACTAGCTTAAAAGTAAATAAGTCTGATTTTTGTATCATAGAGCCTGATCCTTACCATCCTCCTTTACAAGCTAACTTTTTCATTAATGTTGAATACTCAATAATAAATTATAAATCCAAGCAGTTTGATTTCAAAAATGCTGATTATGACTCTCTATCTCACTCTTTATCAATAATAGATTGGAGTAAAGAATTTTATAACTGTGACATAGAACAAGCAGTAACCAAATTTAATAAAATAATTAATGCACTTTTTAACAAGCATATTCCTAACAAAATTATTTCTTCGTACAAATTTCCTACATGGTTCTCTAAAGAATTAATTAATTTGGTTATTTTAAAGAAGAGAGCTCATAAAAAGTACAAAAGTTCTGGTTTATATTCTGATTTATTATTTTTCTCAATAAGAAATGATTGCAAAAACCTGGCTAAAACATGTTATAAGGAATACTTATCTGATGTTGAGAACTCAATACTTAATGATCCTAACATATTTTGGAAATTTATAAAAAATAAAACAAAGAAAAATAGTTACCCTGCATCTATGTCATACAAAGATCAAACATTAAATGATGGTAAGGATATAGCTAATATGTTTGCTAAGCACTTTGCATCTGTTTATACTAATGATAAGATTGATTGTGATAACTCAAATATTGTAAATGACTCAAGTATTAATATTAGTAGGTGCTATATAAATATTTCAGATGTTGAAAAAATGTTAACCAATATTGACTGTAAACAACCTATTGGACCTGACGGTATACCAGCTATCTTTCTCTATAAATGTAAAAATCAACTTATTTCACCAATTCATCAACTATTTAATCTATCATTGTGTTCAGGCAAATTCCCACAGCTTTGGAAAACTAGTTTCATTACTCCAGTTTTTAAATCTGGCGACCCTGCAATATTCCAAATTACCGACCTATTTCTATTATTTCAGTTTTACCTAAACTCTTAGAAAGCCATGTTTATCAATGCATAACTCCTTTTTTCAAAAACAATTTTTTTAACTCTGAACAACATGGTTTTAGTTCTGGCAGATCGGTTCAAACAATTTACTTACCTATCAGAAAGATATATTAAGTGCTTTAGAACTTCATTATCAGTTAGATACCATCTTTACTGATTTGCCAAAGCATTCGATAGAGTAAATATTCCTTTATTAATTAAAAAACTTAAAGAAGCTGGGTTTTCAGGTAATATGTTGGCTTGGTTTGAATCTTTTCTTAATGACAGGAAACTACAAGTTAAATTTTTATGTTTCTTATCTCTTCCTTTTATCACAGTGTCTGGTATACCACAAGGTGGAAATCTATCACCTTTTTTATTTAAAATTTTTATTAATGATATTTGTAATGTAGTTTTATACTCTAAATACAAACTATTTGCAGATGACTTCAAATTGTACAGGCCTATTAAAACTATTTTTGACTGCATATTATTACAAATAGACTTAAAACATATTATTGAGTGGTCATATAATAATGGTATGAAACTTAATGTATTAAAATGTAAGGTGTTAAGATTTACTAAAAAGAAATCAGTTATAGAATTTAACTATATTATTGGGAAATATAACAAACTTGAAGTCGTTAACTCTATTAGAGATTTGGGAGTCATTTTAGATCCTGCTCTATCTTTCTCTTCCCACATTAATTCTATTATTTCTTCAGCTTATAGAAGTCTTGGTTTCATAATTAGAAATTGTCAAGAATTTAATAATATCAGTGTTATTAAATCTCTGTATTGTGCATTTGTCAGGTCTAAGTTAGAATTTGCTTCAGTTGTATGGACTCCATTCTATATATGCTATATAGACATGATAGAAAGAGTACAAAATAAGTTTCTAAGGTTTGCCTCTTGGAAATTGAAACTACCTAGACCACCTCATGAATATAATATTATCAGAAATACCTTGAGATTGCTCCCCCTTGAAATTAGGAGGCAACACACTGATATCAAATTGCTACATGATTTATTAAACAATGTTATTGACTGCCCAGATCTCTTACAGCATATCAACTTTAACATTCCTAAAATACAAACTAGAAATAAAGACTTATTTACTACCCAGTATTCTTCGACCAACTATAATAAATTTTCACCCACGAACCGAATTATGTCACTAGGAAATAGTATTAAAGAAATAGATTTATTTAATATAAACAAAAGAAGTTTAAAAACAACTTTGTAAAAATTATTTCAGTTAATTTTTTCTTTATTTATCTATTTTAATGAATGTATGTGTATGTATGTATGTTTTTTTTAAATGAATACATTAATGAATGAAGGTGTATGTATGCATGTATATAAGTGAATATCTATGAAAGAATATATCATTAGTTTATAGTAATATCTATTTAAAGTATGTATGTACATAACTCAATTTTTTGTTTATTATTTTAACTTGTTTATTATTTTCTACTTTTACCATTTTATTCTTAATTTGCCTTTTTTACTATTTAATTTAATTTTATCAAAATATTGTTTGAAGTGCAATTTATTTATTTTATTTATTACTTTTTTGGATTTTTTAATTATTACCTAAAGTCAAAAAAGAAAAACTGTTATACTTCAAGATTATTTCTTGTTATTTTAATGATTATAGTATTATATAAAAAAAAATTCTTAAAAAAAAAAAAAATAATAATAATATAATAATAATAATTTCTCTTATCTATAGTTTTGTATAATTGTTTCTTATATTTAAAGTTTTATATTGTTTTTTGTTTTTATTTATATTATTTCTAAATTTTTTGTAAAATGGCTTTGCCGTATATGTATAAATAAATAAATAAATAAATAAATAATTATGTTGATTTTCAGTGAGTTTCGATTAAATTTTAAAATTAAAAATCAATTAGAATTTATCAATAAATTTTTAATTTATCGAGTAGAAAAAATGTTATGTAATTTTTAGTTATTTATACATTTTGTTTGTATTTCCTCACACAGCGTGCCCACAGGACTAGCTGACAGTCCCAACATATGTTAAAATGTCAACTAAGCCGGCATTGCTTCAACAATGCCTTTTTGCTATGCCCTCGCTATTTTTGTTTTAGTATTATTGTTACATGGCATTTTGCCGTGTATCTAGCGAAATTTATAGCCTCGCTTCACAGGCCCACGGAGCGATCCTGTGAGTCTCGCTACGGCCCCGTCGGGGCCATAAAAAGTTCTTTAAGTAACATTCAGTAAAACATTTAGATAAGTAATTTGTTCAAAGGGTCTAATTTGTTCATCTAGTACAGAAGATCAACATAGACTTCAATTTAACAAATCACTAGGGTCATATTACACGAACGTAAGTGAGTTTTATCATTTCAGAAATTTGGGACGGCTTTTATGTTAGTGTGCTTATTTGTGTGTTTGTACGTGTCACAATAACTACCGTAAAAATTAACAGATTTTAATAAAACTTGGTATACATGTAGTTATAATTAGTCTTCAAGGCTTTATAGTGTTTGGTTATAGTGGCGACGATATCTATAAAATGGCGACAAAAATGGCAGACTATTTAAAAAAAT
Organism: Microvelia longipes; assembly: GCA_018340805.1. Lineage (NCBI taxonomy): Eukaryota > Metazoa > Arthropoda > Insecta > Hemiptera > Veliidae > Microvelia > Microvelia longipes. The sequence continues at coordinate 54,814,871 of JACMZG010001863.1, forward strand.
CATATGCGATCAGACTGAGATTTGGCGCGCGTGTTTCTATGTATAAGACTAACATGCGTGCTAAGTTTCTTCCATCATTATCAGTTCAATTTTTATCATATGACTTGTGTATGTTTTTAAAAAAAATAAAAAATAAGAAAACCATTAAATTAAGTTTAAATTCAGTACAAGTGTATACCTTTACTTAATAAATAATTACTCTCAGTTTTATTTCAATACGACAAGTATATCCATGATATTTGCTGGATAATAAAAGTCAGCAGCATCAAGCGTGGTTAGTGCCTGGATGGATGACTGCTGGAATGAAACGGTTGTACTTACAATATGAAAGAAGCGAGTCCGAAGCAGGGAGCATGAGCGTAGCGAATCCGATGTGATATGAGGAAAAGTTTTGAGGTACCCCGTACCCGATGTATTGTCTCTTTATTTGTATTTCAAACGTTCTACTGTATAAAATACTGCATTTATGTTCTGTCTATCTGATTATGTTGATAATCGGAGGTGGTCAGTTTACTTTTTCGATGTTTTAAAATATAAGCAATTTAAATTTAGGGCCTCTCTAGTAATACATCTCTATTCTTAAAAAGGCATCTTCTTCATCTTCTCTGACGAAATATGAAGAACTGAGGTTCTAGTGCATCAGGACTTTTGAATATCCTATGGGATAAATCTGAAAAAGTCTGCCTCCGTGGCCGTGATCGTAATGGCGTTCGATTTCGGCACCGGAGGTCCGGGGTTCTCAGCCCGGGCTGTGCTCTAAGATTTTATGAATAGTATTTGTATTAAAATGATTTCGCCAACTTTAATTAATTTTTAGAGTGAAGTAGATGCAACCCACCTGAGGTGGTTCCCGCAGGGTGAATACCCTGATGGGCCGAAAGGCCCTAAGACGGGCATTTCATTTAATTTCATTTATGGGATAAATACGCGACTTGTCTTTGAAAAATTATGCACCATAGACCAAAAACTTAACAAAGAACTGGATTGTAGAGCAAGAAAAAGAGTTTTAAAAGAAGATTAACCCAGAATGCTTAACTCCGCGCCACATAATGTTACATTGTGATAGTATTACATTATATATTTATTTATTATAAAGGGGGAGGACTTTTCCCCCTTCCCATGAAAAGAAAACCTTGCCTTTCTTAGCTACTAAAAATCTAAAATTAAATTTTACTTATTTAAAAATATATTTAGGATTAAATAAAAAAAATAATATGTATATATATATATATATATATATATATATATATATATATTATATATATATATATATATTTAACAATATACTTTTTTCAATAAATAATTAATTATTATATTATTTACACCAAGTTCGTCTTTACCGAGTCCGGTAGCTCAGTGGAAAAGCGCTTGCCTTTCGACCTAGAGGTCAAGGGTTCAAATCCAGCCGGGGGAGGACCCCTCAATATGAGGTTATATCTGGTACCGTACACTCGGGAGGTCTTGAATTCAAGGCCGGCCAACCCAGCCAGGGTTTTACGTGGTTTCCTTGGCTACTAATACGCAAATGCGGTGTTGGATCTAGGTTTATCTGAGACAAGTCTGGATCCACGTTTCCGTTGTCTCCAGCTCACGAAAAGTTAATGTTCTACGGGCTGGGGGAGATGAAGGTCGGAAAGATGTACTGAGCCTTTGTATGTCCGAAAAATTAGTCAGTGAAAGTGATGGTGGTGACACGAATAACGTAAGTGGCTAGAAACGAAGTGCTCGGTTCTTGAAGACAGACGTCTCCTAATAGCACTGAAGAGCTCTGACTTTCAGGTCAGGGCTAAAGAATGAGTTGGTGCACGCTGACATCTGGGTGCTAGAGTTCTTTGTCGGGTGGTGCTGGACTGGCCAGAGCGATGAGCCTAGCTAGAGTCTGGTGATGCTAGAGGTACTGACAAGCACACAGTGAACTAGTAGTCGGCGCTAGCCAGAGCGGTGAGCCAAGCCAGAGTCTGCTGGTCTAGATGAACTAGGCACACTGTGAACTAGTCGCAGACACTAGCCTGAGCAGTGAGTTTGGATAGAGTCTGGTTGGGCCAGATGAATTAGACACACTGTGAACTAGTCATATGTGCCACCATGTACGGAGGGTTTATTACCTTGATGATCAGATGTGTACAAACTCTGGGGTGGATTAGGTGAGTGAGATTTGAGTGAGGGGAAAACGCTAAAATGAACCTACGGGTTTAAGCGTTTATAAAAAAAAGTTCATCTTTCCTCCAATAAGCTTTAATCACTCAAGGCAGAGCCGGCTACAATGCCGATGAGCTGTTGTCTTTTAATTATTTCAGTCTTACCGGCACTGTAGATGGCATTATTGGCGAAAACCGGCTCTGCTTAGAGTGATTAAATCTTATTGGTGGAAAGACGAAGGTGGTGTTGTTAATATTGCTGACTGGCGTTATAATTAATTATTACTTTATTTTTCCTACTTTTTCGTGTAAGGGGGCTTGACCCCCTCGTAAGATTTTCATCTTGAATAACCTATAATGATGCTCCCTTCTTATATACTAAAGTTACTTGCTTTTACCCTATTAACTAGTTTAGGCTTGAACTGTCCAGCTTGCAGCATAAAAATTATCTTTAACGACTAGATTGACTAGATTATCACTGGGTAGAAAGAATTGATCGTGACCCTAGAATTTGACGACAGTAAAACTTCAAATCAGTAAAAATTCAATCTTTATTGGCAATTTAAATAAATGAAACATACTTACTGGTACGAGCATGTGTATAAAAATTGCAATAAATATGACGTAAGCAAAACCAATTTTGATGTAACATTTGAATGTACCATCATTTATGAGGAGCCATCTGTATAGATTTGGTTTTTCACTTTCATTAGCATTAGTTTTCATATTAAATTTTCAATGTTTAGGCTAAGCAAAGATATCACTTGGCACTTTTTACAATAACTACATTTAGATTGCATGAAATGACAATCTTTGTTCTCTACTTCCTTAAAACTTCTTCATAACAAAACTCATATGTAACAATTAAAAAATTAATTTTAATGAGACAGCGTAATTTCAACTTTTGTAAAGTTTGTAGTTTTACACTTTAATATATTAATAATATAGGTCATAAAATATTTAATTATTAACATTAACTTTATGAAATATCGTGTTTAGTGACCTATTCGTTGCACAGTTTAAGTTCATTTAAACTTCATGATGACGACTAAGTAAATTATATTAATTAGGGTATTGATTTTAGTTGAATTTTTAAATTTCTAGGAAAAATATTATTTCACCCTAAATTTAAAAAATAAGGTACGGGGTACCTCAGAACTTTTCGTCATTACATCAGATTTGCTACCCTCAACCTCCCTACTTCGGACTCGCTTCGCTCGTTTTCAAATTGTAAATACATCTGTTGCATTCCAGTGGTAACCTATCCAGGCACTGACCAAGCTTGATCTGCTTTACTTATATTATCTAACAAACATCATGGATATACTTGTCGTATTGAAATAAATTTGAGAGTACTTATTTATTAAGTAAAGGCATATATTTGTTCTAAATTTTAACTCAATTAGATTGTTTCCCCATTTTTTTAACAAATATTTAAAAAAACGTAGACAAGTAATATGATAAAAATTGAACAAATGTTGATTTGTTAAAAATTGTGCTATATAGCTTATATAGTAATAAGCTAACATGAGCTAAAAGTGTAAGAATTCTTACACTATTTTAAAGAAACGTACTCAAGTAATATGATAAAAATTGAGCAAATGTTGATTTGTTAAAAATTGTGCTATATAGCACAATTTTTAGGTAAAAGTGTAAGAATAGTAATAAGCTAATATGAGCTAAAAGTGTAAAAATAGTAATAAGCTAAAATGAGCTAAAAGTGTAAGAATAGTAATAAGCTAACATGAGCTAAAAGTGTAAAATAGTAATAAGCTAACATGAGCTAAAAGGTAAAAATAGTAATAAGCTAAAATGAGCTAAAAGTGTAAGAATAAATAAGCTAATGAGAGTAAAAGTGTAAAAATAGTAATAAGCTAAAATGAGCTAAAAGTGTAAGAATAGTAATAAGCTACATGAGCTAAAAGTGTAAAAAATAGTATAAGCTAAATGAGCTAAAGTAAGAATAGTAATAAGCTAACATGAGTAAAGTGTAAGAATATAATAAGCTACATGAGCTAAAAGTGTAAGAATATTAATAAGCTAACATGAGCTAAAAGTGTAAGAATAGTAGTAATAGTACTCATCTTCGAAATGAACCTTCTTGGTATGTATGATTTTCTTTGAAAATGTGCACCCAGCCTCTCCCCTCTATTAATTAGGGGGGGAGGGGGGGGGGTGAAAAATGTAAGAATGTAAACGAGGGAGACGTGAGAAAACTGGTTAAGAACTGCTTTAAGTTTTCTTCTAGTCTTCTTAATCTTCATGTTTTCCGTACTGCATGTCTCCATGTTAAAAGTGAAATTTTAAACATTTATTATTGACAATAATAATAATAATGCCCGTTGAGAGCCTTGCGGCTCATCAGGGTTAACCCCTGCGGGAACTACGCCAGGTGGTTGTGGCAACCATTACGCTCTCAGTATAATCTAAAGTTGGCGAGGTATTATTTGACCAAATCTTATTTATGAACTAAGAGCGTAACCTGGGCTGCGATCCCCAGGTTTAAATGTTTAAACACATTAAAACCAAGATTAAAACACATAATCTTTTTATGAGCAAACAGTTTTTTTGGAAAAACGCAAATACTCTATGCGAAATGTATTAAAATATTAAGTTTTACGGCAAAAAAACATTTTAGACCAAGAGCTCAGGGGTGTTTTGTTAATAAAAAGTGTAATGGCTGGAACCGGTCTCAATTTTTCGTAAATACCTTCCTGAACAAGGATCTGATATTCTGCCGACTCGTATCGGATGGGAGTCCCAGGCAGAACGCACTTTAGGGGTCAAAGGTTCTGCCTGGAACACCCATCCGATACGAGTCGGTAGAATTGCAGATCCTTGTTCAGGAAGGTATTTACGAAAAATTGAGACCGGTTCCAGCCATTACACTTTTTATTAACAAAACGCCCCTGGGCTCTTGGTCTATTTATAAGATGTTTAAAATCCAATGATTTCAATTAGGCTGGTAACTAGCAACCAGCAAACCTCGAATATCTGGGTCGAATAATCAGACAATTCGAAATAAAAACCGCCCACCTTCGCAAAAGAATTTTTTAATATATGATTGGTATATGATGATGATAAAGAATTTTTATTCTTAAAATTATTTATTTGTACATAAACAGACCAAGGTCTTGTTACAAAAAAATAAAATAAAATTGTAATTTTCTTAATTCACAAATCAGATTGTTTATTCTTTTCACAGAAAAAATCTTATAAAATACAAAGATAATTACAATGAGAATTAGGAATAAAAGAAAAATCTTTTAAATAAAAATTTTGAAAACGCCTACGTGATAATCATGTAGCTCGTTTCGCTTAAAAATTATTCTTGGTTGCTTTTATCATATTTAAATAAGAGTAAGCCGTTGATAGTATCTGAAACAGAATATACATTATTAAAACAAGATTTCCGCCTCGTGGCTGCTACGTTGCGTCGACGCTGAGGGGGCTCATGGTTGTTATCCTACATAAGTTTTTCTTATAAGTTTTTGTTATCTACATAGTTTTTCTAACTAGTAAGTTTATATAAGTGGCATACTGCCACGATATAAGAAAATTTTCAAATGTATCAGTAAATACTAGAGGCCTTCGGCCTCTTTGCCATTCCAAGGCGACGCCCCACCTCGGCAGCGCGGCGGACCTGGAGGCCGCTTCGAGGCCACATGGTTGTTGTTACATTACTGGTTTATATAAGTGGTATACTGCCACGATATAAGCCAATTTTCAAATGTATTAGTCAAAAAACCTGATTTTTTTACACCATGTCAATCAATAACATAATTTTTTGTTTGAGATACATATGTCAATCAATAAAACCGAAACTAATACTGATTATAAATGGATCTTAGTACATAGTAACAGTATGAACTTAGTACTAATGGTACATAGTACATAGTAATACATGTATAAAAAATTGCAGCCCAATCAAAACACTATATGAAGATTTGTGCTTTTTTAAAATGTTTGTGGGATCATTTTTGTGGGTTATTGACGTCACACATATTTTATAAACAATAGGGTTCGGGACATTAACAAGAATGATTTTTGTTCTATGCCCACATTATTGTTCCAATTAACTTCTTTTGACTTGAAACGGATTTTGAGCTAATAAAAAAATTGGTCGGGTCCCCTTATAAATATTGGGGGTGCCGCTCCCGGGAATGTGTTAAAACATTGGCCTCCTTATAATTTAGTAAATAACGCTCCCAAAGAAAAGTGGAAAATACCCCCTCCTTTCAAGATTTGGCGGCTCTATACACAATTCTAGGAAACACTTTTCACTTCCTAGAGAGAAAAAGTTACTTTTTACACCGACGGGAGTAAAAATTACAACAAAATGAAACAATTTTAATTTAAAGATCCTGTGTCAATGATTTGAAAATTGGGCTATGAAATAATAACAACAAATATAAAATAACAACTATTAGTAAAATAGGTATAATAACATTTAAATAAATACATTCTGAACTTATTTAACGCCTAAAATAAGTGTCTATTATGCAACTGTTCTTTGTAAAAATGAAGGGACTGTATACACCAACCTCTTGATACGTAACCAATAATATTTTTGCAGTCCCACCTCCCATAAGAATTAGAGGAGTCTGACACCTTGTCATAATTATTATTAGTGTTTTCCTGTGTTTTGTAGATATGTTGTACCATTCTGACTCGTAAACAGCATTCAGTGTATCACAACTCTAAAAAATAGAAATATTATTTATTTATTTACATACTTAAGGTTACTTTATTATAAAGTTTCTCAACTGTCAAAATTATACAATGAAATAAAAAAAAATAGAAAAAGCTTGATTGTAAATTATTACAGAGACTGCATAAACATAGACACCATGACTTGAGTTACAAACTTGATTAAAAATAAAATAAAAAATAACATTACATGACAAACAATAAACATTTAAGGTGGGAATTAGCTAAAAACGCGTTAATATTATACGTATATGCTTGAGGCTTCCTCAAGCAACAATGTTTTAACGTTTTTTAAGTATTGTGTGGAAGTTCAACTATTGAAGCGGGTAATTTATTAAAACACTTTAATAAGCTTAAAACACTTTCGGGATTTGATCTGATTTTTTGAGCCTAAAAGTATTGATGAGAGCAATATATCTAGAGCCATAATTGTGGTTCTTAATATAATTGAACTCCCCCTCATCATATGAATGAAAATGCGCATAGTAAGCAAGCTTGGTATCAATATTTAAAGTTAAACTAAGTTTACGTAGCAAAAATAAAATAGAAATTTACTGCTTAACTCTTTAACATGAGCTTTCCAGTTAAGTGGGCTATGTAGGGACACACCAAGTAGTTTATTGGGCGAAATATTTATATTATTATATTTATGAGTGTGAGTTGAAATCTTGTTTTTGATTCATTGATTTGTTTTCTATAAACTAATTATTGCGTGCTTCACTATATCATTTATTTTATTAACTATTTCATCAAGGTTCTTCCCATTAACTGCAAATGTAGTATCATCCGCAACTTTCGGACTCAAGGCTCCATATTCAGGGAGATCATTAATGTAAAGTATGAACAGCAAGGGTTCAAGAATAGAACCCTGCGTGCTTATATAGAGCCGGAGCGCTTGTCTCTTCATAAAATATTGTCCTTAGTCCTAGACATGAGGCATGACTCGATAAGACCTAGTGGAGTTCCCCTTATACCGTAATGATAAAACTTTTGCAGTGGAATATCATGACTAATACAATCAAATGCTTTTGATAGGTCGCAGGATAATGTAATGACATCTTCCTTAGATTCAAAAGCTTCCGTTATGAGTTTTTTCCATACCCCTGTTTTCGCCGATAAAACGGCATCATATTAAGAGGCTGCAAAGTTTGAGACAAAATAAATAGAGATTCAATGAGGCCCATAAAGAGAAGAGAGAAAAAGAGAGTCCCGAGACAACTATATTTATCTCATCAAAGACTTCCGAAGATAAATTCCAACCACTTCATAAGTTATTTCTATAGATCAGAAATAATTTCTATGGATAACAAGGTAAAAAGGAATTCTTACTTCATCATTGATCCTCTGTCCGTACCAGCAGAAAACCAACGGGATCACTGTCTCGAGTAGAATCATTCCCAGCTGAGGAACTATATCCATTATTACATCTGATTCCTGAAATCCAATCAAACTGTGATGGATCAAAGCCCTCATCTTATACGATTGAAATAGTTTAATAGTGCCTCAGGTTTTTGATTTAACCTGTTTAAGACTGCGGTACCCATTCCATTCTTTTATTCTTAAATAATTGCTCTGTCACTGATTTTGTAAAATTAAAATTTTGTACTCATCCTAAGTACATTATACTGATGAGGCTGACGTCTTTTGATATTTGTATTTGCAGGTTTCAGTGTATCGCACACTAAATTTAGTGTGCTGCTAATGGTTGTATTTTAGGGAATAAAATACGAGCCTTTGTCCCGTAGCCTCTACGCGGCCCGAGGGCCTACCCTGTGGCTGCTTAACGGCCTTATTGTTGTTGTTTCACATTATTTGTTGTTTTGTTATTATTTGTTGTTACATGGCATTTTGCCTAGCATTTAGTGAATTTTTGGAGACGTGCCTCACAGCCTGTGAGGCACGCCTACGAAAATTTAAAAAAAAGGCCTCCTCCACCAGCCTGGTGAAAGAGGCCTTTGTGGCTAACTATGGCCTTTTCAAGTCCACGCAGTTGTTGTTTTAGTATTTATTTTTATATGGCAATGTGCCATGTAACTAGGAAACATTCATCGCCTAGCCTCACAGGCCCACCCCGCGGGCCTATTAAACTCAATATGGTCCCTTCAGGGCCATGTAGTCGTATACAATATACTCGTACATATATACAATAACATATATGTAGCTTTGACCAATTATATATTTTAACCCACTATTAACGATGACGTCATAATATAGTTATTTGCCAATACCGTTAATGGAATGGTTCGATACAGCTGAAATCGTGTTTGAATTTTTACAACAATAAGAAGCCCTTCTGCTTCGCGGGCCTGCTTAACTCGCCGTGGTTCCGTGGGAGCAACGGCGGTTTGTCTTGTCAGGTTTGGACAGTGGGCAATGCTGGCGGATCAAAAGGCAATGAAAGGTTATATGTAGTATGTAGAATGAAAGGCTTTCTTCCATACAACATATACTTCCATTCTATATATATATATATATATATATATATATAATATATATATATATAATATATATATATATATATATATATTATATATTTATTATTTATTTATTTATTTATATATACGTGTGTGTGTGTGTGTGTGTGTGTGTGTGTGTGTGTGTGTAGGTATGTATAATGGTTGCGCCACTTAAAATGGTCGGATTGGACTCAAACCACTCTCAATGGTTTTAGAATTAATTTTGTTTACCGTAATGAGAAATCCAGTTGTGCATAAACGAACACCTGAATCAATCACTATCAAAAGCATGAATAGACTAACTGAGTCCTGGTAAGTACTGAAGTACCTGAAATCAAATAATTGCTCTTTAAATTCTCCGCAGACGGTGTATATTGTAATTTTAAATGACCAGTTTTTAGGGAGTTAAGATCTAATTTTCACCTTCTTGGGAGACAAAGTTACTTTTTACTGCCTCGGAACAAAAAAGTAACTTTTTACTCCCATAGGAGTAATTTTTTTTTATAATTGGGATAGGAGTCCTCGCAACTTATAAGAAGTAGAATTTTTCCATTTATTTTGCAATCGTCATTCTTACCCCGGTTAAGGGGAACAGACATTTATAAGGTGATTCAATTCGATGTAAACAAACCAAACGCAGTCGGAGGTTATAACCTGACTTTTTTATGAATGGCGTGACGTCATTGCAGGAATCAATATAGGCAAATTACATTAAAAATATGAATGATTACCAATTGTAAACAAAATTAGCAAAAGATTTGGCCGAAAATTTCTCAGATTTAAATAGTGCCATTCGGTAAATATTGTTTTTGACATCATTAACTAGGAATAATTTCGAGCATTCTTAAATCAAGGTTTTTTTTCGATCTACTCGATCGAAAATCAGTTAGACACAAATAGAAATATTTAAAAGATCAAAAATAAACAAAACGTTTGGTTCATCCAGTCCGGTATCCCATCCGCCAACCTTCGGGACAGAGGTCGCAAGCTTCGGGAAGCATGCGAACGCAGTGTGGCAATAATTGATACATAACCTTACAAAACTGTATTCTCTAGGTTAACCATAAAACATCAGTTATTTTATTCCAAACATATCTAAATGAAAATTGACGTGATGAATGATGAATGCTCGATGAATGTATCCTGAGGAATGTTTTCTGAAAAATTATTCCTCAGCATTTATGCTAAATAAAAAATTGGGTGTCACAGTTTTTGCTACTTAGCAATGCTTCTTCTCATATTTCAGGAAATAAGAAAGAAATGTATTACTTATTGTATAAACATACTAACTCGTTAATGATAAAGTGATGTTTAATACAAGCATTAATTCTTCTTCTTACTTCTTCGCTGCTTCTGACACTTGCGCATGTTCTTAGATTTAAATTTAACACTTTAATCTGAGCAATAAGATGTTCTCCCGCGATAACAGAAACACTTGTTGCTGAGAACCCAATTAAAATCAATAACGCAGTCCCTGCTCCATGAAATAGAACCACTAAGCCAAATTTGAAAAATGAGTCCACTTTAAAAGGGATCCAACCGTAGAATGTGAAAGGCCATCCGTTTTTCATTTGAGGATCAGCTATGAAATTTTTAAAAAACAGTCCAAAAACTGCAACGTACGCTATATTTATTAAATTTTTCATCAAGACCCTGTAAGCAAAAAACTTATTTTTATCAATGAACGGCAATACAGTAAAGCTATACAGAAGCAAGGACAAAGCTCTCATAAGGTAAGACACATAAGGAAATATTAAACATAGGCTGCCTGACCCTGGTCTTTGCCAACCTCCCCTAAATAACACCGTTTGCCATCTTTCGTATTGATTCTAAAATAGCCTTCGAAAGTAATTATGTTAAATCCGCCTTGTGGATGGAGCTCGATAAATCTGGAAGGCTTTCTAGAATCAAAACGTAAGATGTCATACGGTGCATTTTCGGGGAGGTAAAGAAGGATATCGTTTGTTGAAAATGTATGACGTCATCCTAAAACATTGAATCTTAAAATGACGTTTAAACCAGATTCTAAATTTTTTTAAGGTGTATATTGTTAGACTAATATTTGACAAGCTAGGATCTAAGAAAAAGGCAAACTCTTCAGAAACTCATGTAAATTTACCAATCATGTTCGCGATTCAAAGAGATAGTTGATACCAATGACAGGAAACCGAAAGGGTGATTTTTTTATCATAGGATCAGCATGGGAGCTGATAACAATTATTATTCTTTTATTTCTTTATTGTTAGTTAATTTCTGATAAATGAGTTAAAAATTTATAGAACGACCATCGGTGCTAAAAAAATTACCAATATTTCATACATAAATACTTCGATTATCCTAGGATTTTAAACATAAAATCAGGCTATTATCACTACAGACTTGGATTTGTCCGATTTAAGCCAGACATAATAAAACCTAAACGGATGATTTAAACAAACATTTTACAAAAAAGTGAATTTATTGAGTTATTAATTATTTTAGTGTGTAAATAAAATTGATTAATAAATAAAAACACCATTTCGGTGAAAATCAGCTTGTTATCAGTTAATTTAAATACCTGTTACAACAAATTGAAACAATTCAATGCAATAAATAGGTAATTTTGTGTGTTAGTGCAAACTAAAATTATTTAAAAGTGACATTATTTAAAAATAACTAAAATAAAACACTATATTGTGATTTTCACTATCTTATCACTCATTTTAAATACTCGCGACAACCCATTAAAACTCAATGTTTCAATAAAGTAGTGATTCTACTGAGTTCATACGCCCTAAAATTAATTAAATTAAAGCACTTCGAAAAAAATTTAAAGAAATAATCGTCATAAATAAAAAAAACCCCGATAAGGACTTTAACAACGATCAACCTTTCGTTATCAATTTCTTATTAGCGACGGTGGCGCTGCTAAGGTCTTTGAATTGCGAATAATATGGAACACCTGATAGTAGGTTGATGATTATGGTCTTGGATTAAACATATGACTAAATATAATAAATATATACTGCAATACTGCTACAATTTATACTGCCAACAATAATTGCTCTACAAAATGTAACGCAATATTATGTGTCTTAGCAATAGCTAAAAATATTTGTAAGTATGCTCCGTTAACTTATAAAGAATACCTAGAGCTCTTGGCTGCTGTTTTAATTATGGCCTGCTGCTCCTCTGGTAAAGTCCAAGGATAAGTATAAATTCCACGGTTTATACTATTCTCAATCCAGTCTATTTTCCGACAGTTTATGAACATGCTGGTTCCATACAAGAAAGTGGAAACGAAATGAGATAAATAATTGATTTGTTCGACTATCATAAATGTAGATAACTCGTTTTTATAAAGATATAACTGCAATAAATACATAAAAATAATTGTACATTAAATATTGGTGATGTCTTGCAAAAGAATTTGTCTAATAACATTTATCGGAAACGGCATATAATTAATCCTTAAGCAGCTCTGTAGATGAAAAAAATTCTGACGCAGTGATCTGCATGCCAGTTGATATTCTTTTGAAATACGTGTTCCCGTGGTCAACAAACTGTTTTATCGTAACCAGATTATGTTTTCTAACTTAAGCAGTCACTCAATTATAAAGCACTACTCGTTTATATTTTTTTTTTTTTTTGTATTTTCAAAATAAATACACTTATTATCAACATGTTTATATGTTTATACAAAATTATATCTCCAAAATTGGCAGTGCTGCACATTATTTTTTTTATTATAATTTACAATATTATATTAAATATATACAATACATACATACATACATACATATATATAATATATATATATATATATATATATATTATATAATATATATATATATATATATTTGATAACAATATACTTTCTCAATAAATAATTAATTATTATATTATTAACACCAAGTTCGTCTTTACCGAGTCTGGTAGCTCAGTGGTAGAGCGCTCGCCGAGGTCGAGGGCTTAAATCCAGCCGGGGAGGACGGGAGGTCTTGAATTCAAGGCCAGGCAACCCAGCGAGGGTTTAAGGTGTTTCCTTGGCTACTAATACGCAAATGCGGGGTTGGATCTAGTTTCATCTGAATCCACGTTATATATATATATATATATAATAATATATATATATATATATATATATATATATTATATATTATATATATGTATATATATAATATATATATATATATATATTATATATATATATATATAATATATATATATATAATAAGCATAGAAACACAAAAATCAACCTATTTTGTGAAAACTAGGTATTCGTGTCGTTGCTGAGTCAGCAAAATTTTACAAAAATCGGTAAAAGACAGGTTTAATATTTTTCGCCGCGAAGATGGTCCTGTTATTAAATGTTTTTTTTTTGAGGCGCAGAATCAAATAAACCCGAAGTAAATATGAGCACTTTAAGTACTCAAAGCCAAGGTACCTGGGTTTGAATACTGGTAAGGACGATAATTTTTTATCAGGAATATTTTGGTCTCCGGTGGTGACCGCGTCAATGTAGATGAAGAACTTGGCGTTTTGCTTCCACTGTGGGAGGCATCTTCAGGGATGTATAGGATACCATGGTATGCTCTAAAAAACTGAACTGATAACCGCGGAAGCCTACGCAGTTTAATTTTTTATTTTATTTTTACTTATATAAGTTTATAACTACAAAATAATTCTGGTATGGTGGTCTGCATGTCTGGCGAATTTCCTTTGGAATGCGTGTTTCGTGCTTAACAACTCATTTTTTGCTTAAGGTTACGGTTTCTCATTTTGTCTGTATTTTTCAAAGGAAATGCGCTATATCCTTTAAAGATAAACACTAACTGACCTTTAAACTAGTAATGCGCAGTGCCAATGTTAAAGTCATATAGTTTTGTATAACCAACTGGATAATTATGCACATTTCCTTTGACAAATATGGACAATTGAGTAACTGCTGAGGTTCTAAAGCAAAAAACCGGAATCTTGAGCAAGAAATGGGTTGTTAAGCGCGGAAACACGCATCCCAAAGGATTGTGATTCACCATGTGGACCACGGCGCCAGAATGTTTTAACTATTCCTCCAAATGGTGCATTTGTTTAACTTTTTCCAAGATTAAAAAGAATATCAGGTATCGGGGTAGAATTTTTCTGGTGAACATGCCAATATACTATACATATATGTCACTGTATCATGGATAAGTGTCAATATACTATAAATATATGTCACTGTATCATAGATAAGTATCAATATACTATACATGTATGTCACTGTATTATGGATGTGTCAATATACTATAAATATGTCACTGTCTGATATAGTGTCATCATAGTGTACTATAAATATATGTCACTGTATCATAGATCTACTAATATATATGTCACTGTATCATGGATAAGGTCTATATACATAAATATATGTCACTGTATCATAGATTAGTGTCTATATACTATAAATATATGTCACTGTATCATAGATAAGTGTCAATATACTATAAATATATGTCACTGTATCATAGATAAGTGTCAATTTACTATAGATATATGTCATTGTATCATAGATAAGTGTCAATTTACTTGTCATTGTGTCATAGATACATTAAAGCATTCATTTACGCATTCAATTGGAGCCGCATTCCCTTTGAAAAATACAGATGAAACGAGTTACGAGCAGTGCTTGAAAATGTTGAGTCTTAATATTCTTGGACCCTGACTCCAAGAATTAAAAGACAACATCTTACCGGCACTATAGATGGCATAATTTAGCCGAAAGCAGGCTCTGCTTAGAGTTAATAAAGCTTATTGATGGAAAGACGAAGTTGGTGTTGTTAACACAACAAATACGGAGCCATGTTGTAGACCATTCCACGGCGCTCACTGAATTATGACATAATTTATTATAACGGCATTATAATTAATTATGACGGCGTTATAATTAATTATTACTTCATTTTTCCTACTTTTTCGTGTAAGGGGCTTGACCCCCTCGTAAGATTTTCATCTTGAATCACCTATAATGATGCTCCCTTCTTATATACTAAAGTTACTTGCTTTTACCCTATTCACCAGTTTAGGCTTGAACTGTCCAGCTTTCAGCATACAAATTATCTTTAGCGACTAGATTGACTAGATTATCATTAGGGAGGGGTAGAAAAATTTGATCGTGATCCTAGAATTTGACGACAATAAAACTACAATAAATTCAATCTTCAGAGCCAATCTACCACTAACAAATAAATAAAACATACTTACTGGTACGAGCATGTGTATAAAAATTGCAATAAATATGACGTAAGCAAAACCAATTTTGATGTAACTTTTGAATGTCCCATCATTTATGAGGAGCCATCTGTATAGATTTGGTTTTTCACTTTCATTAGCATTAGTTTCCATATTAAATTTTCAATGTTTAGGCTAAGCAAAGATAACACTTGGCTCTTTTAACAATAACTACATTTAGATCGCATGAAATGATGATAGTGGTTTTCTACTGCCTTAAAACATTTTACAAAACTCATAAGCAACAATTCAATTAACTATAATGAGACCGCGTAATTTCAACTCGAGTAAAGTTTGCAGTTTTACACTTTATTACTTACAACATAGTAATAATATAGGTCATAAAATATGTAATATTAACATTAACTTTATGAAATATCGTGTTTAGTAACCTATTCGTTGCACAGTTTAAGTTAATTTAAACTTCATGACGATGACAAAGTGAATTATATTAATTAGGGTATTGATTTTAGTTAGAATATTTACTTTTATAGGAAAAGGTTTAAGTTCACACTAAAAATAAAAAATTGGGATCTTTTCGTCATCACATCGGTTTGCTACCCTCGCCCTACCAACTTCGGACTCGCTTCAATCACCTCAGAATATTCAATTCTTTAAAGGACGCCATAAAAATTATTTTCCGAATAGGACACCTACACCTATAGATTGATATATATATAATATATTATATATATAGTATATATATATATATATTATATATATATATATATATATATTATATATATATATATATATATATATATATATATATATATATATTTTTTTTTTTTTTTTTATTTATTTATTTATATTTATAAAGTTTCACGAAACGTATTTGTTGGTGGTTTGGGACCTCAGAGAAGGATTTTGGACACTCTCAAAGGCGCCCCCCTCCGTTACAAGCAACCTTATTAGCGCTTTTTTCAAAGAAAATACGCTAAAAGGTGACTTTGCTTTTATCGGGCACTAGATTAAAATAGTCAAACATGAATGAAAACTTTACAACAAAATAATTGACAAAATCACTTGGCCTTTGGTTATATAGAAAATTAAAGTAGTAATAGATAATATTGTTTAGGCAGCTGATTTTAGATAGGTTTTAAAAAAAGTGATATACCATGTTGGATAGTGAATGTCAGCAGCTGAGAGCTTCTATCTTTGCTTTTCTTAATGTGCTCTGAAAAATTGTTAAAATACCATTTGCTGAAATATCTGAGATTCTAAGTTAAAATGTGACAGGAGAAAAAGATGATGTTTCATAAAACAATTACTAAACAGCTTAATAGTAAAAAAATAATAACTTAAGGACTAAATTTCTTTATCACACAGAATATCTGTTAAAGACTGGTCTTTTTCATCTCTGCTTAATCCACCTTTTGAGCAAATTAGCAATCTGTATCCTGAGCTACTAATTATAGATGAACAGCTAGCTTATACGTACACCCTTTTCCCTAGATGAACCAATGACGGTTTTTAAATGCTTGTAAAAATTCTAAGTTGCTAGGGCCCCGTTTCACGGAAGTACAAGTTTTGTATACTACAAGTAAAAACCTACAAGTATACAAAAAATTGTAAGAAATCTGTTTCACTAATGTACAAGTCTAGACTAGTAATTAAAAGCGATTTTAAAACAATTTTATTATGAAGCACTAGAAGGTTACTTGTTTTTTCTCTAATTTTTCTTAAATCTCCTTGGAAACGAGCATATTTGTGTCAAACTCGAATCAAATTTGATTATCTCCACCACAAATCAAAATATTCTCTGCCACGCTCAAAATATTGCTTTAATTAAATAGAGACTGGTAGCTCTTTCTAGCTAAACTTAAGAAGGATCATCGGTCCTTTCCCATAAAGCAGGTTACCATGCTAACATCAAACTATCAAAAATTGTTGCTCTATAATATTATTAGTTTAAAGTATTAAAAGACAATATATTTTTACGCCTGGATGAGACTTGCATCAATCGATCGATTTTATTCAGGCAGGTAACCAGAAACCAGCAAAACTGAAGAAACTAGTTAAAATAACCAGCGAATTACAAAAGAAATTCACTAAGCTTGCTGACCATCGTGAATGAATTGTTCAATTTTTAAAAAAAAATTTATTGTAACAAAACTTAAGAAATTGTTATTTTATAATTATGATTATGATGTAGCTCGTTTGCCTTAAAATTTATTCTTGGCAGCTTTTAGCATATTCAAATAAGAGTAAGCTGTCGATAATATCTGAAACAAAATATACATTATTAAAACAATGTGTATAATAAACGTGAGTTATGACTGATAGTGTGCTAACGCTACGATTTTGCCAGTAATGAAAATAAAACCAAGATTATAGTTATAAGATTGTGTTTCTTCAATAGTTTACCTCGAAATTTTAATGTTTAAATAGTATCGTCAAGAAGCTTGTGATATTAATGGAAATAAGTTAAGTTATTTTCCTAGATTAGGAAATAGGACCTAGATTAAGGTTGCAAAGTGAGAATGTTTAGTACTTAAAAACATCGATGTCTAAGACCCTTTTCTGCTGCTTTTGGTAAAAATAATATATTTTTATTAACTTAAAAAAACATTAATATGTAGAGCCCGTTCATATTGATTTAGGGCCCTGATCGAATATGCGAGAGCCTTTTTTGGATCTAGTCTTTTGTATGGGGCCCTTAAAAGTTCAAGTAATATAATTAGACCTTAAAGGCAATCTTAAATCCAGGCAACAATAAGAATTGAGAATATTTTTGAGGAAATTAAAATCATTTGTCTTTAGGCTGACCTCTTTAGGCCCTATCTTTGAGTGTTGAGCCCCTTTGACTTTGGTGTAATGTAATGAATATATTACATAATTATAATAAATAAATAAATTTATATATAATAAGCTTATTTTTTTTTAATTTTCGTTGCTTCTTTTCTTTAAGTTTATATTTTGGCGGAGGGCCCAAAAAAGTGCCGCCCCCACCCTCATTGGCCAGTCCCTGGCCACTGGCTATCAATTACTCATTTAAGATCCTTGGCAATTGATTTGAAAAAAAGGGATAACTTATAAACCCTGATATAAGTGTTATCGATTGTAGCTACTATATATATCTATAAATGAACCATTTATGTAGCACCAGGTGAAACAGCCAACTGTACACTAACCTCTTGATAGGTAGCCAATAATACTTTGGCAAGTCCACCTCCCGTGAGAGTTAGAGGAGTCTGACACCTTGTCATAATTATTATCAGTGTTTTCCTGTGTTTTGTTGATATATTGTACCATTCTGACTCGTAAACAGCATTCAGTGTATCACAACTCTAAAACAGTATTGGCACTCAAGTTAATATTTAACTTAACTGTCAGGTTAGCCATATTTTTACCTTATTTGAAAACTTAACCAAGATAGATTTTGTGCCACATATACGAAACTAAAATTCAGCAATGTATTCTATTAGTCAATGTTTAATTATAGATAAAGATTTCGTGTCTGATATAAAGTTAAATGATTGTTGTGACGAAACATAAAAAAATATACGAGTAAAAATAACTAAAACACTGACGTTAGTCAGAGACAATTCATAAATTTCCGACGTTAACTTTTAATTTGTTTTTAAAGTCTTTCGTAGATGTAGGGTTGCCAGATTTCAGTCGAATCGAGCGGAACAAATATGGCAAGCGACGAGGAGAGGGAGGGGGTATACTCAACTAATTTCACTCCCGTAGCAACTTACCTATGCGCAAAATGAGGCAATAATAAATTGCTAAGCAATAAATATAAAATTTTTTATTTTTACTGTAGGGAGAAGAAAGGAAGGCAAGCATACAAAACATAGATTTTCACATTTCTTGAGAAAATCTAGGCTGATTTGGTGTAGTAGAAATACATTCGAAATGCCAAAGTTCGCAAACTCGCCCGACCTTTACGCCACAATATTTTTGTCGTTGCCAACTTACAGAGCAAGAATAAAACGAATATTAAAATGATTGACAGTATTTAGATTCGAAACTAAGCACTTTGAATTTGAACTGGTTTCATTGCCTCAAAGCCCATAAACCATTTAGTACAGCACTTTACGCAAACTTTTAGGTTTTCTACCGCGGTTATTTAAGTTACATGAAGTAGCCGTTTAAATTTTTTCGCTGACTTAGCAAATCATTAATCAAAATATATTTAATAAATATTAAGTATGTCTGTCTCTGTCATCAGAGACATCTAAAACGGTTTCGGAAACAGCATCAGGTCCTACATCTGCTTTGCCAATAAGTACATGAATTGCTTAAAAAACAATTCATAATTTCTATAGTTAAAGAGGTAAAAATAAATTCTAACTTCATCGTAGATCCTCTGTCCGTACCAGCAGAATGCAAGAGGGACCAATGTTTCGACCAAAAACATTGCCAACTGAAGCACTGCGTCGATTACTTCAAATGAATCCTGAAACGAATACATACATTCATCAAATGGCTATATTGATCAAAGAACTGATTTGGCAAATCGGCTCTAAAGGAATTTTTAAAGCTCTCTAATGAAATTTGATAATAAAGGTCTCATGAGTATGAAATTTGACTATTAAACTAGTGTTATGAGCTCATGCGACTCAAATTTATGACTGTATATTTTATATGATAGTATTTATTACTTTTCCTCACCAACTATCTACTAATACTACTACTAAAATATATGTATATAGGTATACATGTATTTCAACACCAATATTTCATCAAAATCTTACGATTCATCTTGCTGCCAGTGGGCGTATTTCCCCTTCAATCAGACATCTTAAGATATGGAGTCAGGCTTATAGGTAGCTGGAACTTGTAAGGGGCGAAAACAATCCCAAAGAAGGCGATGTGTCACACACTTTTAAAGGTTTTCCACTAAAAACTACTTCGTCAGAGGGAGCAAAATTTTTCCCAGGGACAATGCCTTCCTGGTCCCATCCTAGCTACTGGCCTGAAGTCTAATATTTAGTATGACTATGCTCCATGGAAAGCTCAATTTCCGCCACTTTAATAAAATCATATTATATTAAATAATATAGATTATCAAATCTAGAATGACTGTCTATTATTTTTATATGATATATTGCAATATCATATTTACAATCTAATCTTTTAGTTTAACTTATAATCTTTGTAAAAATTATTGAAAAATAAACAAATCTCTGTTAAATAAACTACACTTCTTAAAGGAAAATATGTTGGTATTAATATGCATGGTACTGAAACATATACAAAAATGTTATACATAGCAACCGCTCTCTAGTTCAAGCTAGCTAGCCCTAGCTATGCTTTTTGGGGGCGCTCACGTCTGTCAAATAAATATTATATTGATACAAATTAAAAATTACTGTAATTTGTTACTCTAAATTCACTTGAATAACATATTATATAATATAGTCTAAAAACAAAACTAATTACTTTGAAAATTGTAACATAGCAACACTAGTGAGAAATAAATTATTTATTTAATCAATCTAACCACAATAGACCATCTTTCAGGACCATCGTTCATTAAATATCAAGTTAAATTAGCAAACTTAGCAAACAAAGTAACCATATGATATGATATGAACCATGTTTAAAATATAAACATGGTCACATAGAATATGTAATATTCATATTAACTTTGTCATGCATAAAAAGTATAACTAAAATAACTAAGAACTTATTTTACGTTGTGCAATTACGACAATGACTCTGTAAATTGTATCCTCAATAATTAATTTCAAGTTTAATTTTTTTAAGCTGTATTGATTATTACCTATTCCTTTATTCTCACTTAATTTATTTTTTTTACAAAAAAGTTTTATACAACGAGGTTCTCCTATAACAATTCAGAATGCCAACAAAGTTATTGTAAATTAATACTTTAAATATTTTAACCGCAATTTATTTTAACCATTGGTGTATATATTATAATATATATATATATATATATATATATATATATATATTATATATATATATATATATATATATATATTATATTTACACAATCTTAAATAAATTGCGTTAATATTAAAGTTATTAATTACAATAACTTTGTGGCATTCTGAATTGTTATATAGAAACTTATTTTATAATATTTTATTATATATATATATATATATATAATATATATATATATATATATTATATATTATATATCATAATATATCTATATATTATCTAACAGTTCCTAAAATTCCCATAATTGTGTAATTATATTATAATTATGTGGCAAATTGTTGACATTCTGAATTATTATATAGAAATATATATTTATATATATTATATAATATATATATATATTATATATATATATATATATATATATATTATATATATATATATATATATATATATAATATAATTATATATATACTATATATATATATATATATACTATATATTATATATATATATATATATATATATATATATATATATATATATATATATTATATATATATATATATTATCTAACAGTTTCCTAATTCCTGATAAATAAAATTAAATAAAGTAAAAATTCGGGCAGGGGTTACTTGTATACTGCCATAAATCTACATTATAATTAATAATTATAATTAACCTAAATTTTTTAAGCTGTATTGATTATTACTTTTCCTTTATTCTCACTTAATTAATTTATTTTTTTTACAAAAAGTTTTTTACAAACGAGGTTCTCTATAACAATTCAGAATGCCACAAAGTTATTGTAAATTAATAACTTTAATATTTTTAACGCAATTTATTTTTAACATTGTGTAATATATATATATATATATTATATATAATATATATATATATATATATATATATATATATATATATATATATATATATTATATATTATTTATATATATTATATATTATATATATATATAATATATATATTATATATCTAAATAACAGTTCCCTAAATTCCTATAATTGGTGTAATTATAATTATATATTATTGTGGAAATTGTGGCATTCTGAATTGTTATATAGAACCTTATATTTATATATATTTATATATATATATATATTATATATATATATATATAATATATATATATAGTATATGTATATATAATATATATATATATATATATATATATATATATATATATATATATATCTTATATATATATTATCTAACAGTTCCCTACATTCCTATAATTAAAATTAAATAAAGTAAAAAATCGGGCACGGGGTACCTCGTATAACTGCCATAAATTACAATTATAATTAATAATTATAATTAACCTAAAATTAGTGTTTTTATTAAACGAGGCATATGCGGGAAGGAACTACAGAAAAAGAAAATACAGTGCTCTTATGTGAAGGCGAAGAACTAATATCATAAGCAGCGTTTATTACAGCGAACCGCGACTAAAATTTGAACTAAAGATAAATTTATTTGACCAATAAAGTTGCGACAGCAGACTGCATAATGCTGCTAAAGTAATATTTTGATTAAATATCATAAGGAAAAGGTAAATAAATAAATTCAATATAAAAAATTATATGTTTATTAAATAACCAAAGAAATTGAAAGCAATAATAATTATTAAAATAGCCTGACTTTGGACACCGGGTTCAACCCGAATAAGTGTCTACACGACACATTATCTGGAATCAATCTAAAAATTATCGGTTACGATATCGGTGTTCAACACCGGGTTGAACCCCCGTCTACACGGAGTAAAATTGGTGTCGAGGATTCAACCTGGTGTTCAACACAACGTGTAGACGAGGTATGAATCAGTAATGACTGTTAATGACGTCATACAAACACGCTGGAATCTACGATGATAACAAACACATACATCTCAGTCGGTCAACTAGGTAAAATGGGATATTTAGCTGAAATTTCAGTTTTGAATTTTAATGCAAACACAATCCTTTTCTGTAAGTGCAAACTATATTATTTATACTTAGGAAAAGTATACCTTTATACTTTTCCTAAGTAGTATATTATGTTACACAAGTCCTTACTTGTGTAACATAATATACTGACTAGGTAAACATTATTATAGTGCAATACACGGCAAAAATCAGTTGACAGCGTGGAAAAATAATGCCAAGGAGCAAATGAGGTTAGTCCTGGATGTTAAACCACGCCCACCATTTCAAATCGGACCAACCTCATTGGTTCCTCTACACTATTTTCCCACGCTGTCAACTGATTTTAGCCATATATTAAACTATAAACAAAAACAATAAATAACAAAAATTAAAAAAAAAATGATCATGTATTGAGCAAGTACATTTAGAAATAACAATTTTGTGTTTTATATCGAAGTGTTTTCTGATGACAGTGGCAGTGCTCCCTGAAGTCAAATAATTTGTATGGCAATTCAACTTAAACTATTTAATAGATGCCTTATGAATATTTCGCAGGAGAAAACAAATCTTATATCGATGATGAAATAGGTTACCGGAACGAGCCTCTGGACTATATTCAGACGGTGCAGAACAGAATCTATATCAGGGACTATTAGGAGTTCTATGTACTCTGTACCTACTTTGAAAATATTAAGTATATATGGAATAAATCAAACTGATAGAATTTATAAGGTGATTCAATTGAAGGGTTTTATGAATGTAATCAAATTTTTTTTTGACATGTTAAGTTATAGTCCGGAATTGACGTCATTGCAGGAATAAATAGTAAATTTTCAATGTTGACCGCCTATACTGATTCCTGCAATGACGTCACACATCATTCATAAAAAAAGTCAGGTTATAACCTCCGATTGCGTTTGTTTTGTTTACGTCGAATTGAATCACCTTATTAATTTCTATATCATCTGGAAATTATTGCATTTGTGGATCAATGTCTAATTAATCTGTCTCATTAATGTGGATATATTTACCAAAAGTTAAAGAAGCGATTGAAGAATTAGCTACCGTCGATACTTCTTATTGGATATGAATATCCCTGGACCGGTTTCGGCTTGCCCCAAAACCGGTCCAACGTTTACTCACACTTCGTGGGGTTTATCGTTCTTGTTGAGACCAGAAGTTCACTGATGTAACTTAATTATATCAAGTCCAATACTTGCTTAACACAGAAAGTATCGACGATACTTGATTTTTGAATTGCACTAATTTATTGACTATTAAATAAAGTAATTTTAAGAGAGAGGAAAAGTCTTAAAATTATTATTATTGCTTTTTTAGCTCTTCTCAAGTAGTTCAAATAATGGGAAATTCAAGCCTATATATTACTCTTTGCTGCTTTAATCATGTTGAAATAAGAGTAAGAAGTAGTTAGTATCTGAAATAAAATAATAGGGGATAACTTTAAATTGTCTTAAAATGTATAATTACACAAAATACAAAATTGATAATGTGAGGGACACCTAATTCTAAGTGCTATAGATCTGTAATTAGTTACTCATGCCTCTCTATACAACATATTACATTTGTCATTATTGATGACTCGACGTAATGGCATGTGCTACTCTGATAGGATAAGTCATAGAGATATATTACTAGAGGGGCCCTATTGGTTGAATTTTGAAACATCAAAAAAGTAACCTGACCACATTCGGTTATCATTTTCATCAAATAAACAGAACAAACAAACAGTAAATTATATAGTAGAATGATTAAAATACAAATCACAACACAAACAATTTGTGGGAAGGCCAAAACAATTGATTAAATTTTACCTCAACTCCCTCTTGGAGGAGGTTTCAATGAGGTTACACAGAGCCCCTGAGAGCCCCATAAAAATGTTTTCAGGCCTCTCAATGATTAAGATAGGCCTATGCCCCCTCTATATTATCTCTATGGGATAAGTTATAATGTGCTACTCTAATTATAATTATTAATTAATTAATTTCTAGGATACAAGTCTTATCGATGATAAAATGATAGAAGATATTGATATTTCACATTAACATTTTTTGCAGCATAGCACAGAAGTTACTTAAGCAACTTATCCACAAATTAACAGATATTCCACACCCCAACAGGTGATTTACATACTTCTTTAATTATAATCAAATTACCTCTTCGTTTTTTGAATGCAAATAATAACAATTGTACTAATTTTAATTAATACAATCAAAATTTGAACACAAATCAAGTAGATAACATTGACGTCAAACGGTAGTTATGTATATACCAAGTTAGATTGAAAAGAAATCGTTGAATGAATGTAAATACTCCTTGAAAATATACTTAAAATTATGTAAAGAGCGTGCAGATAATGAAATAATGATAACTCGAACCAATTACCAATAGAATAAGTGAAATATTTGAACGGAACTAAAGTAAACAAACAGTCCTATAAACCACAGTTTTTTCACTCAACTTAAAACACCTGTACTTTAATAATACAAACGTAAAATTTATGTTTGATTGCTCGCAATGAGCGTACAACATTCTAAATTAGGAAATAAGCTATATTTATCACAAATCCTGCCAATTCCTGAAAAAATTTGAAAAAAAACTAATGCACATCGAAAATTTCCCATAAGAAACAATGATAAGAAAAAGTTTGTTGGTGATCCGATGTCCATTTCAACAGAAGGAATCTAGGAGGCCATGAATAATTCAAGCGCGCCTTAAAGCTAATAAAAAATAAAGTACTAAACGCAGACTTACTCTTACTAGGTAGGGGGGGGGGGGTCCGTTAATATTTATTAAACTCAACATACTCTACCTCGAAACATGCAATATGATAAATGTATCAGAGGATTTTTTCATTATTCGATACTCTCATATCGATAACTGGACATATTGATTGATATAAGTACTCAACCAACGGTGCTAAGTACGAAACAGAGAAATACCCACAACTTACCCAAAGGTATAAGAAATCAGTCTCAAAGAAACGTGATGAAATTTATTTCTTTAAAATAAAATCGTTTCCGTTCCTAGCAAAATGGAGGTGAGCATCCATTACTCGCTTCTGCAAAGAGGATATTCACTTCGATTTTATGATTTTTGGGACTGAAGAGGAATTGAAAAATCTTATTGTGCTCAGAAGAAACAGTCATCGCGTAACACAGTGGACCAAGTAGGGCGAAAGATTATTGGATTATTATTAATTACAAGCATAGAGATACATTACTAGAGGAAGCTTACTCTATTTAATTTAAGATTGAACAATTGACAAACCTCCAGATAAGTAGCTAATAGCGCTTTCTTGACTCCACCGCCAGTAAGTGTAAGAGGTTTCTGACACCTAATCATTATCATTACCAGTATTTTCCTATGTCTTGTAGATAAATTATACCATTCTGATTCGTAAACAGCGTTCAGCGTTTCACAACTCTAAAATAAACATTAAGTTACTTAAGAGATGTCAGCGTCTCTCGAACTTTAATGATTTGACGAATGCCCGTCAAATGTACATATTTAGTTAGTTTATCATTTGATTATACCGAGTTTTGCAAAACACGAATAGTTGACACCATATAATTGTACGAGAGACACCTAGAAAAATGTAACAAGCAAAATGCAATGCTACATCTGGGAACTGTTCCATCATTCGAAATTCGTCATCATTGATGGTTCGACATAATGTCATGTCCCACTTTGTTTCGTTTCCTCTAATTCATCAGGGCGCCGACAGAGCCTGAACTCACTCTGACCTTCAATTAAAATTCCGAAGAATATAATGTGAAGTATTTACCAGAGACGAGCGGTGCTCTCTTACCGCCATCATTCATGGCAAGCAAATAATATCATTTGATACTACCAATTTTTTAAACATAAATAGACAACACATGACACAATATAATTGTGCGAGAGACCCCTGGGTGTCTCTCGCAGTGAGTGGGACATAACATTATGTCGAGTCATCAATGATGACGAATGTCGAATGGTGGAACAGTTCTCAGATGTAGCATTGCATTTGGCTTATACATTTCCTAGGTGTCTCTCGCACAATTATACTGTGTCATTTAGTTAGTTCTTTACTTTTAACTCGCTATTACAATTATTATTTGCCGCGTTATTTATTGTTTTTTCTGTATGATCTCTTTAAGAGTAGATAAATTGATTATTTGCAATTTAAAATGTTTCTTTAGCGAATTTTCATAGAAAAAATGAGCTTATGAGATTGAGGACATGGAGGGGGGAGGTAGATTTTATGTATGTATGTACGAGATTTTGTGTCCTTAACGTTTCTATGGGACACGATAACTTCCGAACCCTTATTTGAATCAAAATGAAACTTAGTACAAAAATCAAACTTGTCCCGAGCCCTGTGGTTTATGAAATATGTTTGACGTCATTAACCCACAAAAAATGACCCATCAAACATTTCAAAACATCTCAAATCATCGGCGAAGCGCCGAGGCTGGGATATTTGGCAGGGAAATGTACAAAGAGTGCAATCGTATTGTAAAGGATGAAAGTAGGCTTTTTACAACATTCTGAAATGTGATCTCCAGTTTTGAAAAAAGTTTAGAGCGCAGTGTCGACAAATAGGAACATTTTCTTGCGAATGCTTGTTTTTTTTAACTATAAATTTCTACTAACTATTAATATATTAATCTATTATTATAAATTAATTATATATTAATCATATTTTATTAAATATATTAAACTAATATATATCTCTTACTTTTACCAGTAATACAAGTTCTCTTGCTTTTACAGCTAAATATAAGTGTCACTTTTCCTGAATACTTTCAAGTATATTTCAAAGGGCATAGCATAAACATGGAGCATAGCATGGGAGTACAAAAGTTTACACAGAGCTGTCAGCAGAAGGAAGTGTGAATTTTTCTTCAGCGCAAGCTTGTGGATTTACTGAGCGCATTATTTTAAATTGAAAAAAAGAGAAGTGCTGAGAAGCGTAACTCTTTAAAAATGAGCAAGAGTAGGTTCGATTTTCAACAAAACAAATATTCCAAAGAATTAATTCACTCTGCTTTTGAGTCTATTATTATTCAATAATAGATCTAAAAGCAGAGTAAATTAATTCATAGTTATTTTATAACCCTAAAATATTACAACGCTAATTTTTACCTAGTCTTTAATAGTACTTCTTCTGTTTTTCTTGTAATTCTTCTTTCTTAGTACCTACTTCGTGCTTCATCTTTGGATAAAATTATTATTATGAACTTATCACAGTTTATCACATCCTATTAAGTTTTAAAAATTTAAAGTTAATAATTCATACAACTCTAAGTGGCACGTTTGATGTATCGTCCACAGTCTACGAACATAATTATTGTTAGACCACAAAATAACTTTAGAAGAAGTTTAATATATTTCGGTTGCGACCGTGTCGACTAAGATTTTAAAGCTTGTGACTCTTTGTTTTTACTTGGGCGTTGATGTTGACTCGGAGCAATGACTCAGAAATAAAAAAGTATTGCTTTAAAGTGACTTTCTTCGAGTCAAAATTCGTGATACTCTTCGCCTCTAAAGAGGGTACACT
This sequence comes from Microvelia longipes, assembly GCA_018340805.1. Taxonomy (NCBI): domain Eukaryota; kingdom Metazoa; phylum Arthropoda; class Insecta; order Hemiptera; family Veliidae; genus Microvelia; species Microvelia longipes. The sequence continues at coordinate 54,843,775 of JACMZG010001863.1, forward strand.
GCGGAATCGAAAAGTCGTGAGCTTTATCTACCAGTCAACCCAAGTCCATGATTTTTAACTGGTCTTGACAACACTCAAAAAGAATGAAAATACCGAAAGGCCTAATACACAGCCCTAAGACAACCCTTAGTATAAAATATAATATGCGAACTGTAGGATGTAAATAAATGCTACCACCAAAAGGAAGAAAATATATATGCAAAGCCAACTACAATAGTCTTTAAAATAAGGATCACCACAATAACACCAGGAACTGCAATAAACTCAACTTACCTCAACACAGGCTCACCTTAACTACAAATACCCATTAATCTGGCGAGGAAAAGCTTCCAATAATCTATCACAGCATCCTACTCTGCGCTACCTGAAGACTCCTCTATACCTTAATATGTTAAATGTGTTCAAGCTATATTTAAAGCTATGACTCATAAGCCTATTACTCAATAGACGAGTTCCTGACGAGGATAGGATTTGTTATTTTAGTCTTAATATTTGACGTCGCTAGGACAATTATTACTTGGTCATATAACAGCGAGATTAAGAGCTATTACTATGCTATTACTCAATAGACGAGTATCTTGGAGGATAGGACTTTATTTATTTATGGTCTTAATCATTTTGGACTTCGCTAGACAAATTGTACTGGATTAGTAAATACAGGAGACCATTAATATTATTATTATTATTATTTAAAACAATGGCACACAACAACATTAAGATCCAATCATTTTGCAAAATACATACTTCATCATGGATGCGTTGTCCGTACCAACAATAAGCGAGCGGGAACATTAACACGACTGGAAGCATTACTAGCTGAGGAACTTTCACCATCAAATCTATTCTTGCGTCCTGGACAAATAATTATAAAAGCCAAATCAAGCATTTTGCCACTAAAGCTGCATTAAAAATGTTTTTTGAAAGTGAATCCACTGTAAAACGAAGTTGCTCATGGCATTAAAAAACCACTTGTTGAATACGCTTCACTGATAAGTTTGTTTTCATTTTATAAGCATCAGTTAACTGATGATTAAATAAAGGGAATTAAGGAATAATACTATAAAAGTTCTTCATATATTATTGACCTTTAGCGTATTTTACCGTAATTTAGTCACACTATGTGCACATTAATGACGCACAGAGCTATAATTGCTATCCAACAGCATTATTATACTCATTGATTCCTGCAAAACGTGGAAATATCTGTAAAAGAGAAAACTTTATTAGCATTGGCACAATAATAACACAAGCTTGAAAGTCTCTCGGAAAAACTGGAATTTGTCCAGCAGGGTGAGTGAGCATTGTCCTAATGGATGGTTAATTAGCACTTAAATCATTACAAAAATAAATTTTAAGAATTAAATGAGCTAATGAGATGGGGTACGAGAAACCAGGTTGTTGCTCTGAAATGAACTTAAAATTTGCTAAATAAAGGGCCTACGGCCCTCGCAGGATTAGAGCATGAAGCTTGTTGGTGCTAACTAATAATTATGGTTAAGAGAAGAGAGGACAACTTCATTTTCTCCAATGAATTTCTACCACCTTGTCAATAAATTAAGTACCCATAATAAGTACCAATAATTTTTTTTGCAATAAGTAAGTTAAGTTCGCACGAAACCACAGAGTTGATATACTAGTTTCGCTAGAAGGCTGAGGTCAGATTAACCTATGAATCAATAGGCGCTTGGTGCCTGATATACATATAATATACTATATATTTATTATATATATATATATATATATATATATATATATATATATATAATATATATATATATATATATATATACATGTGCATAATTACATAATACATACATATATCTTGGGGATCATTAATTTTTTCATCATAAGTTTTTAAAATGTTTAATTTATCAGAAAATTGATACCGTTATCATTTTTTTAAAAAAAAGAAAACAAAATAAATTTAAACAAACAGCACTAATACACAAGTTAGAACAGGTAAAAGACTGATCGTTCGGGGTTTTTATGATCTTATAGAGAGAGATTTTCCATTTTTTCAGACATAAAACAATAAATAAAGTCAGTGGCGTAGCCAGGATTTATTTCGGGAGGGCTGAATGTTAAAAATTGTATATATATATATATAATATATATATATATATATATATATTATATATATATTATATATATTATATATGTAATATATATATGTATATATATATATGTTATACATATAATATATATATATATATTATATAATAATATATATATATTATATATATTATATATAATATATTTATATAATATATATATAATATATATATATATATATAATATATTATTATATATATATATATATAATATATATATATATATATATATAATACATATATATATTATTATATATTATATATATTATTACTTATATATATATATATATCATATCTTTCAATTTATGTATATTTTTTTTAACAGGGTGTTTCATATAAAGTGTCCACCAAAGAAGGAGGTGATAGTACTCCTCAAAGGGAACAAAAATGATCTATAATAAAACCCCGATCAGCAACCGTTTCCACACAGGTCAAATTTAATATTTCAAAAAAATATTTGACCTCACATCATAAAATTGTTGATAGCGTTAAACTATTTTAAGCCAGAAGGCGAAATTGGTTTCGTTTGAAAGCTGAGTAATTCCTCCTAAAGGACAAACTACTAACTATGTCAAATATTTGGGAACTACTGCCCAAAAATTTGCATGAAAAAAGTTTTTTTGGAAAAAATGAATTTTATGGAATTTTTGTGGTAGGGCATTGGAGGAAGTAAGAGATAAGCAAAAGTTTAGCCAAGAACGGGAAAAACTTCTCTTATGATTGCCCTTTAAGTAAATTTAAATATTTTTATACATTCAATAGTCAAAAAATATAAGCTATTTGTTGCTAGAAAGTTGCAAAAACTGATCATTTTTGTCGTAAAAAGAGAAAATAATGTATACCTCAATGTAAATATTTTTTTTTCGAAAATAAACTAATAACGCGATTTATAGACTCTAGGAGGTAAAATAAACATATTTTTATTCTTACACATTTTTCACTAATCCACTCTTTCTTCTGTTTTAGAGATTTTTAATTATTTTATGTACCACGTAATTAACATTGTAGAGATATGCAAAAATGCCGAAAAATAACAGTTTTTTCAACTTCTAGGAAGAATGGCTTAACATTTTGACTATTGAATGTATGATGAAGTTTAGATTTTCTTAAAGGGTAAGCATAAGAGAAGTTTTTCCGTTCTTGGCTAATCTTTTGCTCATCTCTTACTTCCTCTAATGCCTTACCACAAAAATTTCATAAAATTCAATTTTTAAAAAAAAATATTTTTCATGCAAATTTTTGTGCAGTAGTTCAAAAATATTTGACATAGTTAGTAGTTTGTCCTTTAGGAATTTTACTAAGCTTTCTAACGAGACTAATTTCGCCTTTCTATCTTGAATAGTGTAAACACTATTAACAATTTTATAATGTGAGGTCAAATATTTTTTTTAAATATTAAATTGAACTTGTGGGAAACGGTTGGAGATCGGGGTTTTATATTATAGAACAATTTTTGTTCTCTTTGAGGAGTACTATCACCTCCTTCTTTGGTGGACACTTTATATGAAACACCCTGTATATTATGACATTTATATTATAAGTTTTATTGTTAAAAATATATGTTATGTAATTTATTATTTTTATATATTTTTATAGGGTTTATTTTTCACACATTTATGCGGTTTAGGTTATGTAAAAATTTCGGGGGGGCTGAAGCCCCTCAGCCCCCCCCTGGCTACGCCACTGATAAAGTAATAAATATGTTAAAAAACAGGTAAAATCCGTGGACCTTTTGTCAACAGGAAGAGCGTCTTACCCGGAACAACGAAGCGTATTAACAGGGCGTTTCTCAATGAAAATAGGGACCACAACAAAACAGCGTAATATTGCGGGAAAGCGTTTTAAGCGGATTCTCTTCTTATATATATATATATATATTATATATATATATATATATAATATATAATATATATAATATATATATATATTATATATATAATTATATATATTATAATATATATAATATATATATTATATATATTATTATAATTAATATAATAAACTATAATATAGATAATATAATATAATATAATATATATATATATAATATATATATAATATATATATAATATAATATAATATAATATAATATAATATAATTATAATATAATATATATATATATTATATATTATAAATATATATATAAATATATATATATATATATATATTATATATATATATAATATATATTATATATATATATATATTATATATAATATTATATATATAATATATATTATATATATATATATATAATATATATTATATATATAGTAGTAAATAATGTAACGGGTACGGTAAGTAACCAAACAATTCTTGCGGAAGTCCGCTAGCTAGCTGAGTGAATTTTCTTCGAAATGCGCCCTTTCTTGCTTATTAATCAATTACCGAAAGTTTTCGGTATTTGCTTAATAACCTGAGCAGTAGCGTCACAACAAATAACAAGTTGTAACGCTACTGCTTATGTTGTGAAGCATATAACGAAGACTTAAACAAGAATTAGATTGATAACCAAGAAAGCACGCATTACAAAGGAAATTCGCCCGGGTTGCGGACCCCCGCGCGAATTTGTTTACTACAGTCTATCGTTTAGTTTAAAAACTTTGACAGGTCAGTTTAGACACCACTGATTCTTAAGAAAAAAATCTCTGCAAGAAGAGAGCGGGAAAAAACTATGTAATCAAATCAGGTTATTTTACCCGTATTTTCTTGGCGATGTTTTTTTACATTTCTTTTGTGTAGTTTTGTTATATAATATCATTTTTAAGATTAATTTGAAAGTAGTTTTCAAAACGATGTAATCAAAAGAAGAACCACAAACAAGTGAACGATTGCTGGGAAAAAGGTTTATCCCTACAGCGGTTATTGTGGTAGGGATATTTTTTCTCTTTTTAAGAGAGAGGTTGGCAGCGGCTTCTCTGATTGGTCAATCACCAAAATACTTATGACCTTGGGGATTTTTAAACTAAACGATAGACTGTAAAAACAACACGCTTAATAACAATAAATTTTAATCTTTAATTACTTTTCTTTCATTTTTGTAGCATTCATAACTTAATAATCTCATAAAAGGTAAGAATAACATTAATACGTACAATTCACTATTACACAATAATAAGGAACTAACATTTGGCTCGATATGTTTATAACCTGACGATATGAAGGATATAGTAGTGTTATGAGAGCTTGAGGAAGTAATAGAAGGGGTCGCAGCGATAGTTCTTTTCATTGGTATGGTATCATACGTTCCTTTCCTTTATATGAGATCCTTGTCTAGTTTGAACCTTGCAAACTAAACAAATATTATTATTAGTTTGCTTAAATTATTCGAATGTACTTTAAATTAATATGAACATTACTGTATGATAACGAAGTGATGATGGATACAAGCGTTTACTTGCTGACTAAACGTTTCTTGATTTCCCTTATGATTGACACATTTCCTCAAATTCAAATTAAGCACTTCAAGTTGACCAATCAGATGCTCTCCCGATACGATAAGAGTGCTTGTTGTGATGACCCAAAATAAAATTATAATAAATGCTGAAACCGCTTGTAATGCGGATACGAGAAGAAATTTCGAAATTGAATCCACTCCGAATGGCACCCATCCAAAGAATATCATCGGCCAGCCGTGCTTCATCAATGGATCTGATATAAAATTTTTTAATAATAATCCCCAAGATCCAAAATGGCCCATACGGGTAAACAATTTCACCAAAAATCTGTAATTATAAGAAAAAGTTGCTATTAATGATTAATTAATTTAATAATTAACTCCATGACTATTTTTAATTCTATAAAACAGTCACTAATTATATTACAGTATGAAATAAAATTTTGGAACCCAAGGAAATTATATTTTGTTCCCCGGAATAATTCGGGGGGACATCAGTTGTGATTTTCTGCGTTCTAAGATTTATGAACCTTTTGGTCATAAGATTTACAGGACAATGTAGTAGAGTAAAACAACTATCGGACTCGTGTTTTACTCTGCGGCTGATCAATACTGACTCAGCAAAATTTTAAAATTATTATTTCTATTTTATTTATAAAAATTCAGAAAAAATCGAACAGATGTTGAAGACTCAAGACAACAAACATTTTAGTTCTGATCATTTTTTCCGATATTCCTTTATATTTTAAATACAGTTTATCTAAATATCAGGGAGAGAGTGAGTGTTTTGTTTATAAAATCATAAAATAGCCCTCCCCAAGAGCGGGCCCGTAGCCAGGTAGGGCCCCTTGAAAAAAATTTGCCCCCTCTGACTATGTAGATTTCTATAGAATTTCCTTATAGATGTGTAAATTTCGGCCCTCCATACAAGTTTTGGCAGGCTAAAGGCCTGCTCTAAAGGCAGAAGCTAGATTCCGCCTCGGTTTACGTCGCTCAAACAAGTTACTTAGCAACATTATTTGTAAAGCATTGCATAACAGATAAGAGATCGATTAATCCCGTCCTCAATATTATTAATTATGCCGCCTGCGGCCTCCGTGGTTAAATTTGTCAAAGCTTCAGTTCTTATACTGACCTTTGACACCAAAAAAGTCTGGGATTAACATTCCAGGTTCTCTAAGATTATAAGATCTGTTAAAACAAATTATCGCCAGTTTTAGACAATACTTAAGTTATTCCCCCTGGGGTCATCCCTGACGATACCTTGATATTGTTGTTGTTATTATTATTATTATAATTAAACCTTAAAATCAGAGTAATCACCTTGAAGTTTTATCTGCAGTTTCAATAATATGGAGCTGTTGCTTTGAAGCAGTCCAAGGATACGCATAAACACCCTGATTTAGTTTGTCTTCTATCCAGTCAAACTTATCGCTGTGCCTGAACAAACTTATTCCCAGTATAGCTCCAGAGATGTATTGTGAAAAAAAGTGGATCAGTTCAACTATTGTAGTAGAGGTGATTTCATTACGGCTCACAACAACCTAGAGATAATATTAATTATTTATTTACGTGGCCTCTGATGAAGGCCACGTAAATTCTATTACGTGGCCCCGTTTCATGAAAGTACAATTCTTGTTTAATACAAGTAAAAAGCTACAAGTTTACTATTAATTGTAATAAATTTGTTTCACTGATGTACAAGTGTAGACTACAGTCTATCGTTTAGTTTAAAAATCTTGACAGGTAAGTTTAGACACCAAAATCCCTGCAAGAAGGGAGCGGGAAAAAACTATGTAAACAAATCAGGTTATTTTACCCGTATTTTCTTGGCGATGTTTTTTTACATTTCTTTTGTGTAGTTTTATTTTAAGATTAATTTGAAAGTAGTTTTCAAAACGATGCAATCAAAAGAAGAACCAAACAAAGTGAACAACTGCCAGGAAGAAGGTTTTTTCCCTACAGCGGTTATTGTGGTAGGGATTTTTTTCTCTTTTTAAGCGAGAGGTTGGCAGCGGCTTCTCTGATAGGTCAATCCCCAAAATACTTATGACCTTGGGGATTTTTAAACTATGCGATAGACTGTAGTAATTATTAGCGATTTTCATACAATTTTATTACAAAGCACCAGTAGGTTACAAGTTTTTTCTTAAATATCCTAGGAAACGAGCATATTTGTGTCAAACTCCAATCAAATTTGATTATCTCCCCCACAAATCTTACAAACTATTGTACAAAACAACTTGTAACCTCACGAATATCATTACAATTATTTGTAACCTACAAGAGTTGCTGTAAATAATGTGTCAAAATATTATTAAAACCCAGTTTCATTCATATGAGTGAATTATTTCGAATGCAATTATTTTTAAAATGCGAGAAGTAATATCCATAAAAAAACGTTTTACAAACTCATATTGAGCACTAGATTACTAATAAACTAAATGTTTGCGATAAAAATTAATTAATATTAATTAAATAATTAATTATTAAAATGAACTAGTAACTCAGTCTACCTAGGTTCGGAATTGGGTAGAAATTTTACAAATGAATGTTACAAGTAATTGTAACAGACAAGACAATATTTATGAAATAGATTAAAGTGAACTACATGAACTAAGAACAACATTGTTGAATAGTGTAATAAAGGGAGCGAGAACCAAACTGTTGTCCAGCATAAACCTAAAAATTAATTGATTACTAGATTTAAAAAAACGGGTACGGGGTACCTCGGAACTTTTCCTCATCACATCGGATTTGCTGCGCTCATCGTTTCTACTTCGGACTCGCATTGCTCGTCCTCAGATAGTAAATACCGTTTTATTCCCAGCGATCACCCATCCTCACTGACCTCGCTTGGTGTTGCTTAACTTTTATGATCCAACAAAAATAATGGATATACTTGTTTTATTGGAACGAAACTTAGTGTACTTTTTTATTAAGTAAATGTATTCACTGGTACCAAATGTCAACTCGATTGGACCATTTCCCGATTTTTTAAATTGTTTTAAAAAAAATTGAGTACAAGTCATTTGATAAAAATTGAACTAATGTGATGAAACTTATCACGTATGTTAGTCTTATACATGGCTACATGCGTGCCAGATTTCAATCAGATTGCATTTCATCAGATCATTTTTCCGTGTTTTATGATTTTTTCGAAATTTTCGCTGTCATTATTGCGGGTCATTAATGACGTCATAAAAAATAATTTCCGAACAACACAATTACAGCAGTAGAGTGAGATTTGTTCAAAGTTATACTCACTAGCATAAATACACTGGGTGCTACGATGATAACAGACAGACACACGCAAACACACACAGGCGCATACTCAAACACACACCTACACATAACAGACAGACAACTTTGTGAAAACCTCTCAGGAGGCCTTAAAAACACCTGAAACGGATAATTTCGGTGACATTCGAGTTTTTTTTTGCAAACAATACTTTTCCTATATACCTACGGTATTAGGCCAAGAGCCCAGGGGTGTTTTTTGTTAATAAAAAGTGTTATGGCTGGAACCGGTCTCAGTTTTTCGTAAATATCTTCCTGAACAAGGATCTGCAATTCTGCCGACTCGTATCGGATGGGTGTCCCAGGCAGAATGCACTTTACGTGTCAAATTTACCACCGAAGTTAATAAAAAGTGTAATGGCTGGAAACGGGTTTAATTTTTCGTAAATACCTTCCTGAACAAGGATCTGCAACTCTGCCGACTCGTATCGGATGGGTGTCCCAGGCAGAACGCACTTTACATGTCAAATTTACCACCGAAGTTAATAAAAAGTGTAATGGCTGGAAACGGGTTTTAATTTTTCGTAAATACCTTCCTGAACAAGGATCTGCAATTCTGCCGACTCGTATCGGATGGGTGTCCCAGGCAGAACCTTTGACCCCTAAAGTGCGTTCTGCCTGGGACACCCATCCGATACGAGTCGGCAGAATTGCAGATCCTTGTTCAGGAAGGTATTTACGAAAAATTGAGACCGGTTCCAGCCATTACACTTTTTATTAACAAAATACCCCTGGACTTTTAGACTATATAAATAAGGAAAAGTAATAAAAAGTAATTTAATAATCTTACCGGCAGAAACAAATGAATCAATGCTAAAGCTGTGTAATAAAGAATGACGCCAAATTTTAGGTAACACTTGAGGGTATTATCATTCCTTAAGAATCCCCTACTCCAATATACATGTTCCTTCTTGTTTTCTGTTGAGTGGTCCATTTGAATAGATTTCCCTTAGATTCCAAGCAATAACTTATATTTTCTATTTATTTTTATTATATTTTTTTTTTATAATTCTATCTTCTGGTTCTTAAACTTAAAGTCTTAACTTTTATCCCATCTCAGGGGTCAGAGGTCTAAATATTATACAAGGGACTAAAGAACATAGCCTTGTAGGATAAAATTAAAATATAACATACGCGGTAGTAAATGTGTATTATTTGGAGAGACGCAGGAATAGGAAAAAGGAAAATAAAAGATAATGATTTAAATGAATAAAACCGATAGCTGATTGGTTGACTTAGTAACTTCCATATTTATTTACTTACCAATCAAAAACTAGTATTTCCAAATAGTTTTTACTTATACTCAATTATAACGTAGGTATATAGGAAAAGTATTGTGTGTGCAAAAAAATCCGAAACCGGGATGACACCTGAGTTATCCGTTTCAGATGTGTTTTAAAGACCTCTTAAGTGGTTTTCACAAAGTGCGTGTGTCTGTTTTAGCGAATTTCCTTTAGGCATTTTTCTATCTTCCAAAGAATTTATGTTAAAGAGAAAAACATAGTACAAAAATTAATCTTTAGGTTTAGTTGCGCTATCAGAAAAATATGTGTATGACTTCATTAACCCGCAATAATGGCAACTTTGCGAAAACCAGTCAGAAGGTCTTAAAACACCTGAAATGGATAAATCAGGTGACATCCCGGTTTCGAATTTTTATGGATTTCTACGGTATAAATGAGGAAAAGTAGAAATTGAATTTTATATATTTTAGAGGATTTCTTTCTAAATATTATAAAAAAAAACTAAGAAGGATGCCGGAAAATTAGATTCCGGTAGTATCTAAATCAATTGGACATGACCTCCATCGATATATTGTATAATATTTGGATATGACGTCCATCGATATATTGTATAATATTTGGACATGACGTCCATCGATATATTGTATAATATTTGGACATGACGTCCATCGATATTTGTTATATACATGACGTCCATCATGACGTCCATCGATATATTGTATTTGGATACGTCCATCGATATATTGTATATATTTGGACATGACGTCCATCGATATATTGTATGGACATGACGTCCATCGATATATTGTATAATATTTGGACATGACGTCCATCGTATAATATTGGATATACGTCCATCGATATATTGGTATATATTTTGGACATGACGTCCATCATCGATATATCTTGTATAATATTTGGACATGACGTCCTCGATATATTGTTAATATTTGGATATGACGTCATATATATTGTATAATATTTGGACATGACGTCCATCGATATATTGTATAATATTTGGACATGACGTCATCGATATATTGTATATATTTGGACATGACGTCCATCGATATATTGTATAATATTTGGACATGACCTCCATCGATATATTGTATAATATTTGATATGGATATATTTATAATATTTGGACATGACGTCCATCGATATATTGTATAATATTTGGACATGACGTCCATCGATATATTGTATAATATTTGGACATGACGTCCATCGATATATTGTATAATATTTGGACATGACGTCCATCGATATATTGTATAATATTTGGACATGACGTCCATCGATATATTGTATAATATTTGGACATGACGTCCATCGATATATTGTATAATATTTGGACATGACGTCCATCGATATAAATATTTGGACATGACGTCCATCGATATCTTGTATAATATTTGGTCATGACGTCCATCGATATATTGTATAATATTTGGACATGACGTCCATCGATATATTTTATAATATTTGGACATGACGCCCATCGATATATTGTATAATATTTGGACATGACGCCCATCGATATCTTGTATAATATTTGGACATGACGCCCATCGATATCTTGTATAATATTTGACACCCATCGATATCTTGTATATTTTGGACATGACGCCCATCGATATCTTGTATAATATTTGGACATGACGCCCATCGATATTTGTATAAATATTGGAATGACGCCCATCGATATCTTGTATAATAATTGGACATGACACCCATCGATATCTTGTATAATATTTGGACATGACGCCTATCGATATCTTGTATAATATTTGAAATTTCGCATAGAAGAAAAGTAATAAAAAAAATTAACAAAACAATATTTTCCTTATAGCTAAACCATAAACCCTACAATGCCTATCGACATGATTTCTAAGCACGTATCATTACACTATTTTTTTAATTTTATTTTCTTTTTCTTATTACGTATTTAACACTTTCATTTTTTTAAAAAAAAAGTTTTATTTTGACATTTAAAATTATGAATATTTAGCAAAAAAAACTTTTTTTAAATTTTAGACGTCAATTATTCTAAATAGTATTTTTGATAATGCATTCATTGGTCAACAATTTAATAAGTTTTATTTATTCTATTAATAAAACAGTAGGATCAATCAACAAATTTTATTAAGTTTATAACAATAATAATGTTTAGTTTTTTATTGGAATTTATAAGTTGGATTAAATTTAACAACTTTTCTATTGAATATTTTACTAAGTATATGTTTATTAATGGGCTTCATTTCTTTAAAGGGAAAGAGACTAAAACTATAGTTTTAGTCTCTTTGTTTAAAGGACATTGAGGCTGGCAAGTGTGGATGATTATAAATCCACACGTTTTATCGTTAAGACTTTACTTAAATTCTTCAGTAAATTCTTTATTACAGGCATAAGCTAAAGTAATAAAGAATTGTCTTAAAATTGCCTGACGTAATTAATAGTTATTTATGCACCAAGGGAGTAAAATAAAAAATGCTATTATTTCCCTGAGCAGTTAGTTGGTTCCTAAAGTGTAAGCCGAGGGAACCAAATCATTTAACTCCCGAGGCAAAACCGAGGCAGTTATGACTATTAACTCCCGAGGCCAAGTCGAGGGGGGTTATTGCGAGGGAGAAATAGCATTTTACTCTCAAAGTGCATACAGGATTTTATTTCCAGACGTTGACGTCATTTATTTATTGCTATATTCTTATTTTCATGCGTTTTGTTGTATTTTATTCTTATTTTGTTTTGGGTCGCCCCCTATAAATTTTAGGGGTGCTGCCCCAGGGAAAGTGTTACAAAAATTGATAGGTCCCCTGTACAAATTTAGAGGATACCATTCCCCTAAAAAATGGATATAATTGGCTCCAATAATAGGAAACACTTTTTCTCGCTTATGGGAGTGAAAAGTGCTTCTTTACTCCCTAAAAACTTGCCAATAAATTTCACATTATGCAGCGTCTGGAAATAAAAACTTTTTTTAGTAACTCAAAGTAATGCTTATGGGAAATAGTGGTCACATGAATTTCCTCTAAAATTATTCTCAAGTTTTACTAAACTGTTATATTATTTTTTCGGGCAGCTGTAAAGTAAGTACTTTACATTCTCAAAAAAGTCGGTGAAATGCGTTTTTTAACGTCTACGACAGTTTCTTGTTTTTTATACTCCACGACAGTTCCGTAGTTTCTTTCCGTCTACGACAGTTTCGTAGCTTTTTATCGTCTACGGCAGTTATGTAGTTTTTTACTGTCGGAAACTGTAAAAAACTACGAAACTGTCAAACGAAAATTAGAAATACATCACAACCCGTTGATATGAACCGTAGGAAAATAAAATTTTATTCAATAAAATAAATATACTTATATATTTTAGAAAGATATACACACCGAATTTCGACTCGATTAAATTTGCTTTTGACTTTTTAACAATTTTTTAAAAAACGTATATATGTCATTCAATATAATTTGAACTAATAATGGTAATAGGATGAAACTTGGCCCATTTCTTGGTATTATATACGGCTGTACGCGTAACAAAGTCAATACGATCCAATCATAATTCTATGATTATGAATTTCGAAAATTTCGCAAGTCATTTATGTAGCTTATGACGTGATAGAAAGAAATTCCGGGTAGGACAACTAAAGATAGCATAACTGAAGATTGATTATTGTTTTTAACCTTATACTAAGTTTCAACTCGGTTGCATGGACACACTGGGAGCTACGATGATAACAGACAGACAACTTTGTAAAAACCACTAAGGAGGTCTTAATCCAGGAGAAATCTCGGTTTCGGATTTTTGGTAATTTAACCTCAAAAATTTGTTTAGAGCGTAGTAAAATAAGTCAAATCAACCTGCATAGTTCGTTTCGTTTTCCATTCAAGGATTTCTAATACATAAATGACAATATCAACCCGAATATAAATTTTCAATTATTTCCAGGACGTTGCTGAAAGGCAATGAAGTATTAGATTGAGCTGTTGTTTTGATAACCACAAGGGGATCTTGAAGCGTGAGAACATCAGACACTTGTTCTTATAGAGTCAAGTGCTCACTCGGGTAAGCCCTCTGCGAGAACCCTCGTCAATTAAATTGATTGTTCCTTACACCCTAACATTTCCCCCTAGACAATGATATCTACAATCCACAGCTGTCTTTTTAAAAGAGGATATCAAAGGACAGTCAATTAATTTTTACCACAGATCATTGAAAAGTATTGAATCCTGCTTCAGGGGAATATAGGACCTAAAGGTTCAGAGCTGGGCCCTAACATAATTTCAGGGATCATGGTCAAAGAATTGCAATATTTAAAGGGATTTGTAGTGTCATTACCCTCAAAACAGATTGAAAACTGTGTCGAAATAGTTGGGAAACAGAACAAATGGAAGATTGTGAACAAGTGTTTTTCTATCAGGATTTTCCGTGAACCTTTGAAAAATTATCCTGTATTTGTTGAGAAAAGTGTGGAATCATTGTTCTCATACAAAGCCGGTGGAATGGAGTTGGTCGCTATCGGATGAATTGGTCCCGAGAGCTAATGTTGACAAATTAACTTTGACAGCTTAATTTACTGTTTTTATATCGAAATAAACTATTTAATTCTAAATTAATTATTTTTATTGCGATTTATAATTATTTTTCTTAGAGGCCGACAAATATAACATGTCCGAAGTCAGGTTCAGGGGGGTTAACTTGAATGAGAAAAAGTTTAGATTCGATTATTGCAAGCTACTAGAAATCAGCGCTACTGTGGACCTGTACGGAGAACTCATGAACTAACCCCTGTGCTTTCCAAACATAACCGATTATTTTTACTTTTCCTATATACCGTAAGGAATATAGGAAAAGTATTTAAGGCATTTTAAGGCCTCCTGAGTGGTTTTCGCAAAGTTGTCTATGTCTGTATGTGGGTGTGAGAGTGTGTGTGTCTGTTATCATCATAGCGCCCAGTGTATTTATGTTAGAGAGTTGAAATTTTGTACAAAAATCAGTCTACCGCTGTAGTTGTGCTATTCAGGAAATAATTTTGTATGACGTCATTAACCTGCTATAATGACTCAATAATAAATTTTAAAACGCGGAAAAATGATGCGATCGGTTTGAGATTTTGCACGCATGTGACTATGTATAAGACTAACATATGTGCCACGTTTCATCTTATTATCAGCATTAGCTCAATTCTTATTAAATGACTTGTGTACGTTTTTTTAAAAAAAATGGGAAATGGTCCGATTGAGTTGAAATTTGGCTCAAGAGTATATTATTACCTAAGTTTCGTTTCAATACAACAAGTATATCTATGATTATTGTTGGATCATTAAAATTAAGGAGCATTGAGCGTGGTCAGTGCAGTATGGGTGACAGCCGAGAATGATACGGATGCATTTACTATCAGAAAACGAGCGAAGCGAGTCGATAGGCGTGTTGCAGTATATTAATGTCAGTTTGTGACATTTCATAGACAGATAAATTTGTCATGGATTATCAGTTTTTTGTATTTTGACTTTAATAGAGTTTTTTCTCAAATAGTTTAAAAGTGAGTTTCTTGTGAACATTAATTGGTTACGGGCCCAGATACGATGGAAATATCTAAAGTGTGTAATATTGGATTACTGGAAGGGAAGACCAACTGGGCAACATGGAAATACAAGGCACACATATGTTTAAGAAGTATACCAGGTGCCCTTGACATACTCACAGGTAAGGTGGTAAAACCTCAACTTGTTGAAGGAGCTACACAAAATATTATTGATGTTTATAACAATGAATTGGAAAAATTTTACAAAATAGATGGCAATGCATTACTTGTTATGACAACAAATATGACACAAGATACATTAGAAAAATAATGAGATTTACATCTTCCAGAGAAGTGTGGCTAGAACTACATCGTCTGTTCGATGGGATCTCAGAGGACAAAATATACGATCTCACTCTGGAATTTTTTAGCTTTAAGAAAAAATTAGAAGATGACATTGCAACACATTTGTCAAAAATTAAAAACTTATGGGTTAGATTGAAGGAAGAAGTAAGTAAAGATATTAAGAACTCATTGCCAGAAATTTTTATCATTTGTAAGATATTGGATACTTTGCCAGAGGAATATTTTTCTTTTAAATCGAGCTGGTTACTGATGTCAAAAGAAGACAGGACGTTGGATAACTTAACTAACCAGTTGTGTGCTTATGAAAAGGCGTTAGCAAATAAAGTAAACAAAGATAGTAGTGGTGATACATGTCCCCAAGAAACATTGGCCACTAATAGTAAGCAGTCAGGCATTACGAGTAATTTCAAGCCTAGACCTAGAACTTGCAACTATTGCTTTAAAAAAGGACACATGGTACGTCAGTGTCGTAAGTGGATCCAAGATGCGAGACCTAGACCAGGACAGAGTACAGCACAGTCAAGTGAAACTTCAAATTCTTCAAACAGTATGACTCTGTTTGCCTCTGCATCTCAAGTTATGATTGGTGAGAATGACGAAGATCAATGGTGGGTGGACAACGGAGCCACGTCTCATTGTACAAGTAGGAAACATCTGTTTCTAGACTATGAACCATTTTCTACCAGGCTTGGAGTAAGCACAGCTAGTGGAGAGAATATTGAAGCTCTTGGCAAAGGTACAATAGAGATTAAGGTAGCTTATAGAGGACAATGGACTAAATTAAAACTTTCTGATGTTTGGTATGTACCTAAAATTTGCAAAAATCTTTTTTCAGTACTGGCCGTTCAGGATAAGAATCCTAGAAGTAAATTTTTCTCTAACTCAAAAACTTGTTGTTTATCGTTAAGTAAAGATGTTAAAGTCTTTGGAGCCAGGAATAGGTTTGGAGGGCTTTACAAGTTAGCAGCTAAAAGTTGCAAACCAACCTATCCAATAGAAGTAAACTTAACAGGAAGAGAAAATATATTACAATTATATCATGAGCGGTTAGGACATCAAAATAAGCGTTACGTTAAATCATTTATTTCTCGAGAACTAGGTTTAAATGTCAATTTAGATAGTGAACTCTGTGAAGGCTGTATATATGGAAAAGCTCACAGATTACCATTTGGTACTAGGAAGAAATCTACTAAACCTGGTCAAATATTATTTTCAGATGTATGTGGTCCATTTGAAATTAAATCTATGTCAGGATATAAATATTTTGTTCTTTTTAAAGATGATTTTAGCCATTTCAGATATATATTTTTTAAAAGAGAAATCTGAAGTTGTAGATAAGCTCAAAGAAGTCCTTTCACTGATCAAGACAGCTGGTCACCAAGTTAAAGAATTCATGTCAGATGGTGGGGGAGAATTTAATAATAACATAGTAAAGAAGATTCTTAGGTCTGAAGGTATTATCCAAAGATTTACTATGCCTTATACACCAGAGCAGAATGGCAGTTGTGAAAGAGAAAATCGAACTGTTGTAGAGATGGCTAGAACTATGTTTCATGCACAAGGAAATTTACCTCAGTCATTATGGGCTGAACTAGTCAATACTGCTTGTTACATTTTAAACAGAGCAGGACCATCAAGTATTAAGAATATGACTCCTTATGAATTGTGGTACAATGAAAAACCAAGAATAAAACATTTTAGAATAATTGGGTCAACTTGTTATGCTCATATTCCTAAGCAAAGAAGACGTAAGCTAGATAAGAAAGCAGAAAAAGGAATTTTAGTTGGCTATGATGGAAACGAAGGTTACAGAGTTTGGTGTAAAGAAAATAATAAGCTAATTAGATCAAGAGATGTTATTTTTGAAGAATTGACTTTACAACCACAAAAAGAATTTGATGTACCGATATCTATACCTATACCTGACGAAGAGAGTAAGAAAAAAAAGAGGTATAATGATGAAGAGTCGGATGATGAGTTTTATGGGTTTCATGAAGAGGATATTAGGAAAACTGAAGATGTTAAAAATGAATGGGAACAAGCTGTGAATCCCGAAGCATATCACACATCAAATATACTGTCAGTAGTTTGTGATATTAAAGAACCTGAAAATTTCAGAGAGGCAACATCATCAGATCACAAAGATGACTGGTATGCTGCAATGGAGATAGAAATGAACTCTTTGAAAGAAAACAATACTGGGAGATGGAAGATTTGCCTCCTGGTAAGAAAGCTATTCCTTGTCGTTGGGTTTATAAAATTAAAACCAATCCAGACGGAAGTATAGATAGGTTCAAGGCAAGATTAGTAATCAAGGGATTTACTCAGAAGCAAGGTATTGATTTTGAACAGACTTTTTCTCCAGTAGCTCGAAGTAGTACTATTAGAAACTTCTCAGTGTAGCTGCTAATGAAAATTTAATTCTTTCTCAATTTGATGTAACAACAGCATTTCTATATGGGTCCTTAAGCGAAGTAATCTATATGAAACAACCTGATGGATTTAATGATGGTTCTGGAAAAGTATGTAGATTAAAGAGAAGCTTATATGGATTAAAACAGGCACCCAGATGTTGGAACATCAAAATCTGTAATTATTTAGAGAATATTGGTTTTGTCAAGAGTAAAGCTGATTGCTGCTTATTTATAAGAGAGAGGGAGAGAAGAAAATTTACCTTGCTGTATGTAGACGATGGATTAGTCGCAGCAACAGACGAAATAGTTTTAAAACAATTTATTAGTGAACTAAAACAAGAATTTAAAATTACAGAAAAACCTGCATCTTTTTTTCTAGGCATGGAAATAGAAAAGTCAGATGAAAGTGTGAAACTGAGCCAAACACAATACATCAAGAAACTCTTAGAAAAGTTTGGTATGAGTACTTGTAGACCTGTTTCAACTCCAATAATCTCAAATTTAGAAATAAAGACAGCAGAAGAAAACACAGACCTCAATAATTTCCCTTATAGAAGAATAGTGGGAGCACTTATGTATTTAGTTACTGGCACTAGACCAGATATTGCTTATGCAGTAAGTGTTGTATCTAGGAACCTGGAAAATCCTACAAAACAAAATAAAATTCAGGTAAAAAGAATACTAAGGTATCTTAAGGGAACCATCGATTATAAAATTATCTATAAGAATGGTTACAAGAGGGATTGCTTAGAGAGCTATAGTGACGCAGACCATGGTGGTGACGCTGAAACTGGGAGATCAACATCAGGTGTTGTGTGTTTGTATTCTGGAGGTCCTATCATGTGGCTGAGTCAGAGACAACCGTCAGTAGCGGTATCTACTACTGAAGCTGAAATAATAGCAGCAAGTGAGGCAGCGAGAGAGATAGTCTACCTCAAGAACATATTAAATGAATTTGGACATCTCAAAGATCAACTTCAAATGCTTCAAGTAGATAATGAAGCTGCAATAAAATTAGCACAAAATCCTGAATACCACAAGCGTACAAAACATATTCGTCTCCGGCATTTTTACGTCAGGGAACTTGTTACAGAAGGTGCCATTGGAATCGCAAAAGTATCTACACAAGAACAGATTGCAGATCTTTTAACGAAACCTTTGCATGCGCCTAGGCTGAAGGAGTTATGTGGGAAAATGGGAGTATCTGATCTATGAACTGCACAACTAGGGGGAGTATTAATGTCAGTTTGTGACATTTCATAGACAGATAAATTTGTCATGGATTATCAGTTTTTTGTATTTTGACTTTAATAGAGTTTTTTCTCAAATAGTTTAAAAGTGAGTTTCTTGTGAACATTAATTCAGTATACATTTGGCGAACTGAATTTCTGAGGACGAGCGAAGCGAGTCCGAAGCAGGGAGGATGAGCGTAGCTAATCCGATTTAACGAGGAAAAGTTCCGAGGTACCCCGTACCTTTTTTTTTTGTTTATGTTGTATATAAGCAATAATATGTATACGTTATATTTTAGCTATTTTTTAAATATTGGCAATAAAAGTCCTTTTGAATTTGAATTTAGTTTGTAAAAGTTCATTTTCCTGCTTTGTTACATAAATAACTGTTATGCAATAACTTTCCAGATATTATATTTTAGGTTATTATGGGACTAAATAAAAATTTTTGAACAATAATAAGCCGAGAATCTTTACAGATGTCGGATGTATTGTCGCGCTTATATTACTTGCTCATAAAGAACACTCTAATAAAAGAAAAAGTATTAATATAAATAAAAAGAATACTTATTTATAACCTTCTATTACCTTCGTAAAGGTTTCCGAATTCGTTAAAGAGATAATTTTTTTAATACTGTTCTTAATTATTCATTTTAAAGTGTTTGATCTAAGCGATAATTTTGATTAATGTTTTCAAGATATGTTTGCTTTTAATCATTTGTAAAAACGTGTTTTGAATTATCTACAACCCAGAGGTCATCCAGTGTGAGATTATGATTTTATCTTCCATTACCTTACTCCCCTTTTAATTAATAAAAACTATTTGTTAGTATTGTTTTATCTGTGGCACAATGAGTACTGTAGGTTCTCTTTTATTAAGACATTCATTTCGTAAATATCTAAATATCAAAATAAGTACTCAATTGAATAAATATTCTACTGATGAAAACCCGTTTACAAAAACGGCTAACGTTATTAAAAATGATTTTGTCTGGATGAAAAAGAAGTTGATGAACGAGAAAGACGATGTTGAGAAGGTCTTTCCCTCCCATTGTGACTTGCTTATTATCGGTGGGGGAATCATGGGGTCCTCGGTGGCTTACTGGATCAAACAGAGAGCATTGGATGGCCTCAGAGTGGTTGTAGTCGAAAAAGACTTTACGGTAAATATTGATGGTAAACAGGTGGGATATAGCTTTTGTTTGTTTATTAGCTTTATTTATTGAATTAATTTAAAAAGAATCAACAAGTTACTTGCTGTCAAAACGTCTGCTATAGTACGACACTTGGCTAAAATTAGTTGACAGCGCCAGAAAATAGTGTTGAGGAACCAATAAGGTTGGCTTAATTTGTTGAGGGCGTGGTTTAACATCCAGGACTAACCTCATTGGCTCCCTCACAATATTTTCCCACGCTGTCAACTGATTTTAGCCATGTGTCGTATTATAATGTCAAGTGATGAAAATTATGGCTGACCAGGGGGGTCCAGCTTCAGCGATTAGTTTGTTCCGTTGCAGCACCAGTCCCCCGTAAGGTAGCTGAGAAAATAGTAAGCTTATTATAATCGGTAAGACTTGTGTATTTCCGGGGTGACAGCAAAACTTGAATACACATTTTTTATTTGATTGTTAAAACATTTGATTGAAAAATTTTCTTTTAGCTTTTCCTTTTGGTAATTTCATTTAAATTCCTTTTAATTTTGCTTATAAAATTCAATGAGGCATATGTACATGCACTTACTTTTTGTGTTACATAAATTTATACAATGCAATTTTAAATGCAGCTGATCGCCAAGTTTCTTAACTCTGTAGAGTGCCGTTTTTTCTTTAGCACATTTTTTATTAATGGAAAATAAAAGAGAAATGATGGAATTCTGTGCCGTATTTGGTTGTCCTAATGATAATTCCCGTTTAGAGCCTTGTGGCTCAACAGGGATAACCCCCGCGGGAACCACCTCAAGTGGTATTTGCAGCTGTTATGCTCCAAGTGTAATCTAAAGTTGGCGACAATTTATTTGAACAATAATCTTATAGAAACTGAGAGCGTAACCTGGAATGTGAACCCTAGACCTCAGTGTCAACGGTCAGTTTAATAACTGATGCCTTAAAGACCCAGATTACGGAGGTTGCTAAAGGACACGGGGTTGTCCTAATACAGCTCCAAAAGCTACTATGTGCTATTTTCTAAAAGAGCAAATAATGTTTTGTAAAAAGGCGGGAGGGAGTCACTTGTGTTTCAATTTTTCACTGCTGTTTTGGGGGACCAGCGCTAGTAAAGTGTCAAAGAGAGACAAAGAGGAAAGTCGACAATTTTGCCGTATAGGGTTTTGTTATTTGTGGTAAGGACTACATTTAAAACATAATCCAAAATGTGGTAACTTCTCTTGCTTCCACTGTCATCCTGCTAGTGTTGCAAGAATGTGAATGAAACATAGGTTATTCGTGAGTCAAAGAGATAGTTATCAGGTTGGCAATACTAATGGCGGGAAAACAAAAGGGTGATCAAAAAATGTTTAATCATTGGATTAACATGGGAGTCGATTGAAATTATTAATTTATTTCATTATTGTTAGTTAATATGTGATAAGTTAGTGAAAAATTAATAGAGACCACCAGGTGCTATAAAAATTATCAATATTTCATAGATAAATACTTTAATTATTCCAGGATTTTAAATATAGAATCAGGCTCTTATCACTACAGACTTGGATTTGTTTCTTTTTAAGCTGGTATTTACCCATAACCTTGTTATATTTTATGAAAAGTATAAAACACGATTGTATATTGTGTTTTACAAACTGGGATGAAACCGGAATTATCCGTTTCAGGTGTTTTTAAAGCCTCCTGAGTGGTTTTCGCGAAGTTGTCTGTCTGTATGTGTGTGTGTGTGTGTCTGTTATCATCGTAACACCTATTGTATTTATGCTAGAGAGTTGAAGCTTTGTACAAAAATCAGTTACCACTGTACTTGTGCTATTTGGAAAATAATTGTTTTATGACATCATTAACACACAATAATGACTTAATAAAAAATGAATAAAATGAAATAATAAAAAATTATAAAAATCATAAAACAAGGAAAAATTATGCGATCAGATTGAGATTTATAACCCATGTGACTATGTATAAGACTAACATATGAGCCAAGTTTTATCTCATTATCAGCATTAGTTCAATTTTTATTAAATGACTTGTGTAATGTTTTTTAAAAAATTGAAAAATGGTCCAATTGAGTTGAAATTTGGTACAAGTGTATATTTTTACCTGATAAATAATTACACTAATTTTCGTTTCAATACAACAAATATATCTATGATTATTGTTGGATCATTAAAATTAAGGAGCATTGAGTGTGGTCAGTGCTGTATGGGTGACAGCCGAGAATGATACGGATGCATTTACTATCAGAAGACGAGCAAAGCGAGTCCAAAGGCGTGTTGTAGTATAAATTTGACTAACTGTATTTCTGAGGATGAGCGTAGTAAATCCGATGTGATGAGGAAAAGTTCCGAAGTTCCCCGTACCCAATTTTTTTGTTTCCAAATATAAATAACTCTCATGCAAATTTATTGTTTAATGAATATGTTAACATTATCGTGCTTTATAATTTAATGTTATTAAATTAAAATGTTTTATAGTATGAAAAAGCCTCAACGACACTCTCTGTAGGTGGTTTAAGACAACAATTTTCTCTGAAAGAGAACATTGAACTCTCTTTGGCCTCGGCTGAGTTTATGCGTAACATCTACTATCATCTAAATGTCGAGGGGTTCGACCCACCTGATATTCAGTTCCAACCTGCTGGTTACCTCTTCTTATCTTCTGAAGAAAGTGCTCATATCCTTCAGGAAAATGCACAGCTGCAAACGTTAGTATTCATCTTATCTCTCTTTATATAATTTATCTCTTATTACCATGCACCTAATATACAGGGCGATTTTAACCATTTTAAATTTTATTTCAACGTTTTTAATTAAAATTTTATTAAAAGTATTCCTCGTCAACTAAATGTAGATTCTTGTATTCCGCTACCCTTTTGCCATCTAAGACTGATCTTATTAAATACTCAGCTGGTGTTTTAAGTTATTACATTTGTTCTTTACAATCTTTCTTCATTAATGGATATAATATGACACATATACAAAATAATGTTTTGTTGTTTGGGCGGTACCCCTACTTAAGACCACCAGTCAACCGGCTTTTGTGTTATCAGTAGAATTACATTGTTGTTTACGGCCATTGTTGTTAGTTTTATTCTAAGATGACAGGAAACATGACATTTATATCTTCTTATTGAGCACTAAGCTAATGTAACCGCAGAGACCAGAACCTTCATTTTTTTGACACAGGCAAATGTTTTAACAGCCCGAAATATGATAATAAATTCAATTGTTGATTGTATTCCACAATATTTATTATGCAGGGTGATCCAAAAACATATATTATATGTTATATTAAACAATATATTAACAATATAATTATATATAATAATATATATATATATTATATATATATATATATAATATATATTATATATATTATATATATATATATATATATATATATATATATATATATATATATATATATATATATATATATATATATCATTTTTAAATAAGACAGTGGTGAATCACATGCCTCTTTTTTATTTTAGTTTTAATATAGGTTGAAGTGATCGATTAAGTATATATTAAATGTAAACAATGTACCTTGTTACAAAAGACTTTAGTCTATGAGCCTAGAGGTCATTTTCTACATCATAGGTATGGTTATAAGATTTACAGGACCATAGAGTAGAGTAAGAAAACTACAGACTGGAGTTTTACTCCGGGGCTGGACAATATGCTGACTCAGCAAATTTTGGACTGGTGTTTTACTCAGGGGCTGGACAATATGCTGACTCAGCAAATTTTGGACTGGTGTTTTACTCAGGGGCTAGACAATATGCTGATTCAGCAAATTTTGGACTGGTGTTTTACTCTGGGCCTGGAAAATATGCTGACTCAAAATTTTAAAATTATTATAATGATGTTATTTTTTAAAAATTCTATAAAAAAGTTACCTAATAAAAGTCATACCACTCAAGAAACAAACATTTTTAGTCTTATTCATTGTTTATCTACATTGCTATTTTTTTAAGATACAGCCCATCAAAATATCATCTGCCCTCTCTTTAAGCTATCTTTCACTCACTATATTTTTGTCTTCTAAATTCAACCCTTTATGTCTTGAATGTGAAGTGACAGAGGTGAAAAAATTACCAGTACTGAATATAAATAATTAAATGAAAAGGACTAAAAAAGGTTTTTTTTTTATTTTTCTTCAGAGTTTTTAAAAATAATATAGTTATAATAATTTTAAAATTTTCCTGAGTCAGCATAATATCCAGCTCAGGAGTAAAAGACCAGATCGGTGTTTTTCTTACTTCTTTCTATGGTCCTGTATGAAAGATGTCTATTATGGTTCTGTGTATCCTACGACCGAATGGTTCATAAATCTTATGTGAGTGAAAATCACATCTAGACTCTTGGACTATTAGTATAGTTGGTTTTTGTCAAGTTTTTATAAACATCTGGTATTTTTTTACAGGTCCTTGGGTGCTAAAGTAGAATTATTGTCTCCTGATAAACTGAAATCCAAATTTCCCTGGGTCAATACAGATGGAATTGCTTTAGGATGCCATGGCCTTGAGAATGAAGGATGGTATTTATAGCTTACATTATGTAAACCATGCAATAATTACTACTACAGTCTATCGACTACTTTAAAAATCTTGACAGATCAGTTTAGGCACCGCCCATTCTAAAGAAAAAAAATCCCTGCAAGAAAGGAACGGGAAAAAACGATGTTTTTTTACATTTAATTTATGTAGTTTTATTTTATAATGTCATTTTTATGATTAACTTGAAAGTAGTTTCCAAAACAATGTAAACACAAGAAGAACCACAAACAACGTAAACAAATGCTGGGAAGAAGGTTATTTCCCTACAGTGGGTAACCACTGAAGGGAAAACAACAGAGAAAACAAAGTCCCTACCACCATAAGGTGGTAGGGACTTTGTTTTCTCTTTTCAAGTGAAAAAAGTTAAAGTGAAATTATAAAAAAGACTCTAAAATAACAATAATATATGAATTAAGAACTAACATAGCCTAACAAACAAGTCTAGAACTAACAAACAAGTTTAGAACTAACAAAAAATAACATGATTTCAAGTTGAGGACCACCAGCCCACCAACATTTTTAACTGCCTTATAAAGTTTGAGAAAGTTCATAAAATTAGTTGACAATCAGTGTGGATAGACTTACTACGGCAGCGTCTAAATGTCTATAATCATCTAAATCAGTTTCAACACGTTTAAAAGTAAAATCAGTTACTTCTGCTTCAACAAACTCAACTCCCAGGGAAATTGCTTTTCTTCTAAAAGCTGATAGTAACGACCATGGATCAAACCTGCAAGTATTTAAAAAATAAATATAAAAATTAATGCTCATTTAATAATGGGAGGATGATATACGGAGGATCAGGGATACATGGGGTTAAGGGGTACAAAGGGGATACAGGGTAATACATGGGGGTTAAGGGGTACAAGGGATAAGGGATACATGGGGGTTAAGGGGTACAAAGGGGATAAGGGATACATGGGGGTTAAGGGTTACAAAGGGGATAATGGACACATGGAGGTTAAGGGGTACAAAGGGGTTATTTTGTTTAAAAAAACAATCCATGTCCGCTTTTTTTTGTGTTGTAAACTTTCCATTGTATAACTTATGTTATTTTTTTACTGTTTATTCTCATGCTTTTTTCATACAATCTAAACTTGTTTTGTTAGTCCTCTTTGTTTGTTCTAAACTTAAGTTCTAAACTGTTTTGTTAGTCTCTTTGTTATTTTTTGTTAGTTCTAAACTTGTTTTGTTAGTCCTTTTTGTTATTTTGTAAGTTCTTGTTTTGTTAGTCCTCTTTGTTATTTTTTGTTAGTTCTAAACTTGTTTTGTTAGTCCTCTTTGTTATTTTTTGTTAGTTCTAAACTTGTTTTGTTAGTCCTCTTTGTTATTTTTTGTTAGTTCTAAACTTGTTTTGTTAGTCCTCTTTGTTATTTTGTTAGTTCTAAACTTTTTTGTTAGTTCTAGACTTGTTTTGTTAGGCTATGTTAGTTCTTAATTCATATTTATTGTTATTTTAGAGTCTTTTTTTATAATTTTTCAATTAGTATTAATTATTATTTTAATATTGTCACAAGTTTATTAATTTTTATTTATTTATTAAGAAATTTATTTATTTAAATTGAATTTTTATAGCTAGATTTTTAACTTTATATTTTTCTATATTAACTATTTTATTTGTTTTATTCTTGTATGTTAGATTATTTATCTTTACTTAATTAGAGGATTTATTTTTTTTTTTAAATAATATAACTGTTAAAATAAATGAAGAGTGCTGAATGAATGCTCCCCCCTCCCCACCAGTACCTACCTTACATTATTTTTTAGAATAGAATAATTTGTTGTATTTTTTTTCTTCTTTTTTTCCTTATATTATTTATAAAGTAATTTGTATAAATTTGAGGCTGATAAGCTCTGCTTAGCTTCATCTTCTAGTTGTTAATATTATTTTGAAATAAAGTATTTATTTATTTCTTTATGATTTAAGTTTGAATATGACTATAACATACCTTACCAAAGAATGAGTGTATCATACCTTACCAAAGGGATGAGTAAGGGATGAATATACCTTACCAAAGGGAATGAGTATCATACCTTACCAGGGAATGAGTAACATACTTACCCATACCTTACCAAAGGGAATGAGTGTATATACCTTACCAAAGGGAATGAGTGTATCATACCTTCCAAAGGGAATGAGTGTATCATACCCTTACCAAAGGGAATGAGTATAACATACCTTACCAAAGAATGAGTGTATCATACCTTACCAAAGGAATGAGTGTATCATACCTTACCAAAGGGAATGAGTGTATCATACCTTACCAAAGGGAATGAGTGTTATCATACCTTACCAAAGGGAATGAGGTATAACATACCTTACTACCAAAGGGAATGAGTTACATACCTTACCAAAGGGAATGAGTGTATCATACCTTACCAAAGGAATGAGTGTATCATACCTTACCAAGGGATGAGTGTTCATACCTTACCAAGGGAATGAGTGTATCATACCTTACCAAAGGAATGAGGTATCATACCTTACCAAAGGGAATGAGTGTATCATACCTTACCAAAGGGAATGAGTGTATCATACCTTACCAAAGGGAATGAGTGTATCATAACCTTACCAAAGGGAATGAGTGAGGGAATGAGTATAACATACCTTACCAAGGGAATGAGTGTATATACCAAAGGGAATGTATCATACCTTACCAAAGGGTGAGTTAATCATACCTTACCAAAGGGAATGAGTGTATCATACCTTACCAAAGGGAATGGTGTATCATACCTTACCAAAGGGAATGAGTGTATCATACCTTACCAAAGGGAATGAGTATAACATACCTTACCAAAGGGAATGAGTGTATCATACCTTACCAAAGGAATGAGGGAATGAGTGTATATACCTTACCAAAGGGAATGAGTGTATCATACCTTACCAAAGGGAATGGTGTATCATACCTTACCAAAGGGAATGAGTGTATCATACCTACCAAAG
Source organism: Microvelia longipes (assembly GCA_018340805.1). Taxonomy (NCBI): domain Eukaryota; kingdom Metazoa; phylum Arthropoda; class Insecta; order Hemiptera; family Veliidae; genus Microvelia; species Microvelia longipes. The sequence goes on from JACMZG010001863.1 coordinate 54,872,029, forward strand.
GGAATGAGTATAACATACCTTACCAAAGGGAATGAGTGTATCATACCTTACCAAAGGGAATGAGTGTATCATACCTTACCAAAGGGAATGAGTACCAAAGGGAATGAGTGTATCATACCTTACCAAGGGATGAGTGTATCATACCTTACCCATACCTTACCAAGGAATGAGTGTATCATACCTTACCAAAGGGAATGAGTGTATCATACCTTTACCAAAGGGAATGAGTATAACATACCTTACCAAAGGGAATGAGTGTATCATACCTTACCAAAGGGAATGAGTATAACATACCTTACCAAAGGGAATGAGTGTATCATACCTTACCAAAGGAATGAGTATAACCTTACCAAAGGGAATGAGTGTATCATACCTTACCAAAGGGAATGAGTGTATCCTTACCTACCAAAGGGAATGAGTGTATCATACCTTACCAAGGGAATGAGTGTATCATACCTTACCAAAGGGAATGAGTATATCATACCTTACCAAAGGGAATGAGTGTATCATACCTTACCAAAGGGAATGAGTGTATCATACCTTACCAAAGGGAATGAGTGTATCATACCTGTACCAAAGGAATGATCATACCTTACCAAAGGGAATGAGTGTATCATACCTACCAAAGGGAATGAGTGTATCATACCTTACCAAAGGGAATGAGTGTACCTCATATACCCATTACAAAGGGAATGAGTGTATCATACCTTACCAAAGGGAATGAGTGTATCATACCTTACCAAAGGGAATGAGTGTATTCATACCTTACAAAAGGAATGAGTTATAACATACCTTACCAAAGGGAATGAGTGTATCATACCTTACCAAAGGAATGAGTATAACATACCTTACCAAGGAATGAGTGTATCATACCCTTACCAAAGGGAATGAGTGTATCATACCTTACCAAAGGGAATGAGTACCAAAGGAATAGTGTCATACTTACCAAAGGGAATGAGTGTATCATACCTTACCAAAGGGAATGAGTTACATACCTTACCAAAGGGAATGAGTGTATCATACCTTACCAAAGGGAATGAGTGTATCATACCTTACCAAGGGAATGAGACCTTACCATGAGTGTTCATACCTTACCAAAGGGAATGAGTGTTCATACCTTAACCAAGGGAATGAGGGTTATCATACCTTACCAAAGGGAATGAGTGTATCATACCTTACCAAAGGGGAATGAGTGTATCATACCTTAAAAAGGAATGAGTGTATCATACCTTACCAAAGGGAATGAGTATAACATACCTTACCAAAGGGAATGAGTGTATCATACCTTACCAAAGGGAATGAGTATAACATACCTTACCAAAGGGAATGTGTATCATACCTTACCAAAGGGAATGAGTATCATACCTTACCAAAAGGGAATGAGTGTAATACCTTACCAAAGGGAATGAGTGTAATACCTTACCAAAGGGAATGAGTGTATCCTTACCAAAGTGGAAGAATGACACCTACCTATCATACCTTACCAAAGGGAATGAGTGTATCATACCTTACCAAAGAATGAGTGTATCATACCTTACCTATCTTACCATGATGTATCATACCTTACCAAAGGAATGAGTGTATCATACCTTACCAAAGGGAATGAGTGTATCATACCTTGAAGGGATGAGTGTATCATATACCTTACCTTACCAAAGGGAATGAGTGTATCATACCTTACCAAAGGGAAGCTTACCATGAGTGTGATACCTTACCAAAGGAGAATGAGTGTATACCTATATACCTTACCAAAGGAATGAGTACCAAAGGGAATGAGTGTATCATACCTTACCTCATACCTTACCAAGGGAATGAGTGTATCATACCTTACCAAAGGGAATGAGGAATGAGTATCATACCTTACCATGCCTGAGTGAGAATGAGTGTATCATACCTTACCCAACCTTTAAAAACAAGAGGGCGAAAGCATCTTGTAAGGTTGATACAACTTTGGTAAGTTTTTAATCTTTGTACCCCTTAACCCCTTTGTACCCCTTAACCTCCATGTGTCCATTATCCCCTTTGTAACCCTTAACCCCCATGTATCCCTTACCCCCTTTGTACCCCTTAACCCCCATGTATCCCTTATCCCCTTTGTACCCCTTAACCCCCATGTATCCCTTATCCCCTTTGTACCCTTAACCCCCATGTATCCCTTATCCCCTTTGTACCCCTTAACCCCCATGTATCCCTGATCCTCCGTATATCATCCTCCCATTATTAAATGAGCATTAAATTTTTATATTTATTTTTTAAATACTTGCAGGTTTGATCCATGGTCGTTACTATCAGCTTTTAGAAGAAAAGCCATTTCCCTGGGAGTTGAGTTTGTTGAAGCAGAAGTAACTGATTTTACTTTTAAACGTGTTGAAACTGATTTAGATGATTATAGACATTTAGACGCTGCCGTAGTAAGTCTATCACACTGATTGTCAACTAATTTATGAACTTTCTCAAACTTTATAAGGCAGTTAAAAATGTTGGTGGGCTGGTGGTCCTCAACTTGAAATCACATTAAGGGGAAACTGGTGGTTCTTAACTTGAACTCACATTAAAGGGGGACTGATGGTCCTCAAATTGAACTCACATTAAAGGGGGACTGATGGTTCTCAAATTGAACTCACATTAAAGGGGGACTGGTGGTTCTTAACTTGAACTGACATTAAGGGGGGACTGATGGTCCTCAAATTGAACTCACATTAAGGGGGGGACTGGTGGTTCTTAACTTGAACTCACATTTACGGGGGGGGGGGGGGAGACTGGTGTACCTCAACTTGAACTCACATGGTCTGAGAGTAATGATAAATGCAAAATATGTTGTTTTTGCATCTTGTCTACAAAGTTTCATCTGTAAATGAGACTGATTATGTTATTAGCAGAATGTATACTCTCAAATGACTGCAATCTTATGTCTTAAATATTACATATATTTTACCTTTTTCCACCTACTGTAGGTATCTAGGAAAAAAATTCTGTTCAATGTATCAGAATGTTTTGGTAGTTAGTAGCTGTTGTGGTAGTTTTAGGTGTGTTTATGTGCTATTTTTGCAGGTCAAGTTAAAGGATGGTAGAGAGAAGAGTATTAAGTTTAGTATGTGTGTACTTGCTGCTGGACCCCACTCAGGTCAGGTTGGAGCCCTGGCCGGCATGGGTAAGGGTACTGGACCGCTCAGACCTTCACTACCTGTTGAACCTAGGTAATCTTCTAGACCAGTTGTTCTTAACAGGGGGGTTTAGACTTTAGTTGGGGCAATTAAAGGGTTCTTGGGGGGCCCCAATACTTTTTGTGAAAAAAGTAAGAAAGTGAATTAAATAGACCGGAGATATTCAATAATTTGGGAACTTCTAATTTACTGTCAATCTATAAAGATCCTTTATTTGAGTTGACCCAAGAACTAAATAAATTCACATTACAAAAATGATATTTATACCTAGTAGTATATTTGTATACCTATGCATATACATCAATTATATATATATATATATATATATATATATATATATATATATATATATATATATATATATATATATATATATATATATATATATATATATATAATAAACACACACACACAATTTGTTGGACATATATTTTTAATATCAAGAAGTCTATCTTAATCTATCCCTCCTCCTTCCCTCTCTTAACTTCCATCATCCAAACAACCTTCATAATTTTCATGATGAAAATTCGCAAATAGGTATATCTCCTTTCCAAAAAGAGGTACTATCAAGCTGCAGCTTTATTTTGGAAAGCCTTGGAGGTAATGCAGTGATGGTAGTGGGGTATGTGAGAGAGTAGGAGGGAGCAATACAGTGGAAAGAGAGGGGGTAGAGCATTGTACATACGACCTGGGTGCACTCAAGTTTTTATAGGCTGCATCGTCAAATGATTCAACTTTTGTACATAGACGAAGCTCAAGCTATTTCAGGTGAAATGCAATTAAATAGGAACAACATTATTTATTTATATAATTTATTTTTATGTGAGGAAATACTTGTGAAGTTGATATTTAAGTCCTAAGTCTCCTGGTGGAGAACATGTCAAAAAGAAGGGTATGCTTGTAAAATGTTGTTATTTCTACACTGTTGGAGACATCTTCTGGGCTGTAATAATAATTGTTCCCCCAAAACTCAATCCTAGGATTTGTGGGATTTTTCAATTATTTAAAGATATTTTTGTTTCTTTAACTTTTTTGTGTATATATTTTAATATATTACTTTAATTTTGTAAAAAAAATTGTATATATTGAAAAATAAAAGATTTATTTAAAAAAAACCAAGCAATAAACATAAAAATTCCAGGGCTCGTGATTTAAACTTAAAACCTTAAAATTATTTGTGTGCTTGTGTTGGTACAGGAAGCGCTATGTCTACAACATCCATTGCCCAGATGGTCCAGGTATGGCATGCCCTCTTGTCATAGATCCTTCTGGTTCCTACTTTAGGTTTGTATCCATCTCATTGCTTAATCTTATTACTTAATTTTTAATATTTTATCAAAGTTTCCTTTCCAAATTTCTATTTATTAGAGAATGAACTAATTCCAATTACTTGAACATCAGAAGAAAGACTGATATACTAAATATTTTACTATAAACAGATTGACAGTGAAATTTTCAATAATTTCCCTCCCTGGGTGTAAGTGTCTGGGTGCAATTTAACTCTTAACTTCCGCCTCAACATTTCAGTTTTCATCCTTGGCGTCCTTTGGATAAGATATCACTTGGCGAGGATTTTCTCCCTCGTTAACAACTAAATGTTTTGTACTTTGACTGTCGCTGTACAAAACTGTCGGTGTCATTGTGAACTACTCAGCTTTTAGTTCACACAATAACCTTCGCAAATATTTTGCTTCTTTAGATGCGTTGATAAACAAAATATACTAGGCATCATTGCTAGAGAGAGCCATAACAGATTGTTTTCTGGCCTCCCATGATACTGCAGCATCAGCCAATTTGAATGCTGTAGGATTTTTTACTTTTAGTTTCACCAGCCCAATCTGCATCTACAAGACCTTCAAGAGGTTTACCAGTTTTCCTACACTTACCCAATGTAACCTGCTGTTTTCAGGTACTTTATTACCCTTTTGGCAGCATTCCAACGGACAATTTTTGGTTTTAAATTATACTGACTCAACAAACTCACAGTATAAGCTAAGTCTGGTAGGCCACGTTCAGAAGAGAACTGATCCATTGTTCTTCTCTGTCGTCTTCAATCATTTAAAATTTGCTAGTTCAGAAGAGAACCAATCAATTGTTCTTCTCTTTCGTCTTCAATCATTTAAAATTTGCTAGTTCAGAAGAGAACCGATCAATTGTTCTTCTCTTTCGTCTTTAATCATTTAAAATTTGCTAGTTCAGAAGAGAACCGATCATTGTTCTTCTCTTTCGTCTTTAATCATTTAAAATTTGCTAGTTCAGAAGAGAACCGATCAATTGTTCTTCTCTTTCATCTTTAATCATTTAAAATTTGCTAGTTCAGAAGAGAACCGATCAATTGTTCTTCTCTTTCGTCTTTAATCATTTAAAATTTGCTAGTTCAGAAGAGAACCAATCAATTGTTCTTCTCTTCATCTTTAATCATTTAAAATTTGTAGTTCAGAAGAGAACCGATCAATTGTTCTTCTCTTTCGTCTTAATCATTTAAAATTCTAGTTCAGAAGAGAACCGATCAATTTTCTTCTCTTTCTCTTTAATCATTTAAAATTTGCTATTCAGAAGAGAACCGATCAATTGTTCTTCTCTTTCGTCTTCAATCATTTAAAAAATTTGCTAGTTCAGAAGAAGAACCGATTAATCTTGTCTTAAATAATTAAAATATCATTAAAATTTGCTAGTTCAGATTCATACTGATGAGGAAATAAAATCCAAAATCTTAAACCACCAGATGACTAAGCACTTTAGTTCTACCTTTCTGGAGGCTTCATTTAACTTTTAGATCACCTCATATATGGGCTATATAATTGTCTGATCTGAGTGATGAAATTAAGCTTTTAGATGTCTTATCATTTAAAAAATGCTTTTTATTATTATTCCTTAGAGGAATTTTTAGGAAAAAACAGTGTTAATTTTCATTTTATTTGTTTTTTCTTTCATCAATTTGTACATTAATTTGACTTGCGTAAATCAATTTATTTTTGTAGCTACATGTAATGGTAATAAATAAATGATTTTTAATTGTAGGAGAGAAGGATTACTAGGCAACTATTTATGTGGTAGATCCCCACTAGACCACGAAGAACCACCTGTTGATAACTTAGAAGTTGATTATGAATTCTTTGAAAATAATGTTTGGCCCCTGATAGCTGCCAGGTGCCCAGCGTTTGAAAAAGCAAAGGTAAACTATTTGTATAAGAATTATTTCATTACTTTATGGGAAGTGTATTGACTTTTTCTGTGTCATACGTCTGCATTCTTATCTGAGTGCTAACCACTAATTAGATAGTGAAATTTGACTTTCATTTATATTTAAAGCTAGTTGAACATGATTAACATCAGTCTTCTTCTACAGAAAAAAATATTAGAATATTAACTTGCTCTGATTAAGAGTCACCCGTGGTGTAGTGGTTAAGGTATGCGGCCAATACACAGAGTGAATGGACTTTAAACTTCCGAGTTTATTAGTCATGGGTTTAATCCCAGCACGGGCCCTCTGGGATTTTTTATGAGAGGGATGAAAATTCTGCGTACAACGTGCTTCAGAAGGGACATAAAGCCGGTAGTCTCGAGCCTGTACTTTGTACAGGTACTCGTTAAAGATCCCTTACTCTAAATGAAACTGGGTATGGGCAAAATTTAGGACCCTCATAGTAAATTCATTATAATACTATAGTGTGTCTGCCTTGTAGTTTAAAGTGTATGAAGGTTTGGTTTAACAGCAAGGGCACGTGTTGTCCCTAGTTTTCACTAGAGTATAAAAGTCTGTGAAAATATGTATGATTGCTTGAAAAAAGCATGAGAGGATCCATAGAAATCCACGGCTCTTCTGTCAAGATTAGATGAAATATACCTACACTTGAAATTAAAAGGAGTAGAACACTATCTTAGGGAGCTGGCAAAAAGGGCCCTAAAATGTGGCCTACTTGCCTGGTAGTTACTACCACTCCCCCCAATATTGATGTTGTAATATAGTGCTCTGATTACCTTGATCTCTGTAAACTTTTATTTAAAAACTTACAACCGATGACTATGATTAATTTGTTTATTTATGTTTTGTTATTTATTTACTTATGGCTAACACTATATTTACATAGTATAGTATAACACATTAAGTAGAAGTAAGAAACATTGTGCAAAAATAAAATTGATCAAGACGCTGAGCTGTATACCTTTTAACTTATTTTTAATGTTGATAGCCCAAGTATGGGATAATAAAAATTAAATTATTGTAACTACGTTAAGGCCAAGTTGTCCATAATAATGCCTTAAAAAGAAAAAGCAAAATCCACCCTGTTGCAAATATAGGGTTAATAAAAAAAATTAAAAATTAAATAAGGCATATTAAGAAACTAGCAAACAAGAAATAAAACAATAGATATGCCTTATTTAATTATTAATTATTTTTTGATGAACCCCTATATATGCAACAGGGTGGATTTTGTTTTTTTATTTTTAAGGCATGATTATGGCCAGCTTGGCCATAACGTCGCCACAATAATTTAATTTTTATTATCCCGTTCTTGGACTATCAACATTAAAAATAAAATGTAGTATACAGAAAATTAGAGATCAAAACTTAGAAAGTAAATAATGAGCATTAATTAAAATTAACAAGCTGGATAGCAACACAAAATAATATTAAGTTAAAATGAATTATATAAGACTAAATCCATTAATAGTAGTTCTTGTCAGTAAAATTCATAAATTTATTATGAAAAACAAGATAAACGCTCTAATCGGCGATTAAAATCAAGATCAGGAAGAGTTAAAGTCAAGATCAGGAAGAGTTTTTTTAACATATTTCATTGATTAATACAACAACAATTATGATTGTTACAAGTATTAGAGTTAAATTGTTCAAGTGGCTTGAGAGACTTGGTAGAGAAACAATCCAGTGATTGCACTCAGGGACTGAGGTACCCAGTACACAATTTTTTAAATTATTTTTATTTTGTATCTTTGGTTTTGTTTAGACACGGCTTATTACTATATTTTATACTTAATGCATATAAAGCATGTATTTATTTGAGTTATAGCATAGAGATATATTACTAGAGAGGCCCTATAGATTCAATTTTGGAACATCGACAAAGTAACCTGACCACCTTCGCTTATAAATACAATCAAATAATCAGTACAAAATTACAGTAACTTACATAGTAGAACGTTAAAAATTCAAATCAAAACACAAACAATGTATGGGAAGCCGAAATCAATTGATTTATTATAACCTTAACTCACTCTGGAAAGTGGATTCAATGAGGTTATACAGAGCCCCAAAAAGATGTTTCAGGCCTATCAATGCATTGAGATAGGCTATGCCCCCTCTATTATATATCTCTGAGTTATGGCATGTGTGTTTGTTGATATAGCTCAAGTCAGCCTGGGCAGGCTACTACGATTTCAATGCATTTGACGAGAATGCTTTTATAGGACCTCATCCTGGATTCGTGAATCTATTCCTTGCTACAGGATTCAGCGGGCACGGTATTTTGAATTTTTATTAGTTTTCATTTATATTTTACTTAGTGATCTTGCCCTCTTCAGTTTATTAAAATGTAAATAACATAATGAGCATAATTTTATAATTAAAAAAAAATCGCTAATATTGTTCATTTTTTAATTTGAAATATTTATAATATATTGTAATTAAAACCAGTAAGTTTGATTGCTTGATCATCAGTGTCTGGGAAACAAGAAGAATACATAAAATAATAAATAAATATGAAATAAACATGAAAATTAAAGAACAAGTAAAGAAGTAAAATATTCACATAGTTATTTTCATGCTGTAGACCTCATTAGGACTATTTTCTTTGAAGATTTGCTAAACACACTTTACTACCATTTGCATATATTTTTTCCGAGATGGGTAACGGTTAATATAAATCGGGTACGGGGTACCTCGGAACTTTTCATAACATCAGATTCGCCACGCTCATCCTTGCTACTTTTCCAGGTAGCACAACTGAAAGGTTGATTTTTGTGACTAGTTTTAACTCAGTACATAAATATATGGTGAGATACGTTGATAACAGACGTACATGTATAGACAGACAACTGTAAAAACGACTCAGTAGGTCTTAAAAACATGTAAAATTGATAATTCAGGGAAAATTCCGTTTTTAAATTTCTTAGCAAAAACAGTACTTTTCCTATAGAAAGAAAGAAATAAATTAATTTATTTCAAATTATCACACAATTACATTGTACTATATCTCATTCAATTTTTTATTACTAACATCATATTTTAGTTGCAATAATCCATTTGTTATGAATTTAAAAGTTGCCAAAAATATGACGTTTGTTCTAAAAGGAAATATTCATGTTTAAAAATAAAATTATAAATCCATCTGGTGGTGATTTAAAGGAAAAAATAAAAATGTACTATTAAATTAATTTTAAATAAAGAATAAAATCATTACATATTTTGCGATTCGACATTGCGCCGTGGAGTCTAAAAGGCACATGCCACTTATTTAGAGTTTTTTATATAAATGCATAAGATTACAGTGTATCGACAACTTTAAAAATCTTGACAGCTCAGTTTAGGCACCACCGATTCTAAAAAAAAAAAAATCCCTACAAAAAGGCAGCGGGGAAAAAACTTTGTAAACAAATCAGGTTATGTTACCCGTGTTTTCTTGGCGATGTTTCTACATTTCTTTTGTGTAGTTTTATTATTTAGGAAGTATGAATTGTGAAGGGAAATAATAAACACAAGAAGAACCACAAACGAAGTGAACGAATGCCGGGAAGGAGGTTATTTCCCTACAGGGGTTATGGGAGTAGGGATTTTTTTTCTCTTTCAAGAGAGGGGTTGGCAGCGGCTTCTCTGATTGGTCAATCCCCAAAATGCTTATGACCTTGGGGATTTTTAAACTTAACGATACACTGTAAATACATTATTACTTTGATTTGGGCATAGGGAGGTTGCATAAGTGGTTGTAGATAAATTTAAATAAATTTACACAATGACTTTGTAGCTTGGTAACCACAATATTATGCATTCTGAGCATTAGCTCAGTTAATTTAAAACATTTATAAAAAAAGGTATAAAAAATAAATACATAATTAAAATAAGTAAATAAATTAGACTTAATCAGGGGTTTTATCTAGCCATTCATTTACGTAGACATCTCTCATATACTTCCACATCACTCTATCCCTAGCTATCCTTGGCCATGTCATTCCTCTCCAACAAGATGACCTTTCGAAGTACTTTTCCTATAAACCTACAGTATAAATGGGAAAAAGAAATAAAAAACACATTTTAAAAGGAAACTTTGACTATTGTTGCTCAAAATGGTTTTTGGGACAAAAAAAGTTATTACTTCATAAACTGCCTCATAAAACAAATCATTTTCCAAAAAGTATTACTACAAAGCATAAACTCAATCATTTAAAATTTTAATTTATTTTTGCGCAGGAATTCAGCAGTCGCCAGCTGTAGGACGTGCTATGATGGAGATGATCATAGATCGAGAATATCAATCGATTGATTTGTCTAGATTTCATTTCGATAGATATTTAGACGCTCAACCACTCTGGGAGAGTAATATTGTTTAATTTTTTAACGTTATTTGGCCAATGAAGGTGAGCTGAACAACTTGGATAAGGCCCGTATTCAAAGACATTTTCCTCACCTATGCCTCAAGGGGTTCTTAAACAGGCCTTGAGACTTCCTTAAAGATGGGCCCCTTAAGAAGACCTAAAACAAGCTTTAAATTAAAATAATTTCCTATCGTTTTACTAATAGTCCAGGTGCTGAAACTGAAAAAACATGAGTCATTTTGTACAGGTTCAAACCAAATTTAAAATAAAAAATCAACTAATTTTATATTTCTTGGGGTTCCTTGTTGCATAACTTGGAATAGGACATTTTTTTAAAGCTAACAAAATTTCCAATAAATTAAGTTTTATTGCAAACTACATTTGCAAAATGGCTTAAAAATGAAAAAAGTTGACATTTTTTAAAAGAAATTTGCAACAACTTTTTTGGTGATTTTGCCAATGCCAAAACTTTTGTAGTAGTAATACGATTTTGACGAATAAAAAACTTGAAGAGGACATTTTTTTAAACTGACAAAATTTCTGATAGTGATTGAAAATTTTGTCAGTTTAAAAAATCCTATAGTGATTGGAAATTTTGTCAGTTTAAGAAAATATCCTCTCCAAGTTTTGCATACGACCAACAGGGAATCACTTATTTCTAGAAATCTAAAATTTGTGTAAATTTTCTAAAATTTTGAGCATGCGCAATTATATGAAGGGCTCCACTCCAAATAGCCTGACTAATGTTTCTCCAATATCATTTAAGGTATAATGTCAAAAAAATTTGGTTTAAAGCAGTATAAAATGTGTCTCGACTCTCGTCCGGCTCCTGGACTCTCCGGTCCCGGCTCCTGGACTCTCGTCCGGCTCCTGGACTCTCGGTCCGGCTCCTCGACTCTCGGTCCGGCTCCTGGACTCTTGGTCCGGCTCCTGGACTACAATGAAAGCTTTTTCAGGCCTCCTTCAGCGACCCTCAAGGAATAGGCGAGGAAAATGTCTTTTAATACAGGCTTAAGTAAATGAAAATCTACAAAGACTTATAAAATCATTTTTGGATGTAACTGGTTTTTCCCTTAGCGACTAAATAGCCAAATTTATTATGACATTTGTATGTCATAATTCACAAAGCTCTGCTTTAAACACACGTTTAGTCTAAATGGATTTGAGAATCATGAAGATAGATCAGACAGATACAGTGGTGTTTTCTAGTATGATTTAAAAGAAGTTATTTATGGCACAGAGCTCCTTACATACATACATAACATATATATATATATATATATATATATATATATAATATATATATATATATATATATATATACACATATATTATAAAATAGAGTGTAAGGCTGAAAGGTTACTCTTCTTTAAGTGTATGTTGTATAATATGGCATTGTGATCTATTCAGTACATATTTTGCAATGTCATGTCTCATATCTTACCTTTCTTTCAAACAAATACAGAGGAAACTCAATTCTCTTACATTTCTCTGAATGTAGTTCTATGTGATTCCTCCAGACCTGTTTCCTCAATTATTTTAGTTATGTGCTATTCAGCCTTACTTGGTGATGTCTAGTCATTTTCTTTCATCAATTTTTCATCCTGGTCCTTATAAAATTGTTAAATTCATTTTACGATGTTAAATAAGTACTTATGTAAATATTCTGTAATTTGTTGATTATATTTTATACTAGTTAATACTATTTATTTTTTCTTTGATCCTTTAAAAACTGAATGTAGTTAATACTTGAGAAGTTCAAGGGAACAGCGTACAATCAATATAATGGTCAATATTTTTCTGTTGATCGTTTGGATTCCCAATCCACCATCAAACTTCCATAGATCAAGATGGAATTCTTAACCAAATCAGGATTGTGTATGTATAAATACATAGATTGTTACTCAGGGTCTCTGAACTTACCAATAATGAAAGCTTTAATACTATTTATGGACAAATTAATTATTATTATTATTATTATTAAAAAATCAATAATAATAATAATAATATCTTTATTTCCATACATACATATATATAATATATAATATATAATATATATATATAATATATATATATATATATATATATATATATATATATATATATATAGAATAATGAAATAATATTTTTGACCGAAAAATGAAATATATACTTCTTTTAAAGATTTTTTTCTAAAGTATGAGAGCCCCCTGTAGAAAACTAGAGCGGGGGCTCCGTCTCGTTCTCAATATTATTAGTTTAGAGCATGGTGGTGGTGTTACAATTAAATGATTTACTATTTGTCTTTTAGATGTTTATCAAAATAATATAAATAGATGTTGTTTTGACAATATATTTATTCTTTGTTGTTTATTGAAATTTCTTACTAAAGATCATCACAAACTAATAATATTGGAATTGATCAGAAAACAAGAAAAGATAATACTTTTATAAATTCTGTGTATTACTTATCTCCATAGCTTCATGAACCCGTATTTGATTTACTTGCACTGTTATATAGCAGCAACACACAGCATAATTGTGCAAATAAAACTCATTTGACCATAAAATAATATAACCTAAATAAAACTAATATATAACCTAATATAAAATTATAAATAATATTATATTATTTTATATAATATAACCTATTATAATTATATAATAATATAACCTAATATATAAATAAAACTAAATATAACCATGAAGTACATATTTTGCCACCTCATTTAATGACATGTTATTAAAAAAAAAAACATAATAATAATAATAATCATAATATATCTATAAAGACCAGCAAGTTTACTGCTAATTCTTTTTAATAATTTCAAAGAAATATTGTTTTATTTGTTTTTTAAAACTCTCAAAATGACATGTTACCCTAAAATTTAAAGGAAGTTCATTGAAAAGTTTTATTCCAGTGTATTTTATATTTTAAAATAAACAAAAACAAATAATAAATTATTTCAAAGTATATATTCGTGATTAACAGATATTCAAATTTATAATTCTCTTCTAATAACAGGGGTGCCTCGGTACTTTTGCTCAACACTGATGTGTTGAGCAAAAGTGATGATACTTACTATCCTCAGATACCATTTCATTTCCATCGGTCACCCATCCAGGCACTGACCACGCTCAATGCTGCTTAGCTTTTCGGTGCAACAGAAATCATGGATATACTTGTCGTATTGAAACGAAACTTGGTGTACTTATTTGTTGATTTACAGCTCCTCTCCTCTGCTAGATTAGTCTTCCTCTCCACTATCTATTCACAGATATAACCGCATCGATCCCAACAACGGATTATTGTTTATAGTTTACATGTCATTGTTTATAGTTTACCTGTAGAAACTATAAACAGGGATATAGTCATGAAGATTTAGGTCTTCCGGTGGTGACCGCGTCAATGTAGATGAAGAATCCGACGTTTCGCTTCCACTGTGGGAGGCATCTTCAGGGATGTAGGACAGTTTTCAGGGGTTTTAGGACAGTTCAGGGATGTTAGTTCAGTTTTGTAGAGCATTGTGTTACTATCCATGATGTCCTACATCCCTGAAGATGCCTCCCACAGTGGAAGCGAAACGTCGGATTCTTCATCTACATTGACGCGGTCACCACCGGAAGACCTAAATCTTCATGACAATAACCGCAGAAGCCTACGCAGTTTATTATGTTAGGGATATAGTCTCTGTAATGAACGAATACGACTATTTATTCTCTAATCCCGATCTGTTTATATTAAACATAAACAATCAGGGGTTGGATGACCGGCTGAAGGCGGCGGCGTTTAGTGACCCAAACAACGGTGAATAAATACTAGATACAGGGATACACACAGGTCACTCTAAGTTTGTGCCCCGAATGTGTTGTACCACTCACGATGCTGTTCGAATCTTGGTAAGTCACCACTCCTTTAACTAATAAGTTTCCTAAGATCATTAAAAGTCTAAGTCATTACTTCGTAACATAAATAATCCTTTAAAAACAAGTCATGTTTAAATGCAATCGTTAGCCTGCATATAAAATTAGTTATGAGTGCTTATAAAGATTAGTAAAGTAACAAGTTTATTAATTAATTTAATAATGAATCAAAAGATATTTAATAGTTAACGCATTATTATTTATTACACCTAAGACAACACAATATCAATCTCTGTACAAGATTATTATCTCTAGCAAGCGAAATGAGTCCCCCAAGCAATAAAGATGCGTCCCACGCTCGCACCATTACAACACCCAAGGGAGGAAAATGACATTGAAAGATCAAGTTACCAAGACTAACTTAATAATAATAATGCTCCACTGTCACAATGACTTAACATTGTATAGGTTTGTCATTCATAATTAAAACTAAATAAATTTACTCTTATAAATAGGCAAAACTACATGATTTACAATACATCCTGTAGATACTATTCTATTTTTTTAAAACAATATTTCCTTTATTTGATACAAAAAATTATAAAGCAAACAAACTTTTTATTATTATACTAGTAAAAGAAAAACATATAAATACTAAAATGTAAACCTTTATTTTTAATCAAGATAAAAAAGTAATAAATAGTAGGAAATAAGTAGTGGAAAAGATAAAATATATAGGCTTGATAGAATATAAGTAAAATAAATTTTATACAAATATATATAAGCCATTTTTTAAATGTATGTGTGTTTCTTTTAATGTTTGTTTTTTAAGAAGTGTGTATGCTTGTATTAGAAAAGTACTCTTCACTTTAAGACATTAGCCTTGCGCCTCAAAGAGGTAAAATTGAATAGCATTGTTAGAGGTAATATTGAATAGTAGGTTTTTCATATTAGAATTTTCTTGAAGTGATTTTGAAAGTCTGGTTCTATTAATGTAGTTATTTCCTGTGGGAGGCGATCGAAGCATTTTCGTGTGCTGTGAGTTGTCGGTGAGTGTCAGTTGATGGGCAGGGTAGTCTAGTTTATTTCGATGTCTGGTGTAGTAGCCATGTTGTTTATCTTGGAGGCAATCGATATTGAGTTTGGCGTAAGTAAGTAGGTTGAAGATGTACAGAGAAGGTTAGGTAAGTATACCCAGATCTTTAAAGATCTTTTGCAGGAGGACTTATGGTTAATGGTTTTAATAATTCTTAGAACTTTTTTTAAAGTAAGAATAATTAATTCACTTTTGATGATCCTCCCCAAATGCTAACACAATAAGCCATTCTTGAGTGGAAATAAGCAGAGTATACAAAACAATAGTAAAGAAGATTTTTTATGATAAATTCTATTTTTTGAAAACATGCAAATCAGCATATGCTGTGGTTCCTCTATAAGAGGGGTTTTATTATTATAATTATTCTCCAATTTTTATGGATAATTTATCAAAAGCTTCAAGTTCTAATCTTTTTTTTTTATTTATTTTTATTGATTTTGTATAAAGAAGTCAAGATAAATAATACAGAGACACAACAAATATATTATTTTTTAAATACTACGCATGAAAATTATATTAAGCGAAGTATATAATTTCCAAAACATCTGAGCTAACTTTTTATCAAATAGATGATAGAGGATAGAGAAGTGAGGAGGGATTTTATGTGCTAGTCCCATCTCAGGTGGGAGGCCTAAGTCACTCCTAGCACTTTAGTGGTTTCTTCCCTTTGCTTTTATCTGAGCGAAAACTTTAGTTTTTGAGTCTTATCCTCATTGAGAGTCAAACTATTGGCTAGGAACCACTGTTTAGCATCTAGGACCAGTGTCTGCATATTTTATTTAAGATCACTGTCTTTAGCTGTTTTAAAAAGGAACAATGCTTAAAACGCAATGTGCCGATATCTAAAGAAAATAAACCAGTTAGATCCTGGGGTTTGCCGAGGGATATTATTTTGGCTCCTGAGGCTCTATCAAGGGAAATAATTCAATAGCTGAAAAACACCACCCCTGTTGCATATATAATTTTATATGCTACAGAAATGACTATTAGTTAGGAAAAATTAAATTCTAAAGAAACATTTGAAAAATCAAAAAAAGTATAATAAATATTTGTACATAACTTACAAAATTACATATAATGGACACAGTAACAATCCTCATACTCTGAAGAAATCATAGTAATAACTAAATGCAATGGATATTCTACAATATCTTATCATTTAGGATCATCCTCATTTTCTTTAACTTCAAAAAAATGCAAATCATGAATAGAAAACAATCCTGCAAAAACAGAGGTTTAAGGCTGCTAAAAAAGGAATTATTAAATAATCACGAGTAATAAAGTAAACATTTGTTTCAAAGTCAACAAAATTAGTCTAACGGTAGGAAAAGGAGAGTGTTTTATAACAATATCAATTCTTCTTCGAGATTAATTCTAACTTGATTTAAATTGAAAACCTATGTAGGAGTAAATTGTTAGGATTTATCTCATTTGTTGAGGCGGCTGTCCAAATATTCCTCCACTTTGCTTACTGGCAGTTCTTGAGGGAGCAAAACCCAGCATTTTCTGGATGTTCTGAAATAGAAAAGTCAGGTTTTAAAAATCTATAAACAGCAATAATTACAGATGACAGTGTAGTGGGGATTAGTATGGATGTGTTTGAAGAGTTAAGTTTTTGAAACTGTAAAAGAGGGCAGTTAAGTGCTAGCCATCATATAGATTTAGAGGATTCAAAAATATTTTCTTTTTATATCATTTATGATATAATGTAATAAAAATGTAAATGACCAACATATGGACGCATTGTCAGAGGGTATCGGAGGACAATCTCACTTTTTCTTTACATTGTTGCTTATGTATAGTTTTCTTCTCTTTTTATATGTCTCACGTTATATACATAAATAATTTTTCCTTGAACTTTCGGATAATTTTTTTTTTAAGGTTGTCCTTTTGACAATTAAGGGTTGGATTACTTTTTGATTTTTTCCTAAAAGATTAATTAATCATTAAAGAAAAGATGAATGTGTTGTTTATTCCTCTTAAGAAGAACCTGCAACACAACTTACCCTTTCTGTTTAGATTGATTTAGTAGGCCAACAAGTAGTATCTATTACAGTTCTATACTCTATGATAATTTTACTTTCTCATTTTTCAATGTTATTATAAATAAAAGTTGATATTATAGAGCTAACGTGAAAACTCTTTCTTTTTGTATTACTGTGCAGTTTTTATGTTTCAAAATTATAGAATGAAGAATAATAATTTTAAATGTGTAACTACAAATATTTGTAATATGATCAATTTTAGAATAATATAATACTAATATAATTAACGATTAGATGAACGCAGTAAAATTGAACGTCACATATGCTCCATTGAGAGCTGTGCCTGGCTACCAGTCATCAGGAGATGTCGGGACCCTCTGTCATAAATGCGACAGAATTTTCCAGCACATGTGCTCGGAAAATGCCCACACAACATGCTTCTTGAGACTAGACTCACCACAACGTGAAAAATAAGATCTCAGTAGTGCTTAAAGAAAATAAATATGTTTGTTACGACAGGGTCTATGCTATTGATTTAGATGGTCCTTCTAGATACTCTGACATCATAGCTTTCCAGTCAAACAGCATTTCTGCTCTTATTATAGACCCCACCATTCGATAAGAAACCAATGACCCAGACCAAGCCAACAAGGTTCATGATGAGAAAAAAGCCACTTATGAAAAATGTATTAAATATTATAAAGAAAAGTTTGGCTCCTATCATAGAGAAAGAATTACGAAGTGCGTATGGTCTGTGGTGCGGAGCTAGAGGAACTCTACCTGCCAAAACTAAGGAGTTTTTAGTAGAGATCGGATTCAATCAAAATTCTCTAAGACTATTATCCGAGAGCATTATTCTCAACTCGTTAGGTATTATTAATCACCATATTTACTCCTCGCAGGAATATGACATTTATGTTTTATGTACATATACATAATAAAATTAGTTTTCAGTCTGTTTTATTGATAAAATCTATATAGAAAAATAAAGTTTATCTTGTATGTTTATTTAAATATTGTTCAATGTAATTCAAAAACTAGTCATTTAGATTGATAAGTACATTGTGTTCGGAGCAAACCTCACTGTTTATATTTTTGTAAATAAAGTGCTTATACCTTTAATATTAATGAATATCATTTTTGAATAATACTAGTATTATTCTAAGACTGTTTAGGAAATAGACACAATTATTTTATATTGCAAATATAAAGTGATAAGTAAATATTAAATTTTGTGTAATTAACTATTGGTAGTATACTCAGAAAGCATCCAATAAAACTGTATACAATTCTGATTGCTTCTGCAAGAGTAACTTCTTGTTCAAAATAAGAAGTGATTTTCACACATTTTTGAAAATATTTTTTATTCCATTATCTTGACACTTAAATACTGCACAATAATTAGCAATTACATAAAGAAAGGATTCGTAATAATATGAAAACATATATATATATATAATATAATATTATATATATATAATATAATATATAATATATATATATATATATATATATATTTATATTCGTATTCGTTTGATATGTTTGTATCTCTTGTTTACAAACCATCAAAGAAGAAAGTAAGTGTGAAATGTGAAAGTAAGAGTTTGGAATTATAATAGATGATACTTGGGCAAGTTGAGTTATAGATTTATAGAAAACAAGACAGACATATTTAATTTAATGATTCATAAGTCTTATTTTTAAATAAGAAGTAATCCAACACTTAATAGTAAATAAAATAACCTCCAGAAAACAAAACCAGTAATTGAAAATTAATGGTTCCAAAAGTTAAAGGAAGAATTGTTGAAGGAACAAATTACATTGACAGCAACGTTGTCCTCTGATACCCTCTGACAGTTCAGCCATGCAGGTCTTGTTCTTGCACCTAATTGTATTTGTCTGTTTCAAAAACCAAATAAGAGGCCAAACAAAAGCAATTATGGTGTCCAGGAGAAAAGAGTTTTCAGAGCCTCAATATGTTTGAAATTAAAGAAAAAAAAATTTATAAATAAGGGCTTAGGTAAGCAAAGAAGACCTTTAAAAAATTGGACTTTTATGAAATATATGGTCCAATAGTGAAACTTAAGATACGAGGTTTCCCAGTAAGCTCATTGATACACTGAATAACAAACATTAAAACATGCTATGTCGCGATAACAAGGAATACAGGGTTACCTGTCTGATGGACATCGTACAGAGAATATAAAGAAATATAAAAGAACAGTCAGTGAAGTCTTCTCCTGCCAGGTTCCTGTGAGACAGACCTTGGATCCACGATATTGGCACAAACGGAAGCCTTGCTACCACCCTCCCATCAAATCTGAAAACAACATGTCAATTAATTTCAGAAACGATTCTTTTACCAATACCAGTTTAGAGCTATTGACTAACAAAAGCATTATAAGCAGAGCAGCCTCCGATGCCATTATGGGTGAGATCAAATCTCATTCATAGGACCAGAGCCAAGCTCTCTTTATTTTCTGCTGTACTTTTGTAGTTTGGGTTTCAAAGGAAAAACAAGCTTGATTATAAATTAATGTGTCAAAAAATACTAGATATAACTTAGGGTAGTGAACCAAAATGTGTCAAAAAATACTAGATATAACTTAGGGTAGTGAACTAAAATGTGCCAAAAAATACTAGATATAACTTTGGGCAGTGAACCAAAATGTGTCAAAAAATACTAGATATAACTTAGGGTAGTAAACCAAAATGTGTCAAAATTACTAGATATAACTTAGGGTAGTAAACCAAAATGTGTCAAAGTGCATGCAAGGACATTCCCTTCTTACTATTTCCCTTTAGTTACTTATAGAATAAATCTAGTAGTTTTAGCACACTGAGGGAAGGAAATTTCTGGCCTGTGATTGGTTCCTGCCAACAATTCATGGTGGGTACACACTGCTACCACCTATGCCAAAATTAATTGCTCTAGTTGAAGTGATGTCGTAGAGATAATAATGTTACGAGGCATTAGTAATGATTTAAGTAACTTTTAGGAGATTGATAACACTTTTTAAAGACACATTATTTTTAAAGCAATTTAAAATTATTTTACAAGAAAGAGTAAACAAATCTTGGGAAATCAAAATACGACGCGGAAAAGGGATGTCACAAAACAAATATTGGCTCATAACAAAACAAAAGCAACCAATCAAATTCTAGTATTGGTCTGTCATGAGTCAAAAGTGAACAAATAAATTATTTTTGGTTAACTTCCATGACATATATAACTATACCATTTAGTATTGTCGAGTTCAAAACTTAAAAACAATTTGTCTTTAAACAGGTGTGAACCATTTTTAATTTAAGTATGGCTCAATATACTCAAATCGAATAATAGAAAACATACATGCTATTGAATGTGCTGAGAAGAGCGGTAAAAGCAAAACCAATAGCAAACATGGATTTCATTTTAACAAGAGACAAGTCTCTGTTATTATTCTTGAGTTTCTCTTCTTCTCTCTCTATTTTCTTTTTATGTTGTTTATCCAATGAATCTCCGTGTGCCTCTTTTCTTTTTTCCACTAAAAAAACAAAAAGAAAGATTAAATAATATATAAATATAGTACATTTCCATTTTTAAATTGCAATAGTCGAGAAAAAAATAATTAATTAAATTTACCTCTAGATACAAATTTGTGAGCATATAGTATTAATTCAAAAATGTGAGCCCTCAAAAGCTAATACTGGAGTGAGGGCTCAGTCTAGACTCTAGTGGCTTTTATTGAAATTTAAAAAAAATCTGATTAAAGAAAAAATAAAATAACATAGAATTGAAAAAATGTAAGTTGTAAATGACCAATAAACATTTGTTTTCTTTGTGGAATCAATGAAAACAAATACTACATACTAGAGAATACTACAAAGTCAGACAAATACTAAGTAAGAAGAGTGTATAATTGTAAATCTGAGGATTGGATCAGAATAGTCTAGTTTCATGACTAATAATCATAGCACTAATAAAGTATACTGAGGCTTCCAGGATTGGGTTCTCTTGAGCATAAACAACGATGAAAAAATACTAATTACTATAGCAAATTAGCAATGTGCTATTAGTACACAAAATTAGCAAATTTTCAAAGAAATTTAAGCTAATGATATCATCAGTGTTTTTTGGTACAAAAACAGTAATTTTTCTTTGGTTCGCATTATGGGTTATTTATTAAAAAATGAACATGAATGAAAAACACTTGCGTTTTCGATAAATTATAAATATACTAATTATGGTTATGTTAAACCACTAATACAGGCGCCCCTCATGATAAATTAATTATACACCACAAAAAATATTTGTGGTGTATTTTTATTGTTGTCTTTACTTGCCTCTTCAATCTTTCATGAATTGGGGTAAAATTACAGAGCTCCAATCAATTACATCAGAATATCAACTATAATATTAAACTGACCAATAGCATTGCCTGTTTTATATTCCTTGTAATCTCTGAAAACAACTCCACTATTGTAGGGTGTTCTATAATAATTAATTTAAAAATTATACGATAATAACCAAGCTATAGTGACAAGTATTCTACAGCTATTGGCTGACTTGGATTTATAAAAGTAAAAGAAGATATAAAAAATTTAAATACTCAATTATAAATTTAATAGATGGACTACTACTACTACTACTACTACTAAAATAGTGACAAGAAATTTTCAATGGGGTAAAAATAAACTAAACATCTTATAACATTTAAATAAATTGAATAAGAAAATAAAGTAAAAATACAATAAAATAATCATCTTACACTTTTTACTCTGTCTTTCAACTTCAGCTTTTAATTTTTGGTATTTTTCTGTCCTGTATACCATTAACCATGTTAAACCTATAAATAAATAAAACTAGTGATATAAATGTAGTCAAGAATAGATAAAAAATCGGGTACGGGGAACCTCGGAACTTTTCCTAATTACATCGGATTCGCAACGCTCGTCCTCCCTGCTTCATCATTAGAATATACTATTTGCCAAATTTATACTACAGCATGTCTTCGGACTCGCTTCACTCTTCCTCAGATAGTAAATGCATCCTTTTCATTCTCATCGGTC
Organism: Microvelia longipes; assembly: GCA_018340805.1. Classification (NCBI taxonomy): domain Eukaryota; kingdom Metazoa; phylum Arthropoda; class Insecta; order Hemiptera; family Veliidae; genus Microvelia; species Microvelia longipes. The sequence continues at coordinate 54,894,720 of JACMZG010001863.1, forward strand.
ACCCATACAGCACTGACACAATGCTGCTTAATTTTTATGATCCAACGAAAATCATGCATATACTTGTCATATTGAAACGAAACTTTGTGTACTTATTTATTATGTAAGGATAACTAGCACTGCAATGAGGAGGAAATATATGACAGAATTTGCTTCAGGGCCGTGTGAAAGGGTGGCAGTTGGACACACACACACACACACACACACACACACACACCACACACTATAATATACATATATATATATATATATATATATATATATATATTATATATATTATATATATATACCACTTTTCCTGTACCCTTTCTTGTACCTTGAATAAAAACTCACAGGTAAAGACAAATATAGTATGAGGAAATCAGGAGAAACTCAACTTCTAAGAGATGCTTCAGACCCCCCTCCTATGGCCATTACACTATATACTAAATTAACTTTTCTGAAATAAATTATAAACACGAACTGAAACAACAGACAAATTTCTGTTTCATTTGTTCTCGCTATAGAACTACTAATACTTGTAGAATAAGCTTACCTTCACCAAGGAGAGCAGTGCACACAGATATGAAAACGATTAGAATAGTGTCTGACCACATCACTCCGCTCTGAATTATAATTAAAATTAAATTAAACAAATCAACTTCTTAACAACTCTGCACTAAGATTGTTCAGCACTAAACAATCTTATAACTCGATAAATGCCTAATTAAACAATATTGCTTGGACAACTAACGTTAGTAATAAACTAGAAGAGAGTTTCAAATGATTCAAATACAATTAATTTAGCCCAAAAAATTAAATTTAAATAAATGCAAAAGTAACCAACTCACAAGAGGTGGGTAACCAAAATGAACCCTTCCAAAATATTTTGATTCTTTTACCCACAACACTCGAGCCCTTGCATTGAGAGTTTTCATTAAAACAGGACTTAGCAATAATTCAACTTTAGAAGTAATAAGTAAATAATTTAATACCTTTAAAACATACCTTTGAACATTTTTATGCTCAAAAATAAAGATTTAGACGATTTTTGCAATGTATCAGTTAGCTTTTGCATTCTGATACATGTATAAAGATACAAAAAATAATGCGCATGCCCGTGGCGCGTTATTTGATTCGTGAATGTATATTATCCGCAATTGTAGCTAAGTATTTTTGAATGCAAATTTTTTAATTAATTGTTTTAATTAATGTGAATTTTAATCTGATTTAGTGTCCAGTCATCTTGATGCTTGTGAGACGAGTTTTAGTTTGGATTCATCTTGTGGGTTAATGTTTGATTGCTAAAATATTCGTTGTTTTTTATAAATCTATTTTTATACACTCAAGGTTGCTGTTTTGATGTAATTATTTATCTCATGTAAGTTTGCAATTTGTTATTACTCTAATGAAATATGTATTTCTGATCTTAATCATGTATTATATTACTGCCGCAGTGGCTGTCATTCGAAAATTTAGTCAAAATTATAATGACGTAAAGCCACTAGGGGAATAACACTTGTAGATAATTGTGGAATATAATAATAAATGGACCCGCCCCGCTCAAAAACTTTCCCATTCATGATGGTAATAACTGATAATCACGAAAAATGAGTGTCAACTAATGTGATGTAGAAATTCATACAGTAGGGGTGGACACAGTGGTACAACTCCCTGTTTTAAGGTGGTCCTAAAAAAACAGGGGCTAGTTGCATCAACTATCGCACCAAGCGCTAGTTTCACCTTGTACAACTGTTGTCAATATTGTTATAAGTTTTAAATCGACACGTCTATAAACTAGAATGTAAACAAGACAAATTTTCTGAACATTTCTCGCCAACCCAAGATTTTATATTCGGGTTGATAGCAGATTTAAATCTTAAGTCTAAAACACTTGAAATGAATTATTGTTATTTTTTTAAGAAAACGACGGTGCTGCTTCGCGTGATGAGGCTTTCCAAAACTTCGGGAGTTTTGGAAAACAAAAATACATCGCAAATATTATTTATATATTGTAAGATTATCAAAAGACATATTATGCACATTATGAAATGAAGGATATAAAATGACGTACTAATCAATTAATGTATTATATTTATTATCAGTATAATACGTGGCATTAACAGCTTACTTTAAATATAATATAACTTTAATTAGAATAAACATGATCTTCACATATTTTTGAGATTTTTGGTGGCTTTTAACAAAATTTTAACTACACTGATTGATCAGCTAAAATGCTGATTAATTAGTGTTTTAGTCTGCTAGATGCTAATAAACTGATTTATGAGTGTTTTAGTCTGCTGGGTGCTAAAATGCTGATTCATCAGTCTTTCAGTCCGCCAGATACTAAAATGCTGTTGATCGGGATTTTATACCCATGATTGTGCTATTTTAACTTTTTATAGCTCTATATTGTTCGGGTTAAACAATCAAGTAAGGAATAAACATTTCTTATCTGGTATCTATATAAGACATTCTTGTTGGTATTATAATTACAATGGTAATTATAAGTGTCTCCATCCCTATAATCTTATCTTTTACTCCCAACAAGTTAAACATTTTCAATACTGGATAATGCTCTTCAACTTATCAGAGGTCATATTCTCTTGTTTCATATTCTATTATACAATCAATCAATTTCATCTGTCTAATTGTTGTACTTCCAGCATACTTTATGATCAAGTTATATATATTTTTAACGGTATAATTATTTTTTCTTTGTTTTGATTTGATATATTTTTGCCATATTTTTTTACTAAGATTTTTTTTAATGCAATTATTAAATTATTTTATTTATTTATTGTGGATTCTATTAAAAATGAAGTCTATACTGAGGTGTGCCAGTCTGCTTGAAACGTCAAGTCAAAGTATTGTCATTAGATGCAGGTCTACTTAAACTTAAGCTCTGAAATCTATCAATGTAATGCAAAGTCTTTTTGCCAGGCATAAAAGAAAATGTTGTGCAATTTTAAACTCATAAATTATTTTTTCTGTAGTAGGGAGTTAAGATTCATTTTATTCCCGGTTGTACAGAACGAGAAATGCAAAATCTGTATCCACTGTAAAAAGAAGAGTTTTTTGTACAGCTTACAATTTTTTTTTTTGTATGGCTAGGAGTTCATCTATTTACTGCTAGGAGCACTGAAGATAGCATTCTTATTTGTAGTTGAGATAGTTCTCTAGATGCAACACTGTTTTATCAGTATATCCTTTCTTTCTGTTTTCTATTTCTTTAAAATCAAACTTAAATTAAATTAATTACGTGTTTGTATTTATCATTTGATCCTACTGTGTTTTGGAAAACAAGAATAGTTGACACAATATAATTGTGCGAGAGAACCTAGGAATGTAACAAGCAAAAGCAATGCTACATCTGGGAACTGCTCCATCATTCAACATTCGTCATCATTGATGGCTCGACATAATGTCATGTCCCACTCTGTTTCTTTCACTCTGTCAGAGTGAGTTAAGGCTCTGTCGGCGCCCTGATGAGTTAGACGTAACGAAACAGAGTGGGACATGACATTATGTCGAGCCATCAATGATGACGAATGTCAAATGATCCAACAGCTCACAGATGTAGCATTGCATTTTGCTTGTTACATTTCCTAGGTGTCTCTCGTACAATTATATTGTGTATTTGTATTTATTTAATAAAAAGTATTGTTTCATAGTGTTCTAAGTTGGGTTTTAACTCCACCAGAGTTAAAACTTTAAGAGTTTTTGTAAATGTTATTATTATATTATTAATCTTTACCTGAGAAAAAATGGCATACATCGTGGCTATGAATGACTATTTTTTATCTCAGCTCCTTGTACTGACTTGCTTTGCTCGCCAGTAAATATAGTTGCTTTGGCGAATAATATGTATTTCACAGCCTTTTAGTATAATATACTATTATTTATTATTATTTATTTTTAATTTTGATTAGTTAACAGGAAGATAAATTCATAGGGAAAATAATTCTGCCATTTTTTTGCAGCATGTCAATTATATGTCAGCAGCATATATTATATATATATATATATATATATATATATATATATATATATATATATAATATATATATATAATATATATATAATATATATTATTTGTGTGTGTGTGTGTGTGTGTGTGTGTGGGTGTGTGTGTGTGTGTTATATATATGTCAGCATGTATTTTATATTCACTAATATAAGGTTAACCTGATAGGATAAAGCTTTTAAAATATTTTCAAAATAAAGAATTATTATTTCTGTAGTCTTACCATTTTCAGATTCAAGAATATAAATTAGTGCAACAGAGATATAACTTTAAAAATGAAGTCTATTCTGAGGTGTGCAAGTCTGTTGGAAAGGTCGAGTCAAACTATTCTCATTAGATGCAGCTCTACTCAAACTCAAGCTCTGAAATCTATTGACGAAATGCCAGGTCCACTTAGATTACCGCTTATTGGAAATTTATGGCAACTTTTACCCATAATTGGTAAATTTAAAGTACTTTTTTTTAAATTAGATGGCCCCTTCGTTTTAATGTTCATAAATCACCACATATATATTGACTCAATCTATAAACTATATAGTGGAATAAAATTACTAGTAAAGCAACTTGCCTCAATAATTTTAATTTGCGTATGTGTATGATTATAGTATGACGAACAGTCAAAATCAGTTGACAGCATGGGAAAATAGTGTTAAGGAATCAATGAGGGTTGCCTAATTTAAAATTGTGGGTGTAGTTTAACATTTAGGACTTATCTCGTTGTTTTTGCATTTACCTCGCCGTCAACTGATTTTAACTGTGTCATACTATAACTCATGTCATACATATGTTCTGGTTTTATTGACTGACATATATGATGTACTGTCAACAAATAACATTTTTTGAACAATACATTTTAAAATTCGCTTATATCGTGGCAGTATTTTTCTTATATAGGATAGTAATTTTTTTTATCCTAGAGGGGAATAGTTTGATGATGGGGACATTTTTAGCAAATTAATGAAGTAAAAAGGAACTTATGAGCTTGGGGTGCCAAAGGAGTGATTCATGATATGATTGTTCTCCTTATTTTTCACTTTTCTTTCTTATCCTCCTTTTTTCTCTTTTCCTATTTTCCCTTCTTTTTACTTTCTTATCCTTCTTTCTTCTCTTTTCCTATTTTCCCTTTTTCTTTCTTATCCTTCTTTTTTCTCTTTTCCTACTTTTGTCTTCTTTTTTCTCTTTTCCTATTTTTCCCTTCTTTGTACTTTCTTATCCTTCTTTTTTCTCTTTTCCTATTTTTCCCTTCTTTTTACTTTCTTATCCTTCTTTCTTCTCTTTTCCTTTTTTTTTCTTTTTCTTTCCTTTCTTTTTTCTTTCTTATCCTTCTTTTTTCTCTTTTCCTACTTTTCTCTTCTTTTTTCTCTTTTCCTATTTTTCCCTTCTTAATACTTTCTTATCCTTCTTTCTTCTCTTTTCCTATTTTCCCTTTTTCTTTCCCTTCTTTTTTCTTTCTTATCCTTCTTTTTTCTCTTTTCCTACTTTTCCCTTCTTTTTTCTGTCTTATCCTTCTTTTTTCTCTTTTCCTATTTTTCCCTTCTTTTTATTTTCTTATCCTTCTTTCTTTTCTTTTCCAATTTTTCCCTTTTTTCTCCCTTACTTTTTCTTTCCTCTCTTTTTCTGTTTTTTTCTTTTTTGAAGATCCTGGGAACAGAAGCAATCGTTCCTGTCTCTTGGGAATTTATGTTCTCTTAGCCTTATCTTTGAATTAAGCTGAAGATACTAATGTTTACCCGCTCTTGACCAGTAGAGCGTTAATGCTAGTACCTTAAGGTTTTTTTAAATTAGTGCCTAACTATGGCGGGGACCTGATGTTAATGAGGGTAAATCATTTATTGGTAGAAATTTGCTAAAATGGTTTCTTATTGGACCCAAGTACCTTTTTTAGTAAATCCCTTGTTTCCTAAAATTAAAAAAATATTTTGATATGATTTTAAAAATGTATCACACAGGTAAGTATGATTTACTCCGCATGGATGTCATGTTTGATGATTATTACAAGAAGTACGGACCAATTGTGAGGGAAAAGATTGCAAATATTGACGCGGTTCATTTCTTTGAACCTGAACATTTTGAAACTTTGACCAGGTTGACCAACCCCCTCCCTTTGAGGTTTGGGTTCTTCGCTGTGAAAAGATACAGAGAGTCAAATCCCGATCTATATGGTGGCCCTGGAATTCTACCAATGTGAGTTTTTACATAATTTTTTCAACTTTTCACATTGAAATTTTCGTAAATCTAATATGTAATAATGATCTACTTGAGAAGAGACTATTCATTATTTTATTTTTAATTTATGGAATCCTCTTTCCACTCTCATCTGTATTAAATTTTGTCTTAGGATATGCTTATTAGTTTTCAACACACATATTAGTTCAGGCCAATAAAACATGGTGGAAAACCAATGCTACCAACAGTGTCAAAATTAATGTCCCTAGTTGAGAGGGCGTCATTATGAGGCTTTACCTTTTACAAACAAAGTGAAGCATGAATAATGATTTAACAAACTTCAAGTGATTGCCACTTTTTTTAAATAAATATTTAAATTAAACAAAATAATGATTAATCAATGTTGCCAAGTTTAGAACTAATTTGTTGAAGTTTTTTTTTTCAATTTTATTTTACTTTTAGTGCTTCTATTGTAAATGATAATATAATATCAATATAATTTTTAGAAATGATAAGCGATGGTGGAAATTGCGTCAAGCGTTCCAGAAGCCAATAAGTCCTCTAAAAGAAACTCGAGATTTCTTGGAGCCCACTGATGAGATAACTGAGGAGTTTGTCAGAAGTATCAAACCTGGACAGACTATCCATGACTTCATGACTTTGGCCAACAGATTAAATATGGAATGTTCGTAAGTCTGATAAAAACTTTTTGTTCTTAAACCTTTCAGAGCCGAGATTTGTATAAACTCCCCTGGCCCAGGTTAAGGTAGTAGGTAAATGAGTCAAACTGTTACAGTAAAAAGTAGATAAGCAGGACCTGGGTCAAACGAAAATCTAATTTCTCATCATGAGTAACATTTTTTGTCACTTACCCTACACGAGAATGGATACATAACAATAAAATTTCAACAATCAGTATAATGGCCTCAGACAACAATTTCTTTTATTCCTCTCATCCAAGCACTGACCATGCTTGATGGCTTAAAATTAGTGATTTTAATGAATTGGCATAGTTTTGTAAAAGCAACAGGATAATTTTGTGAGTTTCTTTGAAAATTAAAAAAAATAACGATTAGTGCTTTATAATTAAATAACTACTCCAGTTACAAAGCATAAACTGGAAACTTAAGCAAGAAATAGATTGTTAAGCTCAGAGAAACACATTCTAAAGGAGTTTTGGTATGTGTGATCTGGCCCACACATCTGACCACATGCGGAAATTGGGCATTGAAACCGCATGCCAAAAAAACTACCAGATTTTTTTCTATTTACCTGTTTATTACATGTAGGGATGCAGAAGTTGAAAATTTCATCAAAATTGGATATATTTTTATAGTTCAATGCAGTGGTTCAATGATTCTTTAAAAAAAGTATACATGTCATTCAATAAAAATGGAACTAATGCTGATAATGAAATGTATCTAGGTTTATTTGTTGTTCTTATAAAAGGTTAAATGCAAATCAAAATTCAATTTGATCCCAAACTTTGTTACCTTAAATTACGGACTGCTTAGTACACTGTATTTATAGTATCTAAAAATAATTAAAATAAGAAGCTTAGTTTTATATTTGGCAGCTTGTATTAACTGCAAATTTATGAATTTATTTCATTATTTATTAAGTGGGATAACATAAAGCAACTTAATTTTATTAATTAAAATTCATTTTTAATTTTCTTTTTATTTGAAAGTATCCTCATAAATTGATGTATAAATAAAACATAATCAAATGAGTCCCAAGTGTAATAAGTAAATTTTCCTTGGGTTAATTCACTAAAATAAATATAAATTTATGTCTGTATCAGTGGTCTGTATAAACTGTTAAATTGTTTACTAAGCTATGATGAAATCGAATAGGTAAGACTTGACGCCACGGACCACTCGTTTCTCCCTTCCACTATTCAATCAATAACCAACACTTATTCCGAGGTAACCTCTTGAGTACAAATTTGTTGTAATACTGTAAGGTAAATGAGAGAGGTTCGTTTCCTTGAAAGTACTATTTTTTAAACAAGTAAGGGTGTAGAGCTCGTTCTAAGAGTTACTTCATCACTCTAAAGCAAAAACAGTGCCGCCATCTCAGAACTACTTCTAAATGCTTGGTCTTTTCCATATGAGCAAAATGCCTAGAGTGGCTCCTCATAGTATACAATCTCCTTGGTATCATTATTAAAACAAAAAAAAAGATTTATAAATAAAATTAATTAAATCATTAAAAATGATATGAAATCAACTTCTTTCTATAAGAGCCTAAGCACCACCCACCTGTTGTCAATAATATCAACAAACAGTGCTTCGCTCTAGCCAATAGTTCAAGCGCCAGGCCTAAAAAATGTGACTCATTTTGTACAAATTTAAACAAAATTTTTCTGATAATATACCTTAAATTATGAAGGAAAAGCATAGTCTGCCTATCTAGAGTAGAGCCCTTCATATGATTGCGCTTGAAATAATAGGAAGTCCCTCAAATTCCAGTTTTCTGGCCATAAGTGGTTCCCTGTAGGTTGTGTGCAAAACATGAAGAGAACATTTTTTAAAGCTGATAAAATTTACTATAAAACGAGTGCTTTTATAGGATCGGATAACTCCTCCTATAAAATCGGATAACTACAAGTAAAGTTATGACATTTGTTAAATGACCGAAATAAATGCACAAAAAGCCAATATTTTTTTCAAAGAAATTTCCTGAATATGCATAAATGAACCATTTTTTTAAAACAGCTAATTTTGGTTGTAGTCATCCAATTACAATGATTAAACACTTGTTTTATAGAACATTTTATCACCTTTAAAAAATGTTCTTTTCATGTTTTGCCCACGACCCACAGGGAACCACTTATTTCAAGAAAAATATGAAATTTGTGCGTTTTTATAAAATTTTGAGCATGTGCAATCATATTAAGGGCTCCACTCAGGATAGGCAGACTATGTTTTTTCTTTATAATTTAAGGTGTATTTTCAGAAAAAAATTGGTTTGAAGAAGTTTATTTTTTCAGCTTGGACTGCAAGTTTGATTTGTGAATTGTAATATTAAGTATAAAAATTATAATCAATGTAAAAAATACGTTTGTTATTTGACATTGCTTGACTATCCAGTCAGATATGGAATCTTGGAAGAATGTTAAGAAATGTTCTGTCCTCATCCAAATAGTTCGTTTGGTTGAGTTGTAAGAGTTTGAAGGGGGCACAGTTGTGCTCTACATCTGCCTCTGTTTCCATGATCCTAAAAGCACATGATTTCGGGCTAAGCTCTCATTTTATATTAATAGTATTTGAGTTATAAAGATTTTGTCAACATTCTTAATTATGTAGAGAATAGTTGATGGGACCCACCTGAGGTGTTCTTGCAGGATCAATACCCTGATGAACTGAAAGGCCCTAATTAAGCCATTTTTTTATTTGTATACCCTTCTAAGGGGTGCTAAAGCAGGATTTTTATCTATTTATTGTTTGTTGTTCAGTGGTTTGCATGATGTTATTCAACGAGAGGATCAATTGTTTTAATGATGAAGCTCTAAAACCAGACTCCTACTTGACTAACTTGATTCATCAAGTTGTTGAATTTGCTGAGGGAATCGGTGAACAGGACAGAGCCGAGATGGGTATTGCATATTTTAAAAATAAAAACTACAGGCAGATGGAAGCAACTCAACATCTTGTTGAAGAGTAAGAATCAACTTCTTTCCATTGACTTTTTTTGTGATTGATTAAAGCAAATAGACAACATTGATAATAATTTACAATACAAACCATATTACCCATTGAATAATTTGATGTACCACCAGAATAATTACAAACCATAATTTACCCATGAATATTTTGATGGGTTACCACGATTCAGAATAATTACAAACCATTAATAATAATTTACAATACAAACCATACAACCCATTGAATAATTTTAATGGGTTACCACGATTCAGAATAATGACAAACCATTGATAATAATTTACAATACAAACCATACAACCCATTAAATAATTTTAATGGGTTGCCACAATTGAGAATAATTACAAACCATTGAGAATAATACTAATATTGATAAATAAATTTACAAAACATTGAGAATAATTTACAAAATATTGAGAATAATTTACAAACCATTGAGAATAATTACAAACCATTGATACTAATTTACAATACAACCCATTGAACAATTTTAATGGGTTACCACAATTTAGAATAATTACAAACCATTGAGAATAATTACTAACCATTGATAATAATTTACAAAACATTGAGAATAATTTTAAAAACATTGATAATAATGTACAAAGCATTGAGAATAATTTACAAACCATTAAGAATAATTTACTACACTCTTTGATTTAAACAATGCTGCTGTGACTTTATATTGCCTCTCTAAAGCCTTCAAATTAAACTTAATTAACTAAAGCAATAAACATTTAATCTGAAATTTAAAATCTAGTTTATATATTCTAAGTTAGGTTTTATATCATTGAAGTTATTAAAAATCGAGTTAGTATTCATTGCTTAGTTTTGGTAATCATGTCGTTTATTTTATTGTTAAATATATTCTACTGATCTCTAACATTGTAGTAAATGTTTTATGTATGTTTGGATGACTGTGCACTTTCCATGTAAACATGATACTGGTCAAATGACCGAAATTTAAATAAAAACCAATTTCAGGAAAGAAACCTTCAACAAAATTGTTTCTTGTATAAATTAAACTTGGTTAAAAACAGGGGTTTTCTGCCCCTGGCCTTTTAGTGGCCTCTGACATCTTTGTAGGCCTTTGGCCTCTTGGTTATTTTTGGGCCTTGAGTCCCCTTATAAGAAGTCCCTTATAAATTGGTTGTTGTTTTGTATTATTTTTTGTTTCATTATGATAATAATAACAATAATTGGTCGTAGTTCTGTATGAGAGATGAGAGATAAAGCCCTTTGAGTTGTTTTGTATTATTATTATTATAATAATATCAGGAGCCCATCCCCTTTTAGGGGTGTTGGCTGCTTTGATTCCGAGGGATAAAGCTTTCTCTTAGAGGCCATCAAGTTTACTCTCTGTTGACAAAAAAATATAATAATAATAATAAAAATAATTGGTCATTGTTTTGTATTATATTATTTTTTTTAATTTTTCATTATAATAATAATAACATTCTTTATTTTAATAAATTACAATAATACATTACAATTAATAGTAAATAATACATTTAAAAATTTTTGCTTGTTTTATTTCTGTTTGAATAAATCATTTTTATTTACAATATATGTATGTAGTTATTGATAAAATCTTCTCCTTTTCTACATCTCCAAAAGACAATACTGCTTAAATCTGGACACAAAGTCATAATTATTAAATATTTCTATTACTTAAATATTTCTTTTGTTTAATTTGTTACTAATTATAACTCCATTATTATTTGATAGATTTATTGTTGTAATTTTACTGGTTATTCATTTTAATGTTTTCAATTATTATTACTTTCGTTTTGATAGCCTTCTTGTTCTAGATTGAATTATATATTAATATAATGGTATGGTTTATACCATTATCTCTGATTTATTTAATATAATATCTAACAACCTAAAAATGAGGAAAAGTAATAGAAAAATAATATAATAAAATGATTATTTAATCTAAAATAAATGCAACAATTTAGTGAAGTATGAATAATATATTTTACTTATTTTTAAAGAAATACTGGGAGCCTTCTCTTATCCATTTATCCATACTTATATTATTTATCTACTTCCTTCTTAAATTCATGCTCTGATTTGATTTCTTTTATTTCCGGTGGAATTGTATTAAATAATTTGCTGTCTCTAAGCAAAGGAGGAGAGAGTAATATTTTTAAGTAATATTTTTTATTTTTAGGTTTGCCACGAAGATGTTAAACAAAGTAAAAGAGAAGGGGGATCCAGAAGATAAATGTGTAATGGCTCAGTTCTTGAGAAACCCTGATATACCCGACAGCGAGCTCATGGCCGCTATGGTCGATTTACTTCTTGGAGGCATACATACTGTAAAGTTTACTATTATTATTTTTATAATGCATAAAAAGTATTTATCTTGAGAAATAAAACATTATTTTCATAAACATATCAATTAGATATTGTATTTTGAAGTTTTAAATGTATAGAATGCTGATGTATAGTTTTCATTATAGTAAAATCATAATAATATACAACTAAAGTATATGTTAGACAATAGCTCTTGGAAATATCTTTTGACTTTTGTGATGAGAATAAAAGTAGCAAACAATTGGAGAAGCTGGAAAAACTGGCGATACTTAATATTGCCAAGAAATCTTAGCAATATTGAAAAAAAACATAAGTGAATTGACAAACATCAAACAAAAAGTCTATTTTAGTGGCTGTGTCAAAGGTAGCTGCCATGGTTTATTAACCGCGGCAGCTACCTGCCGATTTGCAGATAAAAATTGTAAATTTGCAATTATAATATGTAAGTATTTGCAATAAATTCTTTATTATTAATATTATTCTAAAAGTAGAGTGAAGAATTAAAGATATAAACAAGCATCTACATGTCTCTTCACTATGCTAAATTTATATTAAATCTAAGGCCGCTTTTAGCATCCACCACTCAGACGTCATTGTGCCAAAAGTCAGTGTAGCTTTAATAAAAATCTAGTAGAGTATTTTATATAAATTAAAAACAATGACTTTTAATTCTATAATTTGGTAAGCTATAAAATTTAAGCTATGGCCATTTCACCCAACACTGTGGCATCATCAGGCTAATAAACTAAACACTACATTAACAACTAAGATCACAGCAAACAAATAAAGCACATATACATAAGACTAGAATAAATAATAAAAAATCACAGAATTAGCTAAAACTTAACTTCGTCAACAAATAAAAATCTAAGATTTTTTATTCAAATAAAGATTTTTTATTTGTTGACGAAGTTAAGTTTTAGCTAATTCTGTGATTTTTTATTTATTTATTCTAGTCTTATGTATATGTGCTTTATTTGTTTGTCCTAACAAAACAAGTTTAGAACTAGCAAAAAATAACAAAGAGAACTAACAAAACAAGTTTAAAAAGAAGCAACAACTAAAGAGTCTGAACCCAGCCTGTAATCTATTTAATAAATAATTTTAAATTATTTTCACCAAGAAGAGACTTGTGAAACTGATTGTACCAATGTGGAAGCAAAGATATTACAAAACATACGATTGAATTAATCCTGCACCGTGAAGACTTTGGAAGAAAAACTCAATCTTGAATCACTTGAAATTTATTTATCCAGCAAAAAAACACTGAAACTCAAACTCTTAATGAACAGAAAGAAGTGGTCCATTCTCCTATATTTACAATTTTATAAAAGTATTAAAACTAGTCATCAAAATGAAATAACTAATCTAGTCATCTGTCCGACATATTAGTTTTGACATGGTATAACCTTAAAATTTGTTGTACCTATCTGTTTTTATTTGTTGACGAGTTAAGTTTTAGCTAATTCTGTGATTTTTTATTTATTTATTCTAGTCTTATGTATAGTGTGCTTATTTGTTTGCTGTGATCTAGTTGTTAATGTAGTGTTTAGTTTATTAGCCTGATATGCCTACAGTGTTGGGTGAAATGGCCATAGCTTAAATTTTATAGCTTACCAATGTGTGAATTCTATAAACTTAAAAGTGAGACTAAGGATAAATTACTAGTAGAGTAAAGAGACGCTTTAGTGTTAGTTTATTCTATATTTTGTTTCATTTGGATATTGCTTTACTTTTTTTTATTAAAATACTACTTATCAATTTTTATAAATATACTTATAAAAATCACCTCTCATGTTGTATTTTTATAAATATGAATTTTTATTTTATGTTATTAATTCCGCGTTGATATTTTACAGACAGCCATTACGACTAGTTTTCTACTGTACCACCTGGGTACTCTGCCTGATGTTCAGTCCAAACTAAAAGAAGAAGCTAGAAGACTTCTACCCACCTCAGATACTAAGATAACCAAAGATATCCTGAACGAAGCTGTTTATTGTAGAGCTGCTATGAAGGAAGTGTTCAGGCTCAATCCGATAGCTATAGCACAAGGTAGATGGCTAGCTGAGGATCTCAATATAGCTGGCTATAAAATACCTAAAAATGTAAGCAGTATTTTATGTTTAATTAGGTTCTATTTCTATACAACATCTTAAAAATTGATTGATTACTGAATTTGAATTAACTCCAAATAATCTTCTTTTCCATTTAACAAAATAAGAGAAATGTATTGGAAAAATTGAGACGCCCACGTGTTGTATTAATTAAGCCCAACTCAGTTGGTAGTAGGGGTGGGAGAACTACCAAGTCTCTTCAAGACTTATCCTAACTTACCATAAATATTAAGCCTTCTTTAAAATCAAGTATAGGCTTCGGTTTTAATAAAAATAAGGCGCCAGGTTCTTTTGTCTACTTTGTAGGGTGGGAAGAAGAACCAACCCCAGGCTCCAGTCCAAATTTGGATATAGGTTGGATTTTAAACATTGGTTTCATAATTTAAAACCAATAAAAATGAAAGAAACTGTATTTAAATGAAAATAAACAAAAAAAAAGATCTTAAATTCTATGGTTTCTATCCTCCATAAGGCCTTCATATTTCATAAAATAGAAATTATATGATGAATAAGTACTTATAGTTATAACCTGAAATTAAAGCCTAAATATGTAAAATTATTTTATCCTGAAGCTTGACCTCTCCTTAAGCTTTATGATTGTGACCATAAACCAATATCTAATGAAATATGGCAACTCTCTCAATAAAATGCCACATCAAATCCTCCGGCCAAAAACCCTAAAACCAAGAGCAACGAGAATTAGAACTTAAGAGATTCTACAATTTTACATAAACAAAGAAAACTCTAGTTGAAAAATGAAACATTAATCATAATGGAAAGCGGCCTTAACCTTCAGAGAAGGGTTCCAAAACCAAACAAACTAATCCATAAATTTGGTAAAAGAATAACTATGTTCCTCGCCGAATCAGATGAAATAAATACCCAATATTCATTGAACAAACTAACATAAAAATAGAACAATAAATTGGCCTGGGGCCGAAGCCACCCGGGACTACCAAAAAGAAGGTCCTTTTTTCGACCACGTCTCCACTTCGGAGGCGTCACCAGGTTACCAACTGAAACCAATCAATAATACCCAAAATAAAATAAATAAAATAATAGAAGTAGGACTACCCCTGAATATAAACGAAACCTCAAAAAAAAGAATTTAGCAAAAATGAACTTAAAATTAAATACTTAAATATTTAAAATTTCGGAACAAAACCCATACTTTTGGAATCACCGAAATTAATGCAAAATATAACGTTACAGTATGTTTGTTCTAATGTTAATTAACACAAAAAGGGGTTGGCCAAGGGGACCTTCCTTCCTTGGGGGGGGGGGGACGGATTGGAATAGTTAGAGTAGTAATTTAATTTTAATCATATTTATTATGATTATTTGATTTGTTTATATAATTTAATTTGATTGTAATTTGTTTTTATAGACCATGGTGATTTGTCATTCTCTGGCATCGAGCAAGTTGGAGCGCTATTTCAAAGATGCTTTGAAATTCAAACCAGAGCGCTGGATCAAAGGTTCTCCTGAATACGAGCATCCTCATCCTTACCTTGTAATACCGTTTGGTCTTGGATTGAGATCTTGTATTGCTCGGAGGAGAGCTGAACAAAACTTACTTGTTTTCATGCTTAGGGTGAGTTGGCTTTGACACCTGTTGACTTTTAATTATTTTTATATTGAATATTTCTTGTTTATCCATTTTAATTATTTTTATATTGAATATTTCTTGTTTATCCATTTAATAAGTACCCAATAAAAATTACAATATATTTTTGTCAATTAAAAAGATAAAATTAAACAAGGATTAACAGATAAAACAACACCAATTTAATGTGGTTTTTTAACACAAATCAAAATAAGCCTTGTTGTTTTAAAACAATAAAATAACCCTTATATTCATATTTCAGTACAAAAATTGTTTATTATTATTTTGCCTCTACGTAAATAATTGTACAATTTTTTATGCAAAAGTTTGACTTAATTCAAAGTTTATCTGTTGTGCAACTAATTATTTAACACTCTTCTAGCAGATTAATGTCAATTTTTAAAAAAACAAAGTTTGTTTTAATTTTAAACCAAAGAAAAACCTGTGTTGCTGGGTTTTGAAGTAGAATACTTTTTGTCTGTTAAAAGGTGTTGAAAATCCTACCTTTTTTACACAAATATGTTGCCGGCTGTTAAAAGGTGTTGAAAATCCTACCTTTTTTACTCAAATATGTTGCTGGCTGTTAAAAGGTACTAGGCACACCATTTTTTAAACGAAAGATGTGTTTTAAAACAAATTTAGGAAATAAGATATTTAATAAAAAACAAGGTTGTCACATTTTTTTTCTATTTCACTGACCCCCGCCCATATTACAGAAGATATAGAGACAAAAATTGGGTTTTCTATGTATTAATGAATGTCTACTTGTTTAATTAATAATATCAACTATTTTATTTGTTTTCTGTAGATGTTTCGAGATAATAAAGTACATTGGATGGGAAAAGAAACTCTGGGGTTTACGACTCCCTTCATGATATCTCCAGATGGACCTGTTTCCGTTATGTTTACTCCTGATGATAATTAGCTAAGTCTTATCTCCATTCTTTACTTGACTTGAAACATTTATTTTATGTTATTATTTGCATTGAACTTTTGAAAGTAGGACTGAAACCTATGCACTGAAAATTTAGTACAAATTGATAACACACACAGTAAATTTTCTAAAAAAAATGCACAAGGTGCACAGAAGTTGGGGGGGGATTGATTCAACATGTCCTCCTGATCTTATATATACATACATACACACACACACACACACCATATATATATATATATATATATAATAATATATATATATATAATATATACACATATCTGTATGTGTTATCAATAAAACACATGTATTTCTGTATTGAAAGAAATAAATACTAAGAAATGATTACATCATGATTATAATTGAATCTTTGTTGTCCTTAAATCAAGTCCACCAAATACTTTACTTAATACTTTTAACACTACACGTGGAAAAGTAAAAAAAAGCTGATATAACTCTCTGTAAAAGTTACTCATAATTAAAATGATGAGAATTTTTGTATTGCTTTTGTTTGACTATTTAAAAATAATTTTAAGCGGCAAACAAAATAATTTGTTAGCATTTTTCCAATATTGTCCATGTGTGCTTTTTATATTTTGCTTAGCATGCTGTTTTGATCTGTCTATAGTGAGGAAAAAGATGCCTTTAATGCATAGAGATATATACTAGAGGGGGCATAGCCTATCTTAATACATTGAGAGGCCTGAAACATTTTTAGTGGGGCTCTTAGGGGCTCTGTGTAACCTCATTGAAACCTCCTGCAAGAGTAAGTAAAGCTTGAAATAAATTAATTGTTTTTGGCCCTCCGAACATTATCTGTGTTTTAATACGTATTTAAACGTTATTTATCATATGTTACTGTATTTTTGTTCTATTCATTTGATTATATTGAAAGTCGAAGGTAGTCAGGTTATTTTTTCGATGTTTAAAAATTCAGCCAATAGGGCCCCTCTAGTAATAATATATCTATGGTTTGATCCTCATAGAGTTTTTTTTACTTTTCCTCATTTATACTGTTGGTATATAGGAAAAGTATTGTGTTTGCAAAGAAATTAAAAACCAGGATGACACCGGAATCATACTTTTTAGGTGTTCTTTAGACCACTTGACTGGTTTTCACTAAGTTGTCTGTCTGTCTGTGTGTGTTATCATTGTATCTCTCAGCGAGTTTATACTAGAGAGTTGAAACTTGGTGCAAAAATCAATTTATAAATCTAGTTGTGCTTTCCTGAATTTTTTATAATGTCATTAACCGGGAATTGTGAATTTTAAAAAATTATCAAACAGGAAAAATGTTTCAATTGATTTGAGAAGTGGTGGGCATGAATAATGATATAAAAGACTAACATATGTGCCTAGTTTCATCCCATTATCAGCATTAGTTCAATTTTTATTGAATGACTTGTTTATGTTTTTAAATAAATTCATAAAAATCAAAAAATAATTGATTGGATTAAAATATTTACTCTTACTCCTGAAATATGTGTTAGTCTTGAAAACTTGAAAAATCAAATCAAGATAAAGTTCAAGTTGAAGAAGTTATTTTGCAAAACTTGATTACTTGATGCCCCCCCCCCCCCATTGCTGAAAGTGTGCAGAATTTTTATACTTTTTATCTAAATGCTTTATGCATAAATTATAAAATGAATTATATTAATAGTACTAATAGATGTAAATCGGTGCAAATAATAGTTTTTACGATCAAATATCAAACTTACTGTAAGTAAAGTTTATTAATTTTATTTTTTATTTTTTATGAAATTTATTTTTATATACCTAATGAATATAATTTTTTTATATATTTTGGTAAATGAATATAATTTTTTTAGTTGTTTAATTATGAATATATTCATAATTTTTATTTTTATTATTTTTTCTATATTCAGTAAATGAATATAATTTATTTTTATTATATTTCTTGTCTATTTCAGTAAATGAATATATTTATTTTTTAGTTCGTTTTATTACTTATGAATATAATTCATAATTTTATTTTTATTATATTCTTGTTCTATATTCAGTAAATGAATATAATTTTATTTTTATTATATTTCTTGTCTATATTCAGTAAATGATAATTTATTTTTATTATATTTCTGTTCTATATTCATAATGTAATTAATTTTATTTTATTAAATTCTTGTTCTATATTCAGTAAATGAATTCATTTATTTTTATTATATTTCTTGTTCTATATTCAGTAAATGAATATAATTTTATTTTTATTATATTTCTTGTTCTATATTCAGTAAATGAATATCATTTTATTAAAAGTTATGAACATATATCCTCTGTAAATTTAAACTCTGCAAATTAACTATCATTAAAAAAACATTTGGTGGGTAATACAATTTAATGTAATTTTTTGGTTTCCAAGTCTTTTAAATTTTCCTATTTGGAAGATATGCAGAATAATAAAGTATTGTATAAATAAATGAAAACAATGCAGAAATAATTGTTGACTTGGTCATTTTCTCTTACTCTAAGCATGCTCAATCCCAGGTGTTGGTGAGCAGAGCATGCTCAAATCCATGGCCCCTCTAGGCATGCTCAAATCCCCAGTGCTTCTGAGCATGTCTTAAAATCTATAAAAGTGGGAGTCACATTTTTAACTGAAAAATACAAATATTAGTGGGTGGATTAGTTGTTTGAAAACTTGCCAACTCTGAACAATTACTTTTATTTTTAGTTAAATTTAAATATTTGTCTTTGTGAATTCAGTGTTTTAAATATTTCTCACTTTTATTTACCTGCACTATTTGTGTAATTAACTGTATAAGATTATTAGAATTATAATTGTTAATTACTATTAAAGTTAATAAATAATAACTTGGTAAACATGTGATGCAGTTTTTAACAACATCAGAAAGTTATAATTCTTTAGTTATTTTTTAATTTTTAATGTTGTTCTTGTTAAAAAGTTTTTTTTGTCATTGTTAATATTTTATCTTTGTTATTTTTATTTTTTTTAATATTGTTTTTCATTTGTTTAGATTATTGTGCAATAATGTTTGTCTATGTTTTTATAATTTTGTTTTAAAAGCCTATAAATTTCTAATATTTTATTTTTAATTGATAATAACATTTTTTAAATATGTAAC
The DNA here is from genome assembly GCA_018340805.1 of Microvelia longipes. Classification (NCBI taxonomy): domain Eukaryota; kingdom Metazoa; phylum Arthropoda; class Insecta; order Hemiptera; family Veliidae; genus Microvelia; species Microvelia longipes. The sequence goes on from JACMZG010001863.1 coordinate 54,914,643, forward strand.
AAAAGCAATATTTTTTCTTTTAAAAAACATTTATATTGTTTCATAAATAGATTTATGTTAAACTAAGTAAAAATATAATTAAGTAAAATAAGCCATTAAATTGTGATAAAATAAAATTAATGATGGCTTTTTTGAACAAAAGAATGTATTGACCAATGCATATTTATTTTTTGCTGACTAATCTTTTTAATTTTTACTTTGTAGTAAGTTCATTTATTGTGATTAGTTTCCTTTTTATGTGAATATATTTACTTCATACATACATCATTTAAATTTATTTAGTTACAAAAAGGTCCAAGAGTAATTGATAACGAAAGTAAACAAATTATTAAATTTTATTATCATAAATAAAGAGTCAAGTGGGTGGCACTGATTAGTGTAGTTATACTATATTACTCTATAGTGGGGAGTAAATATTATTGTCAAAACATACGTTTATCTTTCATATTATGTTAGATAACAATATCCTTGTATGAACAAGATGCTAATTATTTTGCTAATTTATTCAACAACAAAATCATGGTTACAATACAGTCTAAAATATTAAATTCATAGTTTGAATTTGTGCTAATTAACAATTATGATTTATAACTTTTAAAGTTATAAATGTAATTAAACTTTATTTTTAAAATTTTTGGTGCTTTAAAAAAATGTGATTTTTTTTACTTGTCTGATGGTAATATTCTTTGAAATTTTTATAAACATATTGTAAAAGATGATATTATCGATGAAATGGCATCACACTTCTCGAGGGAATTAATATTAACTTACTTTAGAGATTTTATCCTCAAAGATGTATTTGTTGTTCAAGCTGTATAATATGTTGGGAATTGTTATCAATTTTGAGTTTTGAGACCTTTTAGCAAATATCTTAAGGTAATATGGGCTAATGAGGCTGCTTTTACTCGAACTATCTACTGATTTTGTGTAGAAAGATAGAATAGGGAAAAAGTTTCAGAGTATTACCTGGTATTACTAACATGTCATATCATCTAACACTGAATGGCGGACTTTAGTAACCAATATATCAATAATGAGCATGCATTTCAAACATGAGAAAAACTATTGAAATAGTTGTATGGCTGTAATTTATATAGTTTCATTGATATTTGTTTCAAGAAATTTCACAACTTTCTGTAACCGTTGGCATAGTTATGTGTTATAATTTTCTAACATTAACTTTGCATTTCTAAAAATGAACTTATTGGACCTACTTTTTACTTTTCCTGATTTATACTGTAGCTGTAATGGATAAAGTATTGTGTTTGCTGAATCATCCATTTCGTTTTAAGACAACCTGAGTAGTTTTTACTAAGTTGATGGTCTGTGTTTATATGCATGTGTGTCTGTTATCATCGTAGCTTGCAGTGTTTATATGGTTGAGATTTAAAACTTATTATAAAAATCTATGTTTTATCTATGTTTAATCTATGTTTTATTTATATTACAAATTATCTATGTTTAGGTCTAATTGGGCTTTGAGAAAAATTTCTTTGTCTCAAAGTTACTTTTGAGAAATTAAGTTTCATTGATGACAGCAAAAATTTTAAAAATTCATTAAGCATTGAAAAATGATTGGATGGTTCTGAAATTTGACACCAAAATAGTGCTATATAAGCCCAATAAATGTGGTAAATTTAATTTGATTACCAGCATTTGTCCAATTTTAATTAAATGATATGTATACATATATTTGTTTTAATATCAAATATTTTTAATAAATCAGAAAATTTACCAATTAACTTAATATTTGACATGATGTATTTATTTAAATAAATCAAGAAATATTATTAGAAAAAATAAAAAGTTTCATTTTAATATGGCTCGTATAGCTACTGTTTTTGTTAGATCACTTTTGTTAAGGAACGTTAAGGATTAGTCAGAAGGTGGATGGGTGACCACTGATATTAAAACTGATCTTTATTGTCTGAAGATACACTAAGCTAGACCAAAATGGTCAGCATGAGTGTAGCAAATCCGATTTCTACACTAAATCAAGAAAATATAGCTTCTGTATATTTTCTATACTAATTTAAATACAGATTATTATAAGTAGTACCTTTTTACTAAGTACTATTTAGTATCTTGAATACGATAAGTTGACATATTAGATGGGAACTAATGGGAGGTGACCTAAACCATTTGAATCTCATTACGTTCTCTACAATATGTAAACTGACCTCTACCAAGTCAAAATTTATAGTACTTGTTGAAATATTTTTATATTTTATTTTAAGTATAAATGAGTGGTCCAGATAAATTAATTAATGCTGTGTTAACAATGCAAATAATAAAAAATAAATTTATTAAATTATAATTTTAATGTAAAAATAATTACTTTTTTATTTAAGCAACTGTATGTGATTCAAACTAGCATTTTTTGACATTTTACTTTTTGAAATAAACTATTGTTATGGAATTGAGACTTTTTATGAATTCTGTTAGCGTTGTGGGAGGCCAGTTTTATAGGCATTTTTCGTCAACTTCAGTTTGCAGAGGAAATTGTTACAGATCAGTAAAAGAATTACCTGGACCTGTTAATTTGCCTGTCATTGGGACTTATTGGCAGTATTTAATAGGTATGGATGTGTTGATGGTATGTTTTTAATTTTCTTCTTTCATTAACATAATCATCGCTAACTTTGGATCTTTGGAATCACAATAACTTTGAGTATGCATGAATCAAGCATTAGCAGAACTATTAACTAAACTTTGAGTCACATGCATGATCAATGAATAAACTTACAATTGGATCATTTGTAGAATCACTAACTAAACTTTAAATCACATGCATGATCAATACATAAACTTACAAGCATTAGCAGAATCATTAACTAAACTTTGAGTCAATGCATGATCAATACATAAATTACAAGCATTATCAGAATTATTAACTAAACTTTGAGTCACATGCATGATCAATAAATAAACTTACAAGCATTTGCAGAATCACTAACCAAACTTTGAGTCACATGCATGATCAATATATAAAATTAATAGCATTTGCTGAATCATTAACTAAACTTTGAGTCACATGCATGATACTATATAAAATTAATAGCATTTGCTGAATCCTAAACTTTGAGCATGCATGATCAATATAAGCATTTAAATAAACTATGCATGCATTTGCTGAACATTAACTAAACTTTGAGTCACATGCATGATCAATATATAAAATTAAAAGCATTTGCAGACTCATTAACTAAACTTTAAAAGGGCTGTAATTAATCCATCTATAGTTCTTAAATTTATAAATAGAAGAAAATGAGGAGCCAAAATAAAAAGTCTAGAAATATGTTCTGCATTTTTACAACTCTGTATGACAATAACCCTGGAAGCCTATGCAGTTTATTATCTAACCTCTACGGTGAGGAAGTTAGAGCATTGTGTTTTTCATCCATGATGTCCTTCATCGTTGAAGATGCCTTCCACAGTGGAAGCAAAACATAACATATTCGTTACAATGTTTGTTGCTGCTGAGTATAAAAATCAGCACTTTCCAAATTCCTCTTTCCAAAATGTTAAATATTTTAGAAAGGAGTTTATAATCATGTCTTAGGTAATATGTTTATTGTTGATGACAGGTACTTGTGACATGCTGCATATGGATAAGGTAGGAGATGATTACTACAGAAAGTACGGAGCCATGGTTTATGAGAGGTTAGGTCCATTTAGTCTTGTTCATCTTTACAAACCTCAACATTTTGAACAAGTTATCAATGCTACGTTCAGCAGGCCTGTTAGAAAGTCATTCCTAGCTATCGCCAGGTACCGGAGATATAACCCTGAAAAATATAGCAGTCTTGGAATACTACCCAGGTAATTTTTAGTGTTACCTTGAAGGTTTTATTGAAGGGGTCATCTAATCCTTTATATAGGCATTTGTGATAGATAAATAAAACTCCCATCTGTACCTTAAACGACCCAACCTTTAGTACGTTCCGTTTTCACCTCTCTCTCTCACCCATTTCTCCTCTTCTTTAAATGCTTATTTTGACATCTTTTTTTGCAGCTTAATATATTTTTTAAACACATTTAATCATTTTATGAGCAAAACAAATTTTGTTGGAAAAATGCAAATACTCTATTCTTTTTGTCATGAGAGCATTACAATATATTATAATTGATATTAAGATTAACTTAGCGTTTTTTTCTGACAGTAATAATGAAGAGTGGTGGAAACTGCGTCAAGCATTCCAGAAGCCAATAAGTCCTCTGAAAGAAACTCGTGATTTCTTAGAGCCCACTGATGAGATAACCGAGGAATTCGTCAGAAGTATCAAACCTGAACAGACAATCCATGACTTCATGACTCTGGCCAACAGATTAAATATGGAATGTTCGTAAGTTAAAACTGTTTTAGCAAATGTTCATAAGACTAGACAGTGACTAGTTAATTGTCCATTTATTGTTCTAAGATCATTTCTTCTTAGACTGAGGAGATCCTCAGTCAGCTTGAGATTTGGTTCTTTTTATCTTGAGTTTGCTGTGTCTCTTACCAGAGGATTTGCCCCAGTGGTGCAGGTGATTGGTTAAGAGTTAATCTTTGACACCCTTGGCTATAGTTTTAGGCATGGGTACTATGGGTTCAGGCTACAGGAGTCATCTCAGACCCCTTTTTTGCAAGGATGTCTATTTCCTTCATAGCCTAATTCCCTTATGGGCAGGCACCCATCTGGTGGCTACATCATTGTTGAGTGACTGGATCTGAAGATTTTTTATGCACTCACAGATTGCTGTCCTAATCTATGATCACTTTTTCTCGCCCTCTATTGTAGTTAAATTGAAAAGGTCTCTAGACTAAAATCTGAAATCCAAATTTCACTTGAATTTTTGTTGGTTTTCACAGGATTCCTGATTGGTTTCCACCAATCTGTCTGTATGTGTGTTTGCTGCTATCACCACAGTTTCAATGTGTATTACTTTTTTTCAAATTATGTTTAATGGTGTCTATTTATTTGTTAACAGTGATGTGTAAATTATTATTTGATGAGAGGGTAAATAGTTTTGACGAATCCAATACCTACATAAGTGGTGTAATAAGTACTGTTATAGCGTTGACTGAAGGTCTGGCTGAACAAGACAGAGCTGAAATGAGTTGGGGTTTTGTTAGAAATAAAAGTTTCAAGCGGGTCGAATCACTTTGTTGTGTTTTGGAACAGTACGTATTATTAAAATTTACAGGCTTTCTTTTGATTGTGTCATTAACCCACAATAATGACTCAGCTAAATTTTTTTGAAAAATCATAAAATGTGGAAAAATAATGCGATGAGATTGAAATTTAGCATGCATGTAGCCATGTATAAAACTAACACATGTGCCAAGTTTTATCTTATTATTAGTATTAGTTAAAAAATTGGAAAAAATCGGAAATAAATACATCAAGTTTCGTTTCAATATGATAAGTTTATCCATGATTTTTGCTGGATCATAAAAGTTAAGCAGCATTGAGTGTAATCAGTGCCTAGATGGGTGACCGCTGGAAATGAAACTGATGTATTTACTATCTGAGGACGAGCGAAGCAAATCCAAAGCAGGGAGGACAAGGGTAGCAAAAAAATAGAAAACAATGTATTTACTATCTAAGGATGAGCAAAGCGAGTCTGAAGACATGTTGTAGTATAAATTTAGTATTTTTATGCTCTGAGGATGAGTGAAGGGAGTCTGAAGTAGGTAGGATGAGTGAAGGGAGTCCGAAGTAGGGAGGATGAGTGAAGGGAGTCTGAAGTAGGTAGGATGAGTGAAGGGAGTCTGAAGTAGGGAGGATGAGTGAAGAGTGTCGGAAGTAGGGAGGATGAGTGAAGAGAGTCCGAAGTAGGGAGGATGAGTGAAGGGAGTCCGAAGTAGGGAGGAGTGAAGGGAGTCCCGAGTGAAGAGCGAGGATGAGTGAAAGTCGAAGTCCGAAGTAGGTAGGAAGTGAAGGGAGTCGAGTGAAGGGAGTGAGTAGTAAGGAGGAGTCTCGGAAGTAGGGAGGATGAGTGAAGAGAGGGAGGATGAGTGAAGGGAGTCTGAAGTAGGTAGGATGAGTGAAGGGAGTCCGAAGTAGGTAGGATGAGTGAAGGGAGTCCGAAGTAGGGAGGATGAGTGAAGGGAGTCCGAAGGTATGAGTGAAGGGAGTCTGAAGTAGGTAGGATGAGTGAAAGGGAAGTCTGAAGTAGGGGAGGATGAGTGAAGGAGTCCGAGTAGGGAATGAAGTGAAGGGAGTGAAGTAGGTAGGAGAGTGAAGGGAGTCCGAAGTAGGGAGGATGGTGAAGGGAGAAGTAGGTAGGAGAGTGAAGGGAGTCCGAAGTAGGGAGATGAGTGAAGAGAGTCCGAAGTAGGAGGATGAGTGAAGAGAGTCCGAAGTAGGGAGGATGAGTAAGGGAGGAGGATGAGGTGAAGGGAGTCCGAAGTAGGGAGGATGAGTGAAGAGAGTCGAAGTAGGGAGGATGAGTGAAGGGGTCGAAGTAGGGAGGATGAGTGAAGGATGAAGTAGGAGGATGAGTGAGGGAGTCCGAAGTAGGGAGATGAGTGAAGGAGTCCGAAGTAGGGAGATGAGTGAAGGGAGTCGAAGTAGGGAGATGAGTGAAGAGAGTCCGAAGTAGGAGGATGAGTGAAGAGAGTCCGAAGTAGGGAGGATGAGTGAAGGGAGTCCGAAGTAGGGAGGATGAGTGAAGGGAGTCTGAAGTAGAGTGGAAGGATCTCCGAAGTAGAGGATGAGTGAAGGAGTCCGAGGTCCGAAGTAGGGAGGATGAGTGAAGGGAGTCTGAAGTAGGTAGGATGTGAAGGGAGTCCGAAGTAGGGTGATGAGTGGGGAGTCCGAAGTAGGGAGGATGAGTGAAGGGAGTCCGAAGTAGGGTAGGGGAGGATGATGAAGGGAGTCGAGTAGGGAGGAGTGAGTGAAGGGAGTCGAAGTAGGGAGGAGTAGAGTGAGCCGAAGTAGGAGGAATGAGTGAAGGGAGTCGAAGTAGGGAGGATGAGTGAAGGGAGTCTGAAGTAGGTATGAGTGAAGGTCCGAAGTAGGGAGGATGAGTGAAGAGAGTCCGAAGTAGGGAGGATGAGTGAAGGGGTCGAAGTAGGGAGGATGAAGTTGAAGGAGATGAAGTAGGGAGGGAGGAGAGTAAGGGAGTAGTAGGATGAGTGAAGGGAGTCTGAAGTAGGGATGAGTGAAGAGTCCGAAGTAGGAGGATGAGTGAAGGGAGTCGAAGTAGGATGAGTGAAGGGAGTCCGAAGTAGGGAGGATGAGTGAAGGGAGTCGAAGTAGGGAGGATGATGAGTGAGAGAGTAGTGAGTGATGAGTGAGAGAGTCCTGAAGTAGAGAGGAGTAGTGAAGAGAGTCCGAGAGTACGAGGAGATGATGAAAGTCGAAGTAGGGAGATGAGTGAAGAGATCCGAAGTAGGGAGGATGAGTGGGGAGTTGAAGTAGGGAGGATGAGTGAAGGAGCTGAGTGAGGGAGAGTGATAGTGTAGCGAATCTGATGAAGAAAATGTCCGAGGTACCTTGTACCCAATTATTTTTATTAAAGAAAGTTCTTCTTAAGTCCTCAATTTATTACAATTAAAAAATTGAATGAATGAGAACATCATCAGCACACAAAAAATTGTTTAACTGCATAGGCCTGTGTGATTTTTGTCATGCTTAGGTCTTCGATTGATGATGGTGAATGAAAATGATAATAAACATGAGTTGACATTTTATTTAATGCTGTAACCACTCTATGGCCAATGATTTAATATGTCATACTTAAGATATGTTTTAATTATAAAGACTTATTAACCTGAAAGATTTTATTAAATACATTTTTTTAATAAATGTAACAAACAAGAGAGCGGTCTGCTAAACTTGGATAACACACAGTTCATTCATATAAAATAAAACAGGGTTGCTAAAACCCATCATTCACATAGTTCTAAATGTAGACTTGAAATTAGCAGACAGAAATTTACTTATACTAATTATACATTTTTATTGTACCAATTGTGGTTAAAACTGCAATATTTAATTGACATAAATGTATATTAAATAACTAAGCTGAATAATAGTATAGAGAATGCTAGTCTTGTAGTTTTTTGCTACCTCAACAAAATGTATATAATTCTCTCTCTAGACAGAGAAAAGAACCAAAGTTTTACTATCGAAACTTTTGGATTGCATTTTTCTTACTTTATGTGAGTGGCAGTGAAGTTGATACTTTACAGCATATTATTTGAAAAATAAGCATAGTTTAGTTAGGGGAACTTCAAAAGTAAGCATAAATTATATACTTATTGTATTTTATTTGATATAGATTTTGTCAGAAAATGATCAATAAAGTAATGGCTAGGGAAGATCTGCATAGCAACAGGTGTGTAATGGCACAGTTTATGAGTGATGCTAGTATCGATGAGAAAGAGTTAGTAGGCGCTTGCATTGATCTACTCATGGGAGGCATTCACACTGTGAGTCTTATTTTTTCATTTTTTTGTGTTTTATATTGAATTTTTTAAATACAAGTTGCCAATCATGGAACAAAAGGCTTCTTTACCAATAGGTTAAAAATTATTGCAGCATATAATGTTTGTATTTAAGCTAGAGTGTTAACAAGGAAAGTGCACTGCACATCTAGTGGTATATATTTGGTAGAGCTATGCTGGCCACGGATATAATATTTCTTTTCTGAGTACACCCAGAAAAGAAGAACACTTTTTATCAAACAATTATTTTTTATGATTTTTCTTAAGTTAAAAAAAACTTAATTCTTCCTCTAATATGACTTTATATTTATGATAAGTTTAATTAAAATTGAATCATCCATTGGAGCTGAAGATTGTATTATTGTACTCCTTGCGCTATACATGAAAAAAAAACAGCTGTTTTAATAGAAGCAGCAGGTGTCCATTTTGGGAAATAAAAAAATATCTACAGGTACTTAGGTGATGTCACAGGTTAACCATAGTACAAACCCCCGGTGGGCGTGGTCTAAACACAGGTGTCCTGATCCATTTAAAAATGTAACACAGTAAACAACATTAACATAAAACAGTAACAAATTAATATCAAGACGAAATATAAATGTATTAGGAAAGGAACACAGCTGTGTTAAATTATAACAAAATTGTCGCAATTTATTTTTGAATTTGAGATGTGGTTTTCAATAAGACCTACTCTTTTTTATAATTTTATTTATTTTTTAATTATAAATTTTTATTTGTTTATATTATGTTACAAAAGATATATGTCTTTCAAAAATTATCAGTCAATAAATTTCGCCTTGGAACCGGTATGAAGGTTAACGAAAGATTGATATCAGACTTTCTCATCTGCCTCTACATCAATACATTTATTGTTATGTTATAATAATTATTAATTATAGTTTTTCTGGGTAGAAGTTTAATAAATAATAATATAATTCAGATTGAGTATGCAAGAATGCTATGAAATACCAATATCAGAAGGACACCAGTTAAAGTAAAATGAAATGATAAAAATCTAGTTATAATAGTTTGTTTTGAATAGAAGTAGTTTTCATAAGATAAGAAGTTCTGTAGGGTGGGTAAAATGACCTGACATACCCCCACCTACACATCGCCCCCTCCCCTTGCAGCTGTAGGGAATTTTTTCTTCCCTTTTACTATGTTACAAGGGTTGCATTTTCTCCTTTCCAGCTGATATTTAGTCACGTGACCATGTAGATATAGTGCGAGGAGTATAGAACTATGCTAGCCACATAGTTATGTGGTTGCATAGCCAACTATGCAACCCTCTTAACCAGTCACCTACACCACTGGAATAAATCCTCCGGCATGAGACACAGTAAACTTATGTTAAAAGGACCCAGTCCCAAAGTAACTAAGGACCTCCTCAGTCTAAGCAGAAGGGACCTTAGAACAGTACTGACTGGTCACTGTCACCTCCGAAAACATCTCCATACCATTGGTATCTTTAAAGATAATCTAGTGTGTAGGCTTTGTGAATCGGAAACCGAAACTGCCTCTCACATACTTCTGAAATGTGAAGCCCTAGCCTTTCAAAGGTTCACCAACTTTGGTAGTAGCATTCTCACTAAGTTTGACTCTACCAATGAATCACTGGTCAAAAAGATCCTAGACCTAGTCCGGGGAAAAGGATTATTCTGACCTGGACCAATTGAGGGGATTGTACAATAGACTTCCAGTCGCAGTGCAAATGGGGTCTATCCTCGACTCCAACCCCAATCTTCAATAAATAAATAAATGCTAGCCACATGTGTGTTTGAGGTCTCTTTCTATCCAGAAAATTTCAAAACATCTTAAGAAACACTTTTCATCTAACAAAAATTTTTTGTCATTCTTTTTATTTATTTAAAAGTTTAAAGTTGTGGCTTTTTGATACTCACCGTTGATTAACTCTAATATGTAATCAGTTCCTCTAATAAGACTTGATTTGTGTTTTATTATAACTGCGTTTAATATGCATAACTGTGTTTTTTTACTTCCCTCTAAGTATTAGTCTCTTTGTATAAAAATTATTTGTTTTGAAAAAGTTTTTTTTACTTTTAAACTCAATTTTTTTTCAGACATCAATAGTATCAAGTTTCTTAATATATAGAATGAGTAAATCAGAAATAAGTCAGAGTAAAATGAGAGAAGAAGCATTCAGACTTTTACCAACGCCTGATTGTAGGATCACAAGGGAAACACTTGATGGAGCTGCTGTCTTTACCAGGGCTGTCGTGAAGGAAATACTGAGATTAAATCCAATTACTCATGCACAAGTTCGCATGTTAACCAGTCACTTAATTATTGATAACTTTAAACTTCCGAAAAATGTGAGTCTTCTGAGGTTATTAAATGATATTTTAATTGAGTGAAAAACACGTGTGCTGACAAAAGGCAGGTTCATGTACCATTCGGGTTGTATGGGAATTAGAAGAGTATTCTTAAATATTGGATTTAATTTATTTAAATAGGGAATAGGGTATTTGCACTAATTCTTATATCATAGAGATATTATTACTAGAGGAGCCCTTTAGGTTAAATTGTGAAAGATCCCAAATGTAACTTGACCCCCTTCGATTATAAATACAATCAAATAATCAGTACAAAATTACAATAACTTATATATGAGAATGTTAAAAATACAAATCAAAACACAAACAATGAGCAGGAAGCCAAAATCAATTGATTTATTTTAACCTTTATTCACTCTTGAAGGAGGTTTCAATGAGGTTACACAGAGCCTCTGAGAGTCCCAAAAGATGTTTCAGGCCTCTCTATGTAATGAGATATGCTATGCCCGCTCGAGTATATATCTCTCTGTTTTAAAGTATAATCTGGTATGGCATATAATGTATCATATTATAATAAAAAATCGGAGACGATAACCTTTAAACTTTTCCTCATCACATCCGATCCCACTCATCCTATCCACTTCGGACTCACTTCGCTCATCCTCAAAATATACAAGTTGTTAAATTGATACTGCGACACAGTATAACAGACACACGATATACACGCACATAACTTTGTAAAAACTACTGAAGAGGCCATAAAAACACCTGAAACGGATAATTCCGGTTTCAGATTTTTTTTTGCAAACACAATAATTCATGTTTGAGGAAAAGTAAAAATGTATTTATTTTTGAAGATTTAGCAAAAAACTAAATATAAATTAGAATGTTCTTTTGGTGAGATAAAGGTTCGGGATGCCAGTCTGTGACAGATGCAGACATCTAGACTGGATTATTACATGCTCTTTCCTCAAAATGAGTCATAAACTTTTTTAAGTAAAACTCCTCTCATATAACACATCCTGTTTTCTTCCCAATGTCACACTGACACACATTTCCAATTTCACCCTCTTTTGTTACGAGTTTCTTCAATTCAAAAATGATATAAAATTCTTTTGCACCTTTATATAATTTTTATTATTTAAGGAAGCTTAGCTGCATATTTTAAAGCTTGAGGCTGCACTGTTACAACAGTTCTAGACACTGTTACATCATATTTATTTTGTAAACATAAGTAAATTTGACTACTAATTTATTATTTTGTACTTTACAATTTTCTTTATGTTGTTTACAGACCATGGTATTCCTCCAGGTTTTATCTGCTTGTAGATTGGAATGTAATTTCAAGGATGCTTTGCAATTCAAGCCGGAACGTTGGATTAAAGATTCGCCTGAATATGAGGACAGTAATCCATACCTAGTCATACCGTTCAGTCTTGGACTCAGATCATGTATAGCCAGGAGAAGAGCTGAGCAGAATCTACTTGTTCTTACTTTAAGGGTAATTTATATACATTTCTTCATAAAGGTATATTAATAGAAGGGGCATATTAATGAGGGGAACAAAGCTTTAGCCTATAATTAGCTTCAGTGCACCCTAATTGACACCAATCTCTTGTATAGTGTAGTTAGGGGAGGTATGTAAGACTTGACTCCCTCCATACTTTTTTATACATGAACCCATAGGTTTATATTAGCGTTTCTTCTCTGCCACTCTACTAAGAACCCCTAGATTTTATGCACACACTCCAACCAGGAAAGAGTTTGCTGCTCTAGTATATTTTCACTAGTCCCACTAGCTACTACTCTGATCTTATTAGTAGTCTCATCTAGCCCGACAGTTACTAGTTTTTACCAATCCTACCTGTTTCCTTTGGTCTCACCAGATACTTGTTCTACTTACTCATCTATCCAGTCAGGTACAGCCAGACAGGGAGAGATGCCGGTAGCGACCCTGTAGTTATTCTACTGTGCATAAATCCATACCTGTAGCCCTGCCCTCAAAGCCAATGTTTGTCTTCCAGTCGAAATTTCGTTTCCAGAGCCGAACACATTACCCCTAATCACCTTAGGGTAGTTGTGGAACTACAGACACTGCTAAATCCGGGTTTCCACTTTTACAGTACTCGGTCCTAAGGTTCAGTATCTTTCTGACCCTCCACTGACTTGCAGAACTTTGTCTTTACATTGAAATGTGGATCAAGACTAGTGTCAGACGATATCCAACCTTGTGTTAGGTTTAAAGGGCTTTGAGAGACTCTTTTTCTTCTTCCTTTAATTACTTTTATTTACTTATAATTTTATTGCTATTTGTTGGCAGTTATTTAGAGAGTACAGTGTGAAATGGATGCGAGATGCAGATCTGGGTGTCATAACTCCAGCAATGATGACACCTGACGCACCAGTCTCTGTCATGTTTACAAGACATTCCTAAAACTCATTTACTTAACTGTATTGTTTATCTAAATTAATTGAATAATTTTATGTTGTATATTTTCTTACAATAAATTTAAATACAGTTATTTTTTATTGTTTGAAACCTCTAATCTTTTATAGACTGTAATAAAAAAATATTTATTTCATTGATAAATATTAGCAAAGGCTTTCAGCTCCTGAAAATGGATAAATGTGCAGAACTAGAAGAACGAAATTGAATAATAATACATTAGAGCAACCTAATAAGTATAATTTTCCAATGAAAATTCGCCAGAAATTAGGCCAAAAATCTTTCCATTAATTGCCTGTTTATAAAAAGTACAGTAAAGGCTAAGGAAAAATTAAGAACTTGGCAAAGAAGGTAAATTGAATTGGCATAATTAAATTTAACAAATGTAATAAAAACTTAAATTTATTTATACAAAAGATTAATAATAATGAATTTATAAGAGACCCAAAGCTTAAGTTAGAGAAATAAAATATAATTTTGGTGTGATAATAATAGAGCATTGTAATATCACCAGGGTCAATAGGTACATTTTATCTTTAATCATTTCAGATATTTACATTACAGTTTACAACAAAAAAATTTATTTTAATTAATCAATTAAGTAAATTTTGTGCTTGAGAATGGATATAATAATATGTAGAGATATTTTTAGAAAATTTTAAAAGCTCTAAAAACTTTAGAGAGCCTTTTTATTATCATTTAAAAAAATAGCTTTGTGACTGTTTACAATGAGAGGGTCTTATTATTTTATATAAAAGATAAGAACTTATGATAATCTGTTGGCCTTATAATTTTATATAAAAGATAAGAACTGATGATAATCTGTTGGCCTTATAATTTTATATAAAGATAAGAACTGATGATAATCTGTTGGCCTTATAATTTTATATAAAAAATAAGAACTGATGATAATCTATTGGCCTTATTATTTTATATATAAGATAATAACTGATGGCCTTAATATTTTATATAAAAGATAATAATTGATGATAATCAGTTAGTGTTATTATTTTGTATAAAAAATATAACTGGTGATAATCTGTTTGGCTTAATTTTTCAAAGAAATAAACTGGACTAAATAAAAATATACAGAAACTATAGTACAATTATCAAAAAGAAATGCCATTTTTAAATCTCAAACCAAATTTGATACAAAAATAAATTATTTGATATATTTCTCCATAAACTTCTTGTGAAATTCAGATCGCAGTGAATCGTTAATAAACTGGCTTCCTTTTTTATCCGGTTCTGATCTTGCACAGTTCTTGAAAACAACATCATCATCCCACCTCCTCTTGACCTGAAGCAACAATAACAGTAAGTTTTCTTCAGAAAATAATTTGACATGATATTATGAAGAGTGTTTTTAACAGTTTAAGGAAGATGTGGCACAAATAGCAAAGGCTAACTTGCTATTGCAAAACAACATTTTTGCAATAGCAAAAATTAACTAAGAAACTAAGTTAACTTAGACAAACACATTCTACATGTTGAGTAAATTTAAAGCGGTGAACGATATTTAATCCAAGCGATGCTGAAAAAAAATGAACTGTTACAAAATGCAACTAAGTCTCAAGAACCTCATTGTGCCACAAAGCCTGGGCAAATTAACCTTGAAGTATTTAAACTTGCAGTTTCACAAGTTACATTAACTACTGACTTGACATAGTGTGTGCGAAATGGACACAAAAAAAAGGTGCGTATCACGCTGGAGGACCATAAAAAACAAAAGATGAATAAATACCTGATAGATGCAGTATTCACGGGCGAGGTAACCATAAGGATAAATAGGTAGGGAAATTAGGAATGAGAGGGTTACCTAAATTTACTTGAAGTGACTGATATAACACTAGAGCACGGCTCATAAAAACTGAATAATGAAACTTGAAAATGAAACGAAAACCACAAAATTAGGCTGCAAGCTACGAGCATGGACAGCAGAAGACAACGAACTGAACTGATAAGGGGGAAAGCGACGCCATCAATTGGCGGGAAAACAAACATAAAATTTAACTAAATAAAGACTAAAAAATCGGCAATGGCGCCAAAATACAATTTAAAAAAAATAATCAAAAAACAAACACCGCCCGCCTTGAACTTTGTTCAACATCATGGCAGAATAAAAGAAGAAAAAAAGAAATAAAGTAAAGAAACAACATATTTACAAAAAAAGAAAAAAAATGAGAATTATTGTTGTGTAGGGAGTCTATATAGGCGAGTAGATGGTCTTAACAAAGAACCAGTCTCAGTTTGAACCTCAGCCTTCCTTACAACGCCGTCTGGTCCGGGGAAAACTGTCACAACACGACCAACAGGCCAGGTAAGCGGAGGAACATTGGGTTGCTCAATGACAACCAAATCATTGATCTGAAGATTAGGAGTAGGTCTAAACCATTTGGCTCTGGCTTGGAGTCCAGGCAAATACTCAGATCTCCATCTATTCCAAAATTGTTGGTATAAAGATTGAAGCAAGTTTAAATGCTTGAGAGGAGCATCAGGTAGGAGAGTATAATCAGGTTCCGGAGGGGCTACCATAGGTGGACCCACCAAGAAATGAGAAGGAGTCAAGGGTCTGTAATCATTAGGGTCGCTTGACATAGCATAGAGAGGTCTAGAGTTGAGGATGCATTCGACTCGGGTAAACAGAGACATTAATTGGAAAACAGTAGGAGTGTAAGTGCCAAGAACACGTTGTAGATGGTGTTTAGCAGAGCGCACTGCTCGCTCCCACAAGCCACCTTGGTGAGGGGCGGAAGGAGGAAGAAAATTAAATTTAATTTCATGAGTGCTACAGAAGTCAAGCAAAGAATCTTTGTTGTCTTCAAAAGCTTGCTGCCACTGTCTATTAAGTCGGCCAGCAGCACCAATAAAGTTGGTCCCACAATCAGAGTAGAGGTTGTGGGGAGCACTGCGACGACTAATGAATCGTTGAAGAACATCTAGAAAGGCATCTGTGGAAAGATCTTCAGCAAGTTCGATGTGAACTGCCTTAGTAGAAAAGCATATAAAAATACACATATAAGTTTTTACAATAGGAGCCTTTCGAAGGTGGTGAAGTTTAGTATCAAAGGGACCAGCAAAGTCCATACCCGAGTTATAAAAGGGTGGGGAAGGAGTAATCCGTTCTATGGGTAGATTTCCCATTAAAGGAGGCTGATTATGAGGATTGACCTGGAAACAACGGTTGCATTTACAAAGTTGAGAGCGAATCGTCTGTTTGGCTGAAATAATCCAATATTTAGCAGAGAGCTGATATTGCACAAAGGATGACTCTGCGTGGCCATGTGCGAGATGATAATGCTCAATAAGAAGATTAACAAATAAATTATTCTTGGGCAGTAAAATAGGATGGGGACTCGAAGGGGAGTTGGATAAGCGTCCACCAACTCCCTTGTTGGTGGACGCTTATCAGGTCAGCATGGACCTGATAAGTCCATGCTTGTCAATGAAAGGGGTTAATCGTTGAAGCCATTTTGGTAACTCACAATTATTATCCAAGTGTTTAAGAACATCTTTAAAATGGATAAGCTGGATGTGCCGACAGATGCAGATAACAGCTAAAGACTGTAGAGAAACTATCGAGTTAATTAATTCGGGTTTTAAAGAATAAAGAAATTTACAAATTAGAGATACTCTTTTGACAAGTTGGGTCCAAGAAGTAATCCCAGGAAGGAAATCCTTTTCCTTGGTAACAGCTAAGGATACAAGTTCAACATTGACTTCTGAGGAAGAATCAGAGGGAATGGAACTGGGCCATTCTGATTCAGACTGAACCAACCAGGTTGGTCCATGCCACCAAAGAGAGTGTAAAGTAATCTCTGATGGTTTAAGCCCTCTGGAGGCAGCATCCGCGGGGTTATCCGCCGAAGATACGTGGAACCAGTTAGAGATAACAGTCAAGTTTTGAATAGTAGAAACCCTATTGGCTACGAACGTTTTAAGTTTATATGGGGGTATTTTGATCCAACTGAGGACAATGGATGAATCACACCACAAATATACAGAAGAAATAGAAAAGTGTGCCTTCAGTAAGGGCAAATAGTGACCTACGAGATTGGCAAGCAGATAAGCTCCAAGTAATTCCAAACGAGGAATGTTCAGCACTTTTAGAGGAGCTACCTTTGTTTTGGCAACTACTATAGTAACAGTAACCTGACCATTAGGATTTGTAGAGCGCAAATATAAATCGGCACCATAGCCAGTTTTACAGGCATCACAAAATCCATGTAATTGATAGGTATCAGCATTCAAGGAAAATGGTCTGTTAATAGAAACAGATTGAAGATCAATGAGTGAGGAAATGAAATTGCACCACTCCTCAGATAAGTGAGGAGGTAGGGGAGTATCCCAGTCAAGAGGTTCAAGCCACAATGCTTGCATAAAAGTTTTGACGCTCATTACCACAGGGGCAACCCATCCGCAAGGGTCATATATCTGAGCAATTTTTGAAAGAACCAAGCGTTTGGTTATTTTGGAGTTACAATCAATATTAAGTAGAGAAGGAGATAATCTGAAGGAGAAGGTATCAGTGGATGTATTCCATAAAAGGCCTAAAACACTAACAGTATGGTCTTGAGGCAACAAGGAATCCTTATCCAATTCACTAACATCACTGAGAAGAGCAGGGTGATTGCTTTTCCACTTTTTTAAGGTAAAACCACCACGTCTAAGAAGAGATATTAAATCTGATTGAAGTTTAAGAGCATTTTGAAGCGAATTTGCCCCACAAAATATATCATCTACAAAGGCAGATTCTAGGAGAGCTTGAGCAGCTAGAGGAAAGTCAGTCCCTTCATCAGCTGCAAGCTGGCGTAAAGTTTTGAGAGCCAAGTACGGGCTAGTAGAAATTCCATAGATGACAGTGGTTAAATAATAAATTTGAATATTGTCCTGAGGACTTTCACGCCACAAGATACATTGATAAGGTTGGTCTTGTGAGTCAAGAGAAATTTGTCTGAACATCTGTTCAATATCGCACGAGAAGACAAATGGGAATTTACGAAATAGAGTCACTACATCAGTAACTAATGTCTGGAGCTTTGGCCCAGGTAATAAAATATCATTAAGAGATTTACCATTAGACGTTTTACAGCTAGCATTAAAAACTACTCTTATTTTAGAAGTATCACCATGGGTTTTGAACACACCATGGTGGGGTATAAAATACAAGGTAGGCTCATCAGACTTTACAAGTCTCATATGACCTTGATTTTTTAAGTCTTGCATAAATGCTAAGTAAGATGAATGAAAATTTGAATCCTTGGCAAACTTTCGTTCCATGTAAAGGAACTGTCTTAAAGCAGCATCATAGGAATCACCTAAGTCTTTACAGTCACGAAAAGGCAATCGTACTGAGTAACGCCCAATGTCATCACGAACAGTGGATGAAGCAAACAAATTCTCACATGCTTGGTCTTCATCAGAGAGAAAAGGAGACACAGTAGGGGGTTCTTCAACCTGCCAAAAGGCTTTTATGGAATCATTAAGATCTTCAGTAGTAGAAGTAGCAAGAGATACAATAGAATGTGATGAATCCTTATTGTGAAAATTATAATGAAGTAAATCTAAGTTTACAGGATCACATATTTTAGGAGATATGTTGGAAATACAAGACAGATTACAAGACAATGATAGCACAGGAGGCACATTCCCCATAACCACATAGCCGAACTGTGTAGGCACCGCATAAGGTAAATCAGGGCCAAGGGAAATGGGCTTCCCTGTTAGCACAGCAACGGTAAGGTCAGCATTGAGTAAACAATCAACTCGAGAGTTAACATCAAATGTTGGGTCAGCAAGGACAAAATTTTTTAAACTATCCTTAACTTCAGACGGTACTGGAAAGCAAGGAGTAGAAGATGTAATCTTAGGCATGATAATGAACTGATGTTCAGAAGAAACAGTTTTACCACCAAGAGTTTGGACAGTAAGAAAGGCGGAACCATTGGAGTGACTAATGGTTTGCCCTACACCACTAATGGAAAAGCGAGTTTTGCAAAGATTTACGTTTAACAGTTGGGCACATCGTTCTGTAACAAATGAAGCATGAGAAGCAGAATCCAAGATTGCTCGGGCAATAATGTGCTGAGTGGGCGATACTTGAAGTTTAACTAGACAAGTAGCCATTAAAATAAAAAAATAAAAATAAAATAAATAAATCTTTATTAACATAAAATACAATAAATGCACAAAAGTTACATCGTCACTAAATACTATTTAAAATAAAAAGCCCTCATCAAATAGATGTGGCATAAGTTTAATGTCTTAAATCAAATCTGCGCTCCTAATCAAATTTTATTTCTTTAAATTCTGAAATAGAGTACAAGGGATTTTGAAGCAATATTACTTTAATATCATTAAAACAGATGGTGTGCTATCTGTAGAGGGACAATCAGAAGAAAGGGTGACTGTAGACGGTTGATTAAGAATAGGAGTGGCAGCATTTCCAGAATTAACAGAAGGACTTTGAGTGTGAGAACTACTAGACGCTGCTAGTAGTTGAGCTTCGGGTTTGAAGCTAGAAGAACCAAAGCATAGAAGACTATGGTGTTTGGATGAGCAGGACTTGCAAACACTAGTGCTTGTACACTTGGAAAATTGATGTGGTTTTAAACAATTGGCACAGTAGGACTTGGATTTAATCCAATTAAATCGATCCCTTGGAGATTTAGATGAAAATATAGAACATTTATATATGCTATGTTCCTTAGAATCACACACACAGCATGAACTCATAGGATTAATTGCTAAGGAAGACATAGAACGCAAGCGTGGCTTGAAGGGTTTAGAAACTGCTTTGGGTGCAGAGTCCCTTTTTAAATCAGAAGTGCAACTAACTGTTTCTTTACGAATAGCTAGCGCCGTTAAAAAATCAGTAAGAGATTGAAGCGATGGAACTTGTTTCACATCAGAGCAGCTGTCCTCGAATTTATTTTTAAGACCAGAGTCTAATTTGGATATTACCAAATGGGTTAAAATTGTTTCATAGTAACCGTTTGGCGATACATTCCTTAAGGCGTTAAGGTTGACGGTCAAATTGTCTAATAAGGTTCTTACAGAAGCAGCAGATTTCAGTTCTGCATTAGGCAGATTTAATAGATGCTCACAATAGAGCGAAATTTGACGGCGAGGATTATGATACCTAGAGATAAGCAGGTCAAGAGCAACCTTGTAGTTGCTATCAGTTAGGGTAAGGTGGTTGACTATACTTTTAGATGAAGAATCCAGTCCTTGCAGAAGATACTGGAACTTTTGAACATCACTTAAAGAAGCATTTGAATCAATTAACGATTTAAACTGACCGTAAAACTGATCCCAATCAATAAAATTCCCATTAAAGGAAGGAGTATTAAACTTGGGAAGAGATACGAGAGATGCATTTACAGGTGCAACCATTTTATATGACTTTTCATCATACTCGTCAAGAGTAAGATTAGCTTTTTTACACCCTAGTAAGTAAATTTTTTCAAGTTCTGATATTTGATCAATTAAAGTCTCATCCTCAAACTCTGAGGGTAGTTTATCACACAAAAGATAAGGGTCAACGAACGTAGAAAATTCTGAATATTTATCTTTGAGTTGATTTAAAAGAGTAGACAACTCTTTCTTAGCAGTAACGAGGTCGGGATCTACATTGTCGATTTGTAGACACAACTCTTGAATACATTTACGATGTTTTTGATAGCATCGATTAAAAACGGCAAAACTCATCTTAGACATATTGAAAATGAATAAATTTTACGAAAACACAAGGAAAACAAAAATAAACGGAACTAAAATGGCCGAAAATAATTCTTTCTGTTTCTCAACCAGTGTTGGCAGATTTATAGATCTGCATTTAACAAAACGTAAGTTGCTAGACCTGGAGAACAGAAGCATTCGAGAACGAAAAACAAAATGGTGAAGCACAGCATAAACTAATAAATACGAAAAAAATACGTTTTTATTAAAGGATAAAATGAAACAACAGCAAAAAAACACAAGTTATTGTGGCATGGCACAGGTAACATAAACTTTTAAAACAAGGAAAGCTGTGAAGCAATTTATCACAATTAAAACGAACAAAGTAAACGGTAAAATAAAATATAAATTAACTTTACTATACCTCTGGTAGTGTGCGAAATGGACACAAAAAAAAGGGTGCGTATCACGCTGGAGGACCATAAAAAACAAAAGATGAATAAATACCTGATAGATGCAGTATTCACGGGCGAGGTAACCATAAGGATAAATAGGTAGGGAAATTAGGAATGAGAGGGTTACCTAAATTTACTTGAAGTGACTGATATAACACTAGAGCACGGCTCATAAAAACTGAATAATGAAACTTGAAAATGAAACGAAAACCACAAAATTAGGCTGCAAGCTACGAGCATGGACAGCAGAAGACAACGAACTGAACTGATAAGGGGGGAAAGCGACGCCATCAATTGGCGGGAAAACAAACATAAAATTTAACTAAATAAAGACTAAAAAATCGGCAATGGCGCCAAAATACAATTTAAAAAAAATAATCAAAAAACAAACATAGTGCTTAACATGACACGGTTAAGTTCGACTTAATGACTTATTCAATGAACAACATTCTCTACACGTGGGAATTCAGAGAGAAGACTTAAGAGACTTTTTTTTATTTTGACTCTTTATCTGCCTCACAACCTTTAAGAAGGGTGAGAATATGAATACGATCAGCACTCTGTGAATAGTGCAGCCTCACTCTAGACTAGAGTATCTGCTAACCTTGGTAGCTGAGGTTTCAGAAGGTTAAGCATGCCTGATGCCTAAATTTTCACCGAGTTTAGAGTTCATGTTAAAAACCACACTACGTATTCATTTAAATCTTAGTCAAGATTTCCTTCCATCTTTACCCTAAGGTAATAACTATGAGAGATAGTTATTACCTGCAATAGACATGGCCTGACTGAGTTTTAAACCTTAGTTATCCTAAGAGCAACAGGTGGCCTCGAAAAGACCTGACGCTTCAACCGACTGAAATATCAGTAAATACTAGTTCACTTGAATCTCATTCACTGAAGTTGCACAAAAACAAATAAAAGTTCTTAAACAACTTGATATCCACTGTACAGAGATTTAACCAGCTTTTATAGTTTTGGTTAATACTTTACATAATAAAACCATTTAATCAAACATAAAAATTCCACTCACTCCCACCCTCAACTTCCGTCATCCGAACAACCTCAAATAAGGCCACAAGAAGAGGAAAATATATGATAAAGCATATTTCCTTTGAAAACAGGCTGGACAAATGTTACCTTGAGGTCAGTTTTGGTAGCCTGAGCACTGTAGTTCAGAAGAGGATTTCCACTTAAAATATTTTCCATCCTTATCCTTTCTTCTTCTTGCTTCCTTTCATTTTCCTGCAAATGATTAATTACAAAATATTAACAAATTGTAATTAATAAAGAAAAATAAAAGAGGTTGAATTTTAAAGTCACTGAGGCACAATACATTGATTATACTGACGGTCAAACTGGGATTAACAAAACATAGACACATCTTGTTTTGAAATAGCTTCACTAAATCAACATTGCTTTCATCATTTCAGGCATAGCCACTTAATGGTGCCTAAAAACTATCAAAATACTATACACTGACCAATAAATGTAAGGAACCCGTGATGAGCAGTATCACCTCTCCTTTTTAGAACACCTAATACTATAAAACAAAAGTAAAAAAAATATATCCTTATAGATCACTTTTACACAAGACAGAATGATGACACTGAGACTTACCTTTCTGATTTGTTCCTGAGCTCTTTCTTTCCGAATCCTGGATAATTCAGCGAGTAAAGTTGCAGTGTCATCATCGCTGTCGTCATCATCTGAGTCCTCCTCGTCAATGGGATCATCTGCATCGAGACTGGCTGCAGGAACTTGTTCAAGCTTCAGTCTCTTTACACCTCCAGAGCTACCACTACAACAAATGATTTATTTAATCCTTTAATTATGAAAAGAAACTCTCAGAACAACAGACTTTAGAAGAGAAACTAAGCGAAACTTGGTCTAACTTTACAAAAAAAAACGTCAAATCGTGTGCTTTCTGGCACTTTTGCTCAGTAAATTGTTGCTTATTCACAAAAGCCCCATCTGCGAAGTATGGATTTATATTAACTGAATTTAGGGTGGAGATAAGGCTCTGGATCAACAACAATAGCAAAAATTACTCCCAAAGAAATTGAAACAATATTATTTTCAACAAATATGTTAGATAGGGGCAAATAATATACAGTTTGGGGTACTTATTTACTTGGTTCCCAACATAATGTTGGGACCCAAGTAAATATGGCGATATAGGGCAATTATTCACTTGGGTACCGATAATATATTTACTAAATTATACAAAAGATATTATTTAACAATCTTAATAGGGGATGTTGAAAAGCAAAGGGGCTATTGTATGGGATTGAGAAGGGGGGGGGGGGAGAAAAGATTGATAATTAAGTAAGTGAGATAATATAGTGCGAAAGTACCCTTGGTTCCCAACATAAAATGGGGACCCAAGTACAAGTAAATAAGTGCTGTGTGGGTGCCCGGATGGGGTTGCCTATACGTGTAAATGACAAAAAATTTCATTTTTCAAAAAAAAGTCATTCTTGATAAAAGCTATGTTTTTAAACTAAGATTTTTCATATGAAAAATCTTCAATATAATCTATCAATATGATTATATTTATCGCGAAAGTGGTCAGGTTACTTTTTCCATGTTTCAAAATTTAATATATAGGGCCCCTCTAGTAATAATATCTCTATGGTAGACGGAGTATAAATTCACTAGTAATTAGTAATAACACTTACTGTTCCACAGGACGAGATCTTCCTTTCTCCCTTTCTTCTAATTCTTTACGGAAGTCACGAGAACGAAGTTCATCAGTTGTTCCTTGTCCATTCTCCCTAAAATTAGATAGTTATTAGACATAATAATAAACTAAATAATAAATATAAGTGGTTATTATCATTTTAACTCTAGCAATAGTCAAGATTATTACATTCTTATTATTCCACTTTAAGTTCTGTCAGATGTTGATTGTAACGATGCTTATAGGTTACATGGTATTCTCTTTAGAGTGTAGTCACCATTCGTGTTGATGGCCTGATATTATTTAAAACAGTATTATTTCAATAAAATAATAGTTCTTTAAACAGGTTATATGGCAAACACATTTAAGTCTCGCATTGATTCTTACATCAAAGCAGTGGAGTTGACCAGATTCCATCTTCATTAAGTACGTTCACACACACTCTAGATCCGCGGATCGTATAGAATACGTATACAATACGGTCAACTAACTTCACGGTTCTTGCAGCGTATTTGTTTAGTCGATCGAGTGATAACTGATCCCGCCAAAACATGGCGTCTTGTATAGTGAACCTTCACTTTTGGTTATAAGGAAGTTTTAAAAAAAAAAA
Organism: Microvelia longipes; assembly: GCA_018340805.1. Taxonomy (NCBI): domain Eukaryota; kingdom Metazoa; phylum Arthropoda; class Insecta; order Hemiptera; family Veliidae; genus Microvelia; species Microvelia longipes. The sequence continues at coordinate 54,939,245 of JACMZG010001863.1, forward strand.
ATATATTTAATTAAATTGTGATTTCTTTGCGTAATAATAAAGTTACACTAAAAAAAATAATATTCCAAAAGTTATTTGATCAAAAACGGTTATATAGAAGTGAAATAAAAATTCGACGAGAAGGTTATCCGTTATATACAATCGTCTCTTAAGGTACACACACAAAAAGACAGCGTATCGGGGGATCCATTTAGATTCCATCTCCTTAGTTCTAGCGTATGCGATTGGATCCCCTCCGCATGGTTCATACAGCTTAAATTACCGTATTGAGAGATCGTACTCTATACGATATGCGGATCTAAAGTGTGTGTGAACGTACTAATTGTTCTAGCATATCCAACAGAGGGTTCAAGTAGTGTACTTCAAACGATCTGCATATTAAATGTTCCAGGAGATTAGCCTACTGATCAATTACCATATAATCCATTGGAAACCTTGGTTAATTAATAACCTGAACGCATCACTAATAGAACATAATATTCAGTAAGGGGTGAATCCATATTAAAGCAAGGCCTTGTTATGGGGAACTAACTCAAATCCACTTTCAGACTACATACTTCATTAAACAGATATACACAAAAAATAAGTAGAATGACCTAATTGGTAATACCTGAATTTAATTTTGGTATGACCTGGGAGATCTCTGCTGGAATATTGCTTGGAAATAGCACTGAGATCCTTCTCACCCCTGCCTTGCCCTCCTCGAGCAGGCTCGAACGTAGGACGAGCAGCTGTCGTCATTTTAAACTAATATCTTTCCACTAAAAGTAATTAATTTTTATTAAATAAATAATATTAAAAACAATATAACAGGAACACAAACAAATGTTGTTGTTGTTGTTAATTTCAATTAATGTCCATAACTAAATATGCGGACTAACTAACTTTAAAGTTTTTAATTTTTGGTTATTTTGATTTAACTATTTTAACTATTGGTTTTAGTAATTTTATAAATTTTGTGTTGATTAAATGGTGATGATGTTTGAGTTGCTTTATTTCGAAGAAGTGGCTTTTCTTCTGGTTTAACTGCTGGTTCTTCAGCTTAGCTTATTACCATCCAATGTTAATTTAATTTTTGGTTGATTTTGATTTTATTTAATTTATTTTTAACTCTACACTAGATTTAAGAATGTTCACTAGCATGTAATGATGTCATAATAAATACAATATTTAAGCTTTTAGGTATATAAAGTTGTCACGGAGTCCTTTAATGAAATTTACATAAAGATCAATATCGTGTGATATTTTGTCAGATTCAAAAATGAGAATTTTAATTTAACTTATTTATATAATTTTTAAATTAAGGATAAAAGGGGTCTTGTCCTGTGCACCCTTTGGACACCATTTAGGCTTAGGGTTTGCATGGTCATTTTATGGTTCCTTCCTAACACGGTTTGTGTAGGATTACTATACCATATATATATATACAATATTTACAGTATGTACATTCCCTATACAAATGCCTGACTGACATAGCAGAAATTAAAAAGAAGTTATTACAATTTTAAGCTGTAAAAGATGTTGTAGACAAGTTATTTTGACTGGATTATTTTATAATATTATACGGGGAAGTATCACCTACTTCTTTAAAGTACAACAATAGGATTAGATAAAAAAGTGTTTTAGTACAGCTATTTATGGATGCTGGCTGGTTAATAAGGGGAAAAAGATAAGAAATTTTGGCTTAGTTTGATCATTAAGTGAGATAAGAATATGTGTTCAAACCTCTAAACAAAAGATAAGCTCATTCCTCAACCAAAAGGAACATTAAAATTTAATGTTCCTTAATGTTGATAAGTAAGTATTAAGTAAGTTATTAAGTTAATGTTAATAAAATTTGGTGGTATTATTTCTATTAGTTATTTTACTGTTAACACTTTTCACATGGTTGATATATTTTACACTGACACTATTTTATAACACTTATTTGACAAACTAGCACTTATTTTAACAATTTTATTGCACTCTACACTTTAAATCACTAATTTTTATGGATCTTAATGGAATTAACTTGAAAGAGAAAAAAGAAAAAAAAAAAAAAGGACTAATGGAAATGATTAGGAATAACTATTTCAGTTTTACGCAATTTGAAACTCTTATAGGTCAAAAACGCTAATTAACTCCATGAGGTCGATTAGGAAGTCTTCGTTGAAGATGTTCTTTTTGATGACAGATCCTGCTTGCCTTGATATATCTATGTTATATTTTTTAGAGAAATCGTTCCTTTTCTGATTAAGATAAGTGCATTCTGAAATAATATGTTCTATGTCCTGTACCTGATTAAGGTTGCACTTATCACATAAAGGTGAGGGGGCTAATCGTAGTCTGAACTTAAATTTAAGATGCTTGGCGTGACCTGATATTATTCTGTTAACTGTAACAATCTGGAGTCTGGTTAGAGAAGGACACTTTAGGAACCATGGCTTTGAATTGCATTCATTTACTATCTCATATCTTATCTCATATCTCATACAAACAAATGGAAATAATCTTGTTTTTCTTTTTCTTCTTAACTCAAATCTTCTTATTTCTCTTTTTGTATGTAAATAAAAAAATCCGAATGCTTATACACATTTATTCTTGAGAAAAATATTCAACAAATATTAATTTATAAACCTTTTTAAATGAAACATTTGAAAGTAAAATAATAGCACCATACAGTAAAACCTAAATTAATAATATTAACACAAATGATACAAATGGATTTTGGTTAAACAGGGTTGGTATTTCTGATAAATTATATTGTTCATGATGATATGTGATTTATCATGGATGTATCTCTTTCACAACTATCAGATTTGTTTTCATTTATCTAAAGTAATGTATAAACCAAGTTGGAAAACTCCTATACTAACCTGTGTAAACAAATCAGACATGCGTGATCAGCTGATAGCGGGCTCAAAAATAAATAATTGCTAAAATTGGAATAACTGCGCATTAGTCTTTTAAAATTTACGGTTTTTTTACTTAATTTTATTGGCAACCCTGATAACATTAGGTGAGTTTTACCAGTTTTACTTTACATCGTGTTTTCTTACTTTAATATGTACGTGATAGTTTAACGATTTTGTATTAAATTCTGTGAGATAATAGTTTCAATAACTTAGTTAAAGGAAAAGAGAAACTATAGTAAAGGTAAATAACATGTTTTTAGATTTTGAAGAACTTAAAGACGTCAATGTATTGCCTTAAACATAACTTGAAATTTTGATTGCATTAACAAACATTTTAGGTTAAAATTGTTACATTACTATTTACAATTAATATTTGAAGAGAACAAACAAATATCACTCGCAAAAATTTACTAAGTTAAGTAGTGCACATGTAAAAAAAGTTTAATTAGCCGCTCGATATTTAAAGTTATTTAAACTAGAGTGCTTATCTTCCGAGTTTATTTAGTCTTGGATTCAATCCCAGCACGAGCCTCTGAGATTTTTATGAGAGGGATAAAAATTCTGCGTACCACGTACTTCAGAAGGGACGTAAAGCCGGTGGTCTCGAGCCTGTGCGTTGTCAGGTACTTGTTAAAGATCCCTTACATACCCTAAATGAAACTGGTTCTAGGCAAAATTTATATTAGACTGAATATAATACTATAGTGTGTCTGCCTTGTGGTTTAAAGTTTATGGAGGTTTGGTTTAACCAGTGAGGGCACATGTTGTTCCTGGTTTTCACTAGACTATAAGAGTCAGCAAAAATATGTATGATTGCTTGAAAAAGCATGTGAGGAACCATTGAAATTCACGGCTCTTTTGTCTAGATTAGACTAAATATACCTACACTTGAAATTTGAAGGAGTAGAACATTATCTTAGTGAGCTGGCAAAAAAGGGCCAACAACGTGGCCTACTTGCCTGGTTACTACAACTCCCCCATATTACTACTGCTAGAGTGCTTCTATATATATTATATATATATAAATATTCTTGATCAGTGAGTCCCTCCCTTCCTTCCAGAAAATCCACCTTCCCCGACACCCCCCTCCAAGATCATAAGCTCATTTCTCCATCGAAAATTCTTAAAAATGAAATTTAACTTATTCATAACTTATTAAATTTAGCTCATTCATAGATATCGTAGCTAACTTATTTCATAGCAGGACAGCGTTCTTAAACATTAGTGTCTTACAATGTAATTCTAATTATAAAGCAACCGAAGGACTTAAAAACTTACATAATTATTACTCATTATGGTAGGACATTAATTCTTGCGTCGGACGAATACTTTTACTGCGGGTGAGTAAAAGGTTACGTTTGGTTCAGAGAAGAGTAATTACTGATGTTTGTTAAGACCTGACCTAAAACACCAAAACTTTAAGTATTTAACTTAATAAAGCTTTTATTTTAAGAAGTCTGTTGTTCAATAATTTTAGAGTTGACCAACTTTTTCAGGTACATATTGATACGAAATGAGTTTATTTACTACTTGTGTATTATATCAGAGTTGAAGTTATAAGGTATTGGCCAAAAAAACTTAAGGTCTTCACACGTAGAATTAATGCCTATTCCTTAAAACTATTATTTATGTATTTATTTTATTTTTCTAATAATAAACAAGAGGCCTTCGGCCTCGGCGATTCGCGGCTGTATGGTTTTTGTATTTTATCTGTTATATATATATATATATATATATATATATATATATATATATATATATATATATATATATATAATATATAACCATAACGATATATATTAGGGAGCCCCCCCCCTCTTTTAACACCACAGGACTATTATTATAAAACGAAACCGATCCAGTCCGAAACTTCCAGGATTCAGTGCATCAGAAAATATTTCTAATTTATTTGAGTTTTCTTAAAATATCTAATACCTAGACTCGTAGTTCCTTTTTGACATCTTAAAATACTCTTCACGTTGATCCAATCACTTTTCCTAGGATGTTCTAAATTTTGTGAAACATCACTTACAGCATAGGATTATATCAGGCCTGGATATATACGGTCTAAGCTAGATACAATAGACTTCCAACAGCACCTCTGTACTTAGACCGTTCGTCTTCATTTAATTCTTCTGACTATTCCCTCTTTACACTTAATTGACCTTTACTTAACAGAACATTCACTACCTTGCAACTTTCCTGATAAAATTTTGACACTAACTTTTCTGCATAATTCCTTTGGTGTATAAAAATGCTTAAATCAGTATGTTCGATTTCCATACCTAAATAATTTTGGAGAGGTCCATGTCTTATCTTGAAGGTGTTCGATACATCAACTAAAAACTTTTGGATATCTTCTTTATTTTCTGCTGCAACAATGCCATCATCTACATAAATATCTACTATGGGTTTATGACTAGGTTTTGAACTAATAAACAGACATGGATCAGCATCACTTTCCCTTAACCCATAACTTAACAAGAAACTAGTAAACTTATGATTCCATCATCGCGGTGCTTGTTTTAAACCGTACAGACTTTTAACTAACTTGCATACACGACCAGAACCATCATCATAGCCTTCAGGTTGAACCATATATATATTTCTTCTTCTAAGTCGCCATGCAGAAATGTAGTTTCGATATCTAGCTGAGCCAAGTGCAAACTTTCATTTGAAGCTAACTCTTACAAAGCTCTTATAGTATCGTATCTTACCACCGGACTAAATGTTTCAGTATAAACTGTTCCAGCAACTTGGTTATACTCTTTTGCCACTAATCGCATATCTTTTGACTTTAAACACCCGTCTACTATTTATTGCCTTCTTTCCTACTGGTTTATCTACATTCAGAGACCTCTGAATGTGGTTTGTTATTACCATTGTAGCCTGATATCTTTCTGGTTCTTTAATTTATTTCTTGGCCTTAAAATTCTTCCCGTATAACCTCGACTTACGAATTCTGTACCTTCTTCATTTTGTTTTTGATCTATTTCTGCATCTTCAACTTCGATTTCTGCATCTTCAACTTATATTTCTGCATCTTCAACTTATATTTCTGCATCTTCAACTTCTATTTCTGCATCTTCAACTTCGATTTCTGCATCTTCAACTTCTATTTCTGCATCTTCAACTTATATTCCTGCATCTTCAACTTATATTTCTGCATCTTCAACTTCTATTTCGTCAACTTTGTTTTTTCCTTGTTCTACACTTACATTAATCTCATTTATCACATCAACTTTAGAATTATTATTTTCATTATTGATTTGTGTTTTGTTATGATTAGTTTCTTCTACTTCATTTATACCTATAGTTCTATACTTACATTGATATAGTTTACAACTTCACCTTCAGATTTTATATTATTTGATACTACCGAGTTTTGCAAAACATGAATAGTCGACACAATATAATTGTGCGAGAGACACATTGGAAATGCAAGGTGCATTTCCACCAAGGTGCAAAAGTAAAATGCAAGGCTAAATCTGGGAACTGTTCCATCATGCAACATTCGTCATCATTGATGGCTCGACATAATGTCATGTCCAACTCTATTTCGTTACGCCTAACTCATCAGGGCGTGCGAGTCTGAACTCACACAGACCTTTAATTGAAATTCTGATGACTATAATGTAAAGTATTTACCAGAGACGAGTGGTGCTCTCTTACCGCCATCATATTTGGCAAGCTAAACGTATATAATAATTACCTCTGCAAATAATGTACCTAAATGATTCCCACCTAATAAATTTAAATGTAAAGTTTTTATAATTCTCTTTTAAAATTTTTCTTAATTAACGTTGCTCTACGACTATTAAAATGCGGGGTCATTTCTATATTTCCTATTTGGGTTTCTTTTATGTTAATCTACCAAGCATCTGTTTGGCTTGCATTTAGGCTCAGAATACATTTGCTATATCAGGACGCGCTATTTACAATAACATAATTGTATGTTAATGTTGTTATCCAAGAGAAAGAGGATAGAGAAATTAGGTAACTTCTATTTAATTTACTTTGCTATATTAATTGTATATTACACCTAGATGCTAAAGCGCTTTAAAATGCGGCGGTAGAAACATTGTTCCGGCTTCTTTATCCCTGTAGGAAAGATGGGCTAGCTTTCAATCAAGGGCAGTCTTGTTCAACTACTATGCCGCAAATCAGTTGTTCTAACATCCCGCTTTGTTGATGTCTATCCGTTGCTAAGCAAGGGTTAACAAAAAGCGCCATTGTTAATATTTTTTTCTTTTATAAAAGAAAGCTGCTTGAACCGGTTGTCATAGCTGGTGAAATTTACTAGGTGGCAGGCATTAATTTATTTCGCAGTAATGCTACATAAATGTAAATGCTACATTTGCGTATATCGCGCCAGTAAGTTTGCCACTTATGACTAGTAACTCTTGCTTTCTCTTTACGGTTTTGAAACGGGTTTGAAACGAGAGACTTACTCATCAATATTATATATATATATATATATATATATATATATATATATATATATATAATATATATATATATATATATATATTATATTCTTGATGAATGAGTTATCCGTATAAGAATAAACACCCAATTTCATTCACTTGAGATTGAGATTATAAACCATATTGTTAAGAAAAGTAATACTCTAAAGTAACTCTGAAGAAATATTTTGTTAAACCAAAAGATTCCACTCTGACATTGAAATCAGGTTGTAAATATTGTGGGTTCCGGGTTCTATTTAATTGATACAAATTCGGATATACATCATACTAATAGCAATCAACAGTTTCTTTAAATGTCCCGCTTTGTTTCTTACTGCGATGTAGCAAATCTTATACTCTATTATTAACCTGTTGCTTGTCTATCATTACCTATTCTATACGTTAATGACTAAGCTTATTTTGTACCCACTTTGACAACAAGGGCAAACATTTGTCAACTTTGGTATACAAATTTTACAGTAAAATACAAAAACAGATCAATTCATCCGTCCTCGTATACTAAAAAAATTAAAAAATACAACTTACAAACTTAAAAATCTATTATAGAAGGAACAATAACAAAGGAATGATCATAATAACCCCAATTATGATCGTTTGTATTAACATACAAACGATCACGCATTCTACAGGTTAAAAGTTTATTTAAAACAAAATATAAACATAACATAATGTTTACATCACTCATGACATATGCTCCCTTCTACAACATGAGGAAAGTGTTGTAGAATAGAAAAATCAGACAGAGTAAATCAAGCAAGAGTGAGCTAAAGAAAGCGAAAGTGTTGTAGTATGGAAAAATCAGACAGAGTAAATCAATCGAAAGAAAGCGAAAGTGTTATAGTATGGAAAAATCAGACAGAGTACATCAAGCGAAAGTGCTGTAGTATGGAAAAATCTGACAGAGTAAATCAAGCGAAAGTGTTGTAGTATGGAAATATCAGACAGAGTAAATCAAGCGAAAGAAAGCCAAAGTGTTATAGTATGGAAAAATCAGACAGAGTAAATCAAGCGAATGAAAGCGAAAGTGCTGTAGTATGGAAAAATCAGACATAGTAAATAAAGCGAATGAAAGCAAAAGTGTTATAGTATGGAAAAATCAGACAGAGTAAATCAATCGAAAGAAAGCGAAAGTGTTATAGTATGGAAAAATCAGACAGAGTACATCAAGCGAAAGTGCTGTAGTATGGAAAAATCTGACAGAGTAAATCAAGCGAAAGTGTTGTAGTATGGAAATATCAGACAGAGTAAATCAAGCGAAAGAAAGCCAAAGTGTTATAGTATGGAAAAATCAGACAGAGTAAATCAGCGAATGAAAGCGAAAGTGCTGTAGTATGGAAAAATCAGACATAGTAAATAAAGCGATGAAAGCAAAAAGTGTTATAGTATGGAAAAATCAGACAGAATAAATCAAGCGAAAGAAAGCGAAAGTGTTATAGTATTGAAAAATCAGACAGAGTAAATCAAGCGAAAGTGTTGTAGTATGGAAAAATCAGACAGAGTGAATCAAGCGAAAGTGTTGTAGTATGGAAAAATCAGACAGAGTAAATCAAGCGAAAGAAAGCGAAAGTGTTATAGTATGGAAAAATCAGACAGAGTAAATAAAGCGAATGAAAGCGAAAGTGTTATAGTATGGAAAAATCTGACAGAGTACATCAAGCGAAAGTGCTGTAGTATGGAAAAATCTGACAGAGTAAATCAAGCGAAAGTGTTGTAGTATGGAAATATCAGACAGAGTAAATCAAGCGAAAGAAAGCCAAAGTGTTATAGTATGGAAAAATCAGACAGAGTAAATCAAGTTAAAGCAAAAAAGTTCACAATTTTAAATTGTCAAAAACATTTAAATGCATTTAAAATGTGTTTAAAGTATTAGAAGAAGGGAAAAAACGGAAAGTTTTTCGAGTTAGTCTTCTCCACATGAAATTGTCGACGAAACAATCAAATGTTGAGTGTTTTTGTTTTAGGTTAATAATTTTTAAATAAATAAAATCGAAAAAATAACCCATTTAAGTTAAATTTAGTTCAAGAGTATCCCTACATTTTATAAAAAAAGTATACTAAGCTTTATTTTCATATGACTAGGTTATCTACGCTGTTAGTTAGATCCCTTATGTTAAGCAGCATCAAGTGAGGTTAGTACCTGGATGGGTGACCGCAAGGAATAAAACGAATTATTTTACAGTCTAAGAACGAGCGAAGAGAGTAAAGGAAGGAAAAATTGTTTCTTTTATAAGTATATATTTATTTACATATAGTAACGGGCTAATTTAGCCCAATTTACAATGATATAATATAACACATAAAAACACTTTAATAATAATTACAACTAAAGTAAAAATATTATGCTTTTTATTTTTCGGACACAGGATGGGACGGAATAAAACTTCAACCAAACTACTTCATCAAAACGATATTTCGCCTTTATTCGGGGTCACAAGGCATATTCATGTTTCAAAGAATACATATATACATAGTTGTATATACATATCTTTGAAACATGAATATGCCTTGTGACCCCGAATAAAGGCGAAATATCGTTTTGATGAAGTAGTTTGGTTGAAGTTTTATTCCGTCCCATCCTGTGTCCGAAAAATAATAAGCATAAAACAATGGAGACTAATACTAAAAATAAAAAAATAGTAAAAATATTAAGTTATTACAAAAGAAAGAAATATTGTATAATGTGCCGAAAGAAGATTATAAAATTAAGTTCAAAGGTAATTATATAAATGACTAAAATTCAGTACATATAATATTACAATAGGAACCAGGATATAGTATAGGCACGATAATAGGTAAAAAAAAAATGATAGTCTAATAAAAATAAAGGTGTAATTTCTGAATTTAAATGAAAACGAATAAACAAAAATTCTGGCGCGGTGGTCCGCATGTCGGGCGAATTTCCTTTGGATGCGTGTTTCCGTGCCTTTTATTATATAAGTTTACAACTACTAAATAAATAATTCCGGCGCGGTGGTCCGCTGTCGGGCGAATTTCATTTAGAATGCGTGTTTCCGTGCTAAACAACCCATTTCTTGCTTATGCAAGAACCATGCCCATTGCGTGGTTCCGGTTCATGCTGTCAAGCACTGCTCGTAACTCATTTTGTCTGTATTTTCCAAAGGAAATGCGCATAATTATCAGTTAATTGTACAAAACTATGCCTCTAAAATTAAAAGTACGCACTATTATTTGCACTAATTTAAAGCTTAGTTACTTATCTTTAAGCTTAGTCAGTTATCTTTAAAGGTTTTAGCGCATTTCCTTTGGAAAATACAGACAAAATGAGTTACGAGCAGTGCTTGATAGCATGAACCGGAACCACGCAATGGGCATGGTTCTTGCATAAGCAAGATATGGTTGTTTAGCACGGAAACACGCATTCTAAATGAAATTCGCCCGACAGCGGACCACCGCGCCGGAATTATTTATTTAGTAGTTGTAAACTTATATAATGTAAAAGCACGGAAACACGCATCCAAAGGAATTCGCCCGACATGCGGACCACCGCGCCAGAATTATTTTCTAGTTGTAAACTATATTTAGTAAAAAAAAAAAACGATAAAAAATTATCGACCCTTCCAGGATGTGAACCCAGGTACCCTGAGTTTGAGTGGTCGTATTGACTCCGGACCACTGCCATTCAACTCAGAGGCCCAAAAACATTGAAAACGACACCCTACTCGAAATTTAATTTTCAACGACCGTAATGTTGGTTTTCTATATTTTTGTGGTTTTTTCGACTTTTTGGTAACTTAAAGTGGTCGTATCGTCTTCGGACCGGTTTCATTCGATTCAGCGCCCAAAATTACATAGAAAACGACACCCTACTCGAAATTTATTTTTTATCGACCTAAATTTTGGTTTTTGGTAATTTACAATGGTTTTTTCGATTTTTTAGGTCACTTAAGTGGTCGTATCGACTTCGGACCGGTTTCATTCGATTCAGCGTCTCCAAAAACATAAATATTGACCTTTTTCGCGGCAAAAAATATTAACCCTGAATTTTGCTGATTTTTTGAAAATTTCGCTGACTCAGCAAACCGGGTTAATGACGTCACAAAAACCTGGTTTTCAATAGGGTTCGTGTCCTCCCGAAGGTTGATTTTTGTACCAAGTTTGGTTAAAAAATATTAATCCGTTCGAAAGATAGAGTGTTTACAAGAAAGTGTCTAGAAATACATTATATATATATATATATATATATATATATATATATATATATATATAATATATATATATATATATATATAATATATATATATTATATATATATATATATATATATATATATATAATATATATATAAAGTCTCGCGAAAATTTTTTTTTCGTCATTAGGGACCTCTGAAACGGATTTGTGTCGTGGTCCGAGGTTCGAATTCCGCCATGACGCCTATCCCATTAGCGAATTTTTTCCCAAAGGAAATTCGCTAAAAGTAAAATAAAATTTAGTAAAGTAAAATAATAATGATAGTGAGAAACTTATAGCTAACCTTTTATTTTTATAGTTAACTTATAGTAAGATAGTTAATAAAAATGTGAGAAAATATATGTATATAAATAATAAATTAAAAAAAAAATATTTCAAAATAATTAATTTTAGTGTTTGTTTGAAGTGATGTGTGTCATTGGCGACTAGCACAGTTCTAGAGATACTTAATCAAAACGCGGAATATTTATTTTTAATAAGGTATTAATAGTAAGAAGTGATAAATAAGTTACTATACTGATTATAGTAAGTGATAAGTTAGTGTACTTATCATAAATCAAAGCGTAATTAGGGCCATTTACTTTATTTCCTCTTGTTACATCAAAGTTAAAACTTTATTTCCTTTCTTGTGTTTTTATTCTGTATTTATAAAAGAGGCATTGTTCTTTGTTTAGGCAACGATGTGTCTGCTCTAGGGTTTTATACTGAAGCAACAGGTCCTTATAGATCGTCATCAAGTAAACAATTAAAAAGGTAACAATGTGGTTTCTTGAGGATACTATGGTGAAAGTCCTTACTAGATTGTTATACTGATAATGAGATGCTGCAGAGAATAGAGGTTTGTGTAACAAACTTAAAATGTTTTTGTTTCCTAATTTTATCAGATCAGCTGATTTACTTTAATATTAACTACATGAAAGAAATTATTGTTATTAACATCCTAATGGATCTTAGTAAGTTTAATTTTACTTAAGGGTGTACCGGCCCTAAAAAGTAAAACATCAGGACACTGATTGGAAACTATTTGTTATTATTATAATGGGGTTTTTATTTATTAAATTGACCTTAGATCATCAAGTTCGTTATCTTATTTTGTTTTCATTTTATAATGTTTACCTATTGACCCAATGACATTACAAAGACTTATAGACCAAGAGCCCAGGGGTGTTTTGTTAATAAAAAGTGTAATGGCTGGAAACGGGTTTAATTTTCGTAAATACCTTCGTGAACAAGGATCTGCAATTCTGCAGACTCGTATCGGATGGGCGTCCCAGGCAGAACGTACTTTACAGGTCAAATTTACCACCCAAGTTAACAAACAGTGTAATGGCTGGAACCGGTCTTAATTTTTCGTAAATACCTTCCTGGACAAGGATCTGCAATTCTGCCGACTCGTATCTGATGGGTGTCCCAGGCAGAACCTTTGACCCCTAAAGTACGTTCTGCCTGGGACACCCCTCCGATACGAGTCGGCAGAATTGCAGATCCTTGTTCACGAAGGTATTTACGAAAAATTAAACCCGTTTCAGCCATTACACTTTTTATTAACAAACACCCTGGTCTCTTGATCTATTATTTTTATCACGCAAAAACTCAATTTTTCTCTTAAAGTTCAACCACAATTTTAATCAGATTCAAACCAAATTCGGTATACACCATACTGACACTTGTAGAATGCGTCAGCATTTTTTTTATGAAGACCAATAAATAATCTATGCTAATAGTGTAATCAGTGTGTTTATGCTAGAGTTGAAACTTACTACAAAAATCGAGCTTTATATCTCGTTGTGCTATCCATAAAATAATTTTGATGTCGTCATTATCTTGCAATAAAGATTTAGCAATGTTAGAAAGTAACACAACGCTTGTAGAAGTTTAAATACTTAATTACTTGTAACTTAATTACAAGTATTTAAACTTCTACAAGTAAAAGATAAGTACTGCGTACTGCTTAACACAAAGTAATAAAATAATAAACCCGACTAATTTGATTTAAGACCTGAAAGAGATCAACAGACTGACTTTAGTTTCGAATATTCTGTCAGTTATTGAGTATTCCTACTTGTCATACATGACTCAATATGACGAAACATGTTTAAATCGATTTGAAATTTAGAATATAGGAGTCATTTATTGAACTTAAACGTTCCAAGTTTCGCTTAATTATCAGCATTAGTTAAATTTTGATCAATTGATTTGTATACGTTTTTTAGTAGAGTCACCCGTGGTGTAGTGGTTAAGGTACGCTGCCAATACACAGAATGAATGGATTTTAAACTTCCGATTTTATTTAGTCATGGGTTCAATCCCAACACGGGCCTCTGGGACTTTCTGCGTACAACGTCCTTCAGAAGGGACGTAATGCCGGTGGTCTCGAGCCTGTGCGTTGTCAGGTACTCGTTAAAGATCCCTTACCCTAAATGAAACAAGGTATAGGCAAACTTTAGGACCCTCATAGTAGATTCATTATAAAACTATAGTGTGTCTGCCTTGTAGTTTAAAGTGTATGGAGGTTTGGTTTACCAGCGAGGGCACGTGTTGTTCCAAGTTTTCACTAGACTATTCAGTGAAAATATGTATGATTGCTTGAAAAAAGCATGAGAGGAACAATAGAAATTCACGGCTACAGTTGAAACTAAAAGGAGTAGAACACTATGTTAGAAAGCTGGCGAAAAAGGGCCCAACAACGTGGCCTACTTGCCTGGTAGTTAATACCACTCCCCTCATATTACTACTACTATTACTACTATAAGTTCTTTAGAAAAATGAAAATAATCTAACATTAATACAATTGAGTTGAAATTCGGTACAAATGAATTTCTTTACGTAATAAGCTTAATACTATAATAAAGTTTCTATTAAATATGATTACGGTTTTTGCATTATAAAAGTTAAGTAGCATCGAGCTGAACAGCGTCTAGATATGTAACCGCTGGAAAAAACCAAATGTATTTACTAGAAGAGCAAAGCGAGTCCGAAGGTGTATGGTATCAGAGAATAAATTTGGTGATTTTTATATTCTGAGGACGAGCGAAGTGAGTCCGAAAAAATGAAGACATGCGTAGCGACCATGAGATTCGCTACGCCTGTCCAGTAAGAAAAAGCTTCGAGGTACCTCGTACTTGGTTTTTTTAAAGTTATATTTGTTTTAGTTCAATATATTTAATGTTCTAATACACACTTATAATATAACCACAGAGGTGGTTATATCGAACCATCTAATCTGAACTAGGTTTGCAGCTGAATATGTTTAGGTTTTATTATCTCTGGCGGAATTTTTTTGCTCGAAGCGCTTGCAAGTAGTTTCGAACTTGGAAAATTGCTGGTACTCACTACTCGTCTTGAAAAGCTGCGTTTCACCCCGGCTTGTAATAAGATAGGATCAACGATTTGATATTGGACATAGAGTATAGACCAAGAGCCCAGGGGTGTTTAGTTAATAAAAAGTGTAATGGCTGGAACCGGTCTCAATTTTTCGTAAATACCTTCGTGAACAAGGATCTGCAATTCTGCCGACTCGTATCGGATGTGTGTCCCAGGCAGAACGCACTTTAGGGGTCAAAGGTTCTGCCTGGGACACCCATCCGATACGAGTCAGCAGAATTGCAGATCCTTGTTCAGGAAGGTATTTACGAAAAATTGAGACCGGTTCCAGCCATTACACTGTTTGTTAACTTGGGTGGTAAATTTGACCTGTAAAGTGCGTTCTGCCTGGGACACCCATCCGATACGAGTCTGCAAAATGGCAAATCCTTGTTCAGGAAGATATTTACGAAAAATTGAGACCGGTTCCAGCCATTACACTTTTTATTAACAAAACACCCCTGGGCTCTTGGTCTAGTAGGATTAGGAAAGAATTTGAGTCTTAGCAGAAGCGGATTCATTTTCATTTGTGTGCTTGCTTTCCCTATTTCCACTTATTTTTTGGAAGTGGAATAACTGACAGGATAAGTCCCAAATAACTGTCCTCAGGGTGAACGCAATGCTTTCCTATTAAACCTTCATTTAGAAGTGCTAGACAAGTATTCAGAGTGTAATATAGTTCGTATTTATAATTTATGTCAATGCTATATACTTTGTGCAACTACCTTAGTCAACCTATTAACACTTCGGACACCTCGAAAAAACTGTATTTCTCAACAATCATACGATTCAGGTAGATTATAATGGACAGAGAGCATATGATTAGTATTTAGATAATTATTTTCTTAGAAGTCTAGGAAGGACTCACTTATCCTGCTTAACCATGGAAACCAATCTCTTCGGAAAACGCGTGTCATTGTCATTTACCAGTGAGATCAAACAGGGTTAACAGGGAAATGACATCATGTGACGTCATGAGGAACAAAGGAAAAGTGATGTCATAATTAGTCGAGCTTGACACCGCTTGGCCCGCCTAATTTAAAAACTATAACACCGTTGTAATGTTGTCGATTTCACGCCACGCTGAGTCTTGTCAGGAAACCAGTGTGTTAAAAACATTTCAAAACACAAAACACAATAAAGAGTTACTTTTCTTGTTTTTAGAATATATTGTTTTTTTATAGCGAATTTTCATCTGAAAATGATGCTCCTGTTTTGAATTTAAACGATTGATTTTATACTAGCCTTGGTTTTAGTTTCAAATCGTTGCTGATTCATTTAAAATATCAATCTTACTAATCTAGTTGACATTTGACACAAATATGACCACGTATAAGTGTAGTGGATCTATTAACAAAATTTAATTTTCATTTCGGTCACTAAGTTGAATATATTTACCTTTGAATTTTCAATCATTGATAACCTATAACTTTTAATTCATACACTTTTGTTCGAGGTACGATAATATAGTATAGTAAATATTTTATATTTTACTATACAGTTATAGTTACAGTATAGTAGTTACAGTTATATTTTACTACAAATATTTTATACTTTACTCAGTAAAATTTAAAATAGCAATAATATAAACATAAAGTTAGAATAAAATCTACCTATAAATATATAATATATATATATATATAATATATAATATATATATATATTATATATATATATATATATATATATATATATATATATATATATATAATATAATATATATATATATATATATATATATATATATATATATATATATATATATATATATATATATATATATATACACTCTGACTAACTTTACTCTAAATAGGAGCTATCGCCAAAACATTTGTCAATTACGACTACCATAGCTTAGTTACCAATTATTTATTATTGTTTTAGCAATCAGATTGCTAAAGTATGTTTTTCTACGGTATCTTTAGAATTTCAATTAGAAGCATATCACAATATGGACCTATTGGAAAACTTATATGTTTGCCTAACAAATTATATTTTATTCTACAAGAAGAAACAAAGACTTTACTTTGTACTTAATATATTTGCACTTTCAGAATATCTAAAACATGAAAACCAAAACAACAAATAACTATGAGAACTCGCACTAGATAAATATCAAAATATAACAACACAAAATCGGGTACGAGGCACCCGGAACTTTTTCCTCAGCACCTCGGAACTTTCCTCACACCTCGGAACTATTCCTCAGACCTTTTCCTCAGCACCTCGGAACTATCCTCAGCACCTCGGAACTTTTCCTCAGCACCTCGGAACTATTCCTCAGCACCTCGGAACTTTTCCTCAGCACCTCGGAACTTTCCTCAGGAACTTTTCCTCAGCACATCGGATTCGCTATGCTCATCCTCCCAGCAAGTCTTCAGACCCGCTTCGTTCGTCTCTAGGTAGTTAATACATCCGTTACATTCTCCGCGGTATAGTTGGATAATAGACAAAAAAAATAGGTACGTGGTAGCTCGGATCTTTTCCTCGATACATTGGATTCACTACGCTCATCCTCCCTGCTTCGGACTCGCTTTGCTCGTCCTCATAAATATAGTACGCCAAATTTATACCCAGCATGTTTTCAAAAACGCTGCGCTCGTCCTCAGATAGTAAATGCATCCGTTTAATTCTCAGGTCACCCATACAGCACTGACCACGATGAATGCTGCATAACTTTTATAATCCAATAAAAACCATAGATAACTTGTCGTATTGAAACGAAACTTAGTGCACTTATTTGTCAAGTAAATGTATAAACTTGTACAAAGTTTCAACTTAATCGGATTGTTTTTCAATTTTTTACAATTTTTTCACAAGTCATTTGATAAAAGTTGAACTACTGCAGCGCGTTTTATAAAAAAATTTCCGCGTTTTATAATTTTCCAAAGCTTTTGCTGAGTCATTATTGCGGGTTAATGACGTAATAAATAATTATTTTCCGAATAGCACAACTACAGCGGTAGACTGATTTTCGTAAAAAGTTTCAACTCTCTAGCATAAATAGACTAGGAGCTACGATGATAACAGACACACGCACACAAACATACAGACAAACAACTTTGTGAAAACCACTCAGGAGGCTTTAAAAACACCTGAAACGGATAATTCCGGTTCAGGTGTAAAAAAGAAAAAAATATATCATAAATCATATTACAATAAAACAAGCTTTTCATTTACAGATTTTTACATTTACATGCCATTACATTAACTTTACAAGACCCGAGGAAGTTTTGGCCCTTTGAGGCCAAAACCTCCTTTAGGCTCTGTACGCCACTGAGAAGGAGAGTTAGTAGGAATGATGCACTCTAGTGATCCAACTTTTGGGTATTCATAATGATTAAAAACAATATGTCAAACGATAGCTCTGCAAGAAATATTTGCATTTAAAAATATTAGAATTGAATTGTTTGGCACAGTCTAGTTTTCGAATAAATTCATATCATGGTATGCTCTGATTTGGAATTCTAAATTTGCCATTCAAAAATACAGTTTGATAGCCATATTAGGAAGACGATTGCCCAAAATATAATTAGTTACACGATTTTTTCGCTCAAAAATGTTTTTCATTCCGTCCACCATATTGGCCGCCATCTTAAAATATTTTTCGGAATATTACCAAAAACTATACAGCTCTGACAAATAGTTAATTTTACATGTATACAAAATTGTACCAAAAATTAGTCCATTTATACGGCAGTTCTCGCGGCACGTACAAACAAACATACAAGCATACAAACAAACATACCCATGTCCCAATCTTCTGAAATGTAAGAACTTACTTACGTTCTTTCAACAAATATGTATGTATGTAGTATATATATATATATATATATATATATATATATATATATATATATATATATAATATATAAACATGGTAACAAAATTACCACATTTGGAACTTCGCGCCAGAATTATTTTGAAGATATAAACTTAAATATAGTAATTAATATGATAAAATATTAGCGCCAGTGCCAAAATTTAAGCCTGGGAACCCTATCATAAAATAGTCTTATCGTCTTTTGACCGGTTTTATTGGATTCAGCACACCGAAAAACATTTAATAGCGACAACCCTACTCAAAAATAATGTTATTTAGCGACTGTAATTGTGGTTTTTGTTATTTTCAGCAATTCCCCAGTTTTTTTTTACTTTTTGGTCACTTAGAGTAGTCGTATCAACTATAGTTCGATAGAACCAGGTTTATTCGATTCAGTGCTTAAAAAACCATAAATAAGGACATTTTTGCGGCGCAAAATAATAATCATGAAGTTTGACAATTTTTGTAAATTTTGCTGACTCAGCTAACTGGTTTAATGAAATCACAACAATCTGGTTTTCAATAAGGTTCGTGTCCTTTCTAAGGTTTTTTGTACCTTGTTTGATCAAAAAGTAATTATCCGTTCGAGAGATAGCGTGTTTACAAAAATCTGGTACATATATATGTATATATATATATATATATATATATATATATATATATATATATATATATATATATATATATAATATATATATATTATATATATATATATATATATATATATATATATATATTACTATATATATAATATATATATATATATAAAGTTGCGCGAAACGTATTTTTTGTTGTTAAGGGCGTAAAAAACGGATTTTGGACACTCTCCCGGGCGGCCACCTCCCGACCACACAAGTAATTTTCATGAAAATTTTTTCAATGAAAATTTGCTAAAGAACGCTACTTCCTTCATTATAAAAATTAGTGTATCATGTATTATTGTTATCATTAGTATTAATTGATCAAAAAAATTAAAAAAAAAATTGACACAATTAATTTTGAGAGTGATAAAATAATGTGTAAAACCCCAGGGAATTATCAATGATAAAGAGTTGGTAATGAAGTGATCTCTTAATTACGCGATAATACTATACTCCATACTACATCTCAAATCATCTCCATATCGTCATTTTGTAAATATAATCCTAAATTTCCCAAACTCGCAGAGTAAAAGTATTTTGTTTAAACAAAGAGTGGGGATGAATCTGACCCATGGAATTTTCAATATAAAAGACAATCCTTCTGTAAACGTCTTACTTACTAATCAGTCAAATTACTCGAATTATTATTAGAAAGTTTAAGTACTTCTATCAAAGCTTATAGTGTTGTTTGTGCAAAGTGTATTAATATTAAGGAATAATTAATATTATTAATTATTATTTTCAAAAGACAATATGCTGGTCAGATAAGTGTTGTAACTACTTCCTCCGGTAGAGTGGAGGTACACTATATAACCCGTACAATTCCTTGCGATCGTCTTGTCACGAGTCTATCATCGTGTCTATCGCGTCTCACCGCCCGTCTCCGATCGTTCACCGGCAGGTGTCATTTGATTGATTAAATTTGTGTTTTGTTTTTTAAAGAAAGGATTATAACTGTTTTAAGAGGTAAGTCATGTTATCATGTATCTATGTTATTATAACTTTTATTCAATTATTTTATATATCTATATATATATATATATATATATATATCTGTGTGTGTTTATGTGTGACCTTAATACGTTTAAATAAGTATATAATGTATGTTATTAATTAAAGTCCTGTCTTCATATATTTATATGAAAATTATTATAGATGCATGCATTAAGTCTGCATGTTTATATGATAAATATTATATGGATGCATGCGTTAAGTCCTGTATATTTATAGGAAAAATATTACATGGATGAATGCATTAAGTCTGTAATGAAAATTATTATATAGATAAATGCATTAAGTCTTTATATTTATATGAAAATTATTATATAGATGCATGCTTTAAGTCTGTATATTTATATAAAAATTATTATATGGATGCATGCATTAAGTCTGTATATTTATATAAAAATTATTATATGGATGCATTCATTAAGTCTGCATGTTTATATGAATTATAACAAATCTTAATTGTAATTTACATATATTATATATAATAATATTAATATTATAATACATATTAATATCATTCTAATGCATTAAAAAATTATATATTATTTTATATTAAAAATAGTACATTATTAATTATTATTAATACATAATAATATATGATATTATGTGATACATATTCTCATTTGCGCATATATAGGAGCGATAAATTTCTTTATGAGTGGTTACTATTTAAGACTTCTTGCGTGGGTATATGAAAGCTTCAGACTAGTCACTTTAAAAATTCTTACTTAGGGATCTGTAATCCGTAAGTCAGGTAAATTTCTTTTAGAATGGTTACTCTTTAAAAATTGTGACCCGGGGATTCGTAAGTAATAAGTTCGGCACCTCAGAAATTTTCCTCTCCACATCGGATTCGCTACGCTCATCCTCAAAACTTCGAATTTGTTTCGCTTGAACTGAGAATATACAAATCGCATTATACCACCAACAAAAATCGTAGATATAATTGCCGAATTGAAACGAACTCAGTATATTTATTTATTACATAAAGTCATATATTTGTACCAAATTTCAACTCAATTTATTTATTTTACGAATTTTATACAAATTTTTAAAAAACCATTTGAAATCCATTTGAAAAAAAAATAAACTAATGGTGATCATAACATAGAACTTTTGACGGTCTTATGACTGCATGCAAGCTAAACCTCAAACCGATCCACAATTTTTTCCGCTTTTTATGAATATTCCGAGTTTTTGCTGAGTCATTATTGCAGGTTAATGACGTCATAAAAATATTATGCGGATAGTTCAACTAGACTTAAAGATTGATTTTTGTTCCAAATTTTAACACTCTGGCATTAATACATTGGGGAGATACGATAATAGGTAGGTAGGAGGTCTTAAAAACACTTAAATCGGATAATATAGTTGACATGCCGGTTTCGGATTTTTTAAAAACACAATACTTTTTCTATATACCTACGTTATAAAAGAGGAAAAATTAAAATAATAATATTATAGACTTATTTTAAAATGCAAGCTGTTCGCGTCCACATAGTTGAATTTTCCTTTTTTTTAATTTGAAACACATAATGGATTAATTATAATATAGATTGATTAGATAATTCAGAAAGTTCCTATCCACTCTGTTAAAGTTCCTTCTAAAGGAAATTTTTGTTTTCTCACTCTTTATTTCATAGAAAGCGATCGTTAGTCAAAACGCGAAAAAATTAGTTGTCTGAATTGAGATTTGGGACGCATGTAGACGTTTATAAAAAGTTTTATCTCATGATTAGCATGAGTAAAATTTTATCCTATGGCTTGTACACGTTTTTTAAAAAAAATCGAAAAATAATGCAATTTAATTGTTCTTTGGTACAAACATATCTCTTTATTTAATAAATAATTACACTAAGTTTCGATTCAATGGGTTCCCGCAGGGTGAATACTGATGGCCCGATAGGCCCTAAAACAGGCTTTTTATTTATTTATTTTTTTTCGTTTTAATACGGCAAGTATATCTACGGTTTTTGTTGGATTATAAAAGTTAAGTAGCATCGAGTGTGGTCAGTGCCTGGAAACTAAAACACTTAAATGCACTTAAATTTGGCAATTTGTATATTTTAAGGTAAAGCGAAGCGAGTCCGAATAAAGATGAGCGTGGCTCTGATCCAATGTAATGACAAAAATTTCCGAGGTACCCTGTACCCGATTTTTTCATTTTTATTATTGGTAGTCTAATAAATAATTGTTTTCATAATTATAATCAATTCACAATATAATTTTTTATTCCGTAAAATAATATTTTTAGGGCCTCTTTAAAATCCAATTTGACAAACGAAAAATTTCCACTCAAAAGGAAATTCACCCGCCTTACAAATTCCCACGTCTGAAATGTAAAAGAGTAACCACTTTTATACGCGTAGATGAGAATATATATCATATAATATCATAATAATATGTTAGTATTATTGTCCGGGCTTCGAATCAGTGCTTATGAACACGGCCTCGGAGGCAGATTATAAATTTAAAATTAATCAATACACACACCCACCATATATATAAATATATATATATATATATATATATATATATATAATATATATATATATATATATATATATATATATATATTATACATTTACATAAGTGTGTGTGTACAGTAAACTATAAACTGAGAGCGCAAGATAGTTCACTGACGTTGAGATGTTAAGGAAGTGATTATAATATATTATAAACATTGTTTCAGATGAATCCGGAGGAGTTTAAGCAATGCGCATCAGATATGATTAACTACATCGTGGATTATACTGAAAATATTAGATCAAGGTAATATTCTCAGCTGTGAGTTACAATTAGAATATGTCTTGCGATTACTATGTCGTTACGACCGTTTAGATTAAGCTAATTGTTAGATGTCACCATGTTCGGTACCAGCATTGGTCTTTTTTCACTTTTACTGTAATATAGTTTATTTATGTTTATTTGTTTAATAACGTAAAATGCTCATACAAAGGAGTTTGTTTAACATTTAGCTTATGCAATGAAAAAACTATCCCATTAGGCGAATTTTCAAAGGAAATTCGCTAAAAGAAAGATTATAAATGATTAGAAGTGAACATTGCATTACAGAAATAGAAATTTAACTTTTTTTTAAAAAAAATAAATAAAATATACAATTTTAATAAAAAGTTATTAATTAAAAATAATAAAAAAATACGTCTTTGAGGAAACGTGGAGAAAAGGTTTTCTCCACTCTTTCTGTACATAAATGTTTTGTTCAGCTTGGCAACTGTTTAAAAGTAAAGTTTTGACTTCATAGTCTTACTATTACAGACTAGTCAATTTCGGCGATTACAGTCGCTCGTGTAAGCTACAATGGATTATTGTACACCAACGACCAACGACTACTCTTATTTTTAGCTCCGCGGCACTGTAGATTGTCTACCTGTTTCTATAAAAAAAAACTACGAATGTATGAATAAAGTACTTTTATGGTGCTAAATAGTCAAATTTCTGGATATCCTTCTTATATTGAGAAATCTCTGATATAGAAATTAATTTCTTTACAATTACTAGCAATATATTTGCATTAAATATTTAGTGTTATATTTAATATAAACGTAATATTTAATATATTTATATTATTTAATATAAATATTGATATTAATATTTAATGCCAGTATATAAATATTTAATATATTTATATTATTTAAAATATAATATAATAAATATTAATATTATATTAATTTTTGTACATTATAAACGCTTAACTAAAACGTTTGCTTGAGGAATCTCCAAAATGAAAGTGCAAGCATATCGACTTGAGCAAATTTCAATCGTTTTGGCGCCCTCAATTAAATAAATCGCGCAGATTAAAAAGCAAAGTATTTTAAAATAGATAAGTACGTTTTTGTAGATTAGTTTTATAGTAGTATATTTTTTTAGTTTAGAGGCTTAAATGACTCTTCTCCGTCAAATGGAGGATAATGATCATCCTCCATTTGATGGAGGATGATGGAAGATGGAGGACGATCAAATGATTTTAATAGATCTATTTAAGTCCTCCAATAAAAAGGTTGCCGATCATCCTCCATTTGATGGAGGACGATCAAATGTTTTTAATACATCTATTTAAGTCCTCTAATAAAAAGGTTGCCCTTATTAAAATGCACAGTATTTTAGTATAGATTAGTATATTTTTATAGGTTTGTAAATTTGTTCAGTATAAAGATTTAAATGATTTTTTAGTATAATTTACCATGGTTTTTTCAAATTTTTGGTCACTTAGAGTGGTCGCATCGACTTCGGATACTTCTGAAATCGGACATCCGGTTTCATTCGATTCAGCACCCCAAAAACATTAACAAGGGCCTTTTTCGCGGCGAAAAATATGAACCCTGAATTTTAACGATTTTCAAGCGAACCCTAATTTTCAATTAAGGTCGTGTCCTCCCAAAGGTTGATTTTTGTACCAAGATTAGTTTATTTGTATAAATTAGTATATTTTCCCAGTATAAAGATTTAAATGGCTCTTCAAGTTACGTCCTCCATTAAAAAGGTTGCTTCCCAAATTGAATGAAATGAGAATTTTCATGATCAGATTGTAACTTTTTCATTATATACTAGTAAAATAAGCGTGAATGGAGTCCATCATAAATAATAAAAGAAAAGAAGTCTCTCCACAAAACAAAACTTTATTGGCAAAGCGCTTTCAACTTAACTAGAGGCCATCATCAGTGCAATACCGTGATGATGTTAAAGAAGTAGAGAAGTGAATCTATGTTTTCTTACTAGGTATTAGAGTCAGGCTCAAATAGAATATTGAGTCTATTCCATTATAGATATTCTTATTGTTGGATTGTCGATTTTTAAAAGCACCATGGCATATTTGATA
Organism: Microvelia longipes; assembly: GCA_018340805.1. Taxonomy (NCBI): domain Eukaryota; kingdom Metazoa; phylum Arthropoda; class Insecta; order Hemiptera; family Veliidae; genus Microvelia; species Microvelia longipes. Next base: position 54,964,510 of record JACMZG010001863.1, read on the forward strand.
TAAATTTCTTATGATAATTATTTATTTCATATTTAACATGGAAATGTAATGATTTGCAGGCCGGTGTTACCAAGCATTGCTCCTGGTTATTTAAACAAGCTGTTACCAGATGAAGCACCTGAGAAGCCTGATCACTGGACACAGATCATACCAGATTTCGAAAAATTGATCATGCCTGGTGTAAGTAGTCATTTAATTTTATAGATAAATGACTGGATTATAATTCCAAAACACGAGTCGAAACACCACTCAAATAGTAAATTCTTTTTAAATTAATTATTATGTGCCCTAACCCAGAAGACGTAAACATCAGACGTTTCATCTTTGTTGAATAAAACCGTTTTATAGCCGATAAGATCAATCTACATGAGCCCGAAAGCTGTTGAAAGTTCACTATTTCCTGCCTACTTTGAAAACTGTATTGAATCTTAAGAAGTTCTAGACCAAGAGCCCAGGGGTGTTTTGTTAATAAAAAGTGTAATGGCTGGAACCGGTCTCAATTTTTCGTAAATACCTTCCTGAACAAGGATCTGCAATTCTGCAGACTCGTATCGGATTGGTGTCCCTGGCAGAACGCACTTTACAGGTCAAATTTACCACCCAAGTTAATAAAAAGTGTAATGGCTGGAAACGGGTTTAATTTTTCGTAAATACCTTCCTGAACAAGGATCTGCAATCTAATATCTCCATAAATACCGCTGACCAGCGGCATGACACTGGGACTGGTAATTAACCATATTCACTACTCACACGGCAAACTCATATTTTACGGCTGAGTCGCTTGAGGTCAGGGTATGTCTGTTGAAAGCCTTCTATCATTCACTCATTACAGTTGTGACACGTAGTATATTAAGGCCTAGTATAAAATCAAACTAAGGAAGGCGTATTAGGCAAGAGATGCGCCCTTGATTTCGGCACTACTGTATTTCGCAGTAATTAAAATGTATTCGTTGTATTGTCCAAATGACTAATGACTCTGACACTACGTGATTATCATAGGTTATATGATAATCACGTGATAATTATAGGTTATATTATTAACCTGAATTATCCTTAGGTACCGAAAACGTTTTATACTGGCTTGAAACCCCAAAAGGATTTATTACTTTTTCTCATTTTTGCTGTAGATATTTGGGAAAAGTATTGCGTTTGCTTTAAAAATCTGAAACGGACATTTCACCGGAATTGTCCGTTGAATTGGTCGTCAGTGAATAGATGGGTGACGGATGTGAATAAAACATTGCTTTTCTGTCTGAGGACGAGCGAAGCAAGTCCCAATAACATGTTACTGTATGAGTTCGGTTATTTTTATATGCTAAGGACGAGCGAAGCGAGTATAAATTATTGAGGATGAACGGGAACGTAGCGAATCCGATGTGGTGAGGAAAAGTTCCATTATTTCCTTTATTATTTTTTAATATTTTTGTTGAACCTACAACAAAAAAGTTGCAAGTTATTGCACAGATTTCAAGTTATTGCAAGTTAAAGTTGCAAAAATGCAAGTTAATATTAAAATATGCATAGCTCAAACTTACAATAAGTAATATAGTTAGACGACAACATATGTAAAACAACAGTTAAGAGTACATATCAAAGCAAAAGTTAATATTAAAAAAAGTGAGTATTATTAATTTTCATTAATGACTCAACAAAAATTTCAAAAATTCAAAAACTGTAAATATTTGTGTATTCTGAACCGTGGAGGTAGTAATTAAATAAATAAAGCGACAGTCTCTCCACCAATGTAAAACTTTATTTACAAAGCCGGCTTTCGACTGTTAACAGCCATCATCAGTGCCTACCAACAGTCGAAAGCCGGCTTTGTAAATATAATTTTACATTTGTGGAGAGACTGTCGCTTTATTTCTTTAAAATATTTGGGTTTGTATTTTATCAAATAAATTAATGGTACATACGTAATGCAGTGACCATAAAGAATTAATAATTTCATATGCTTGTTGTGTTTTAGATGACGCATTGGCACCATCCATCATTCAACGCATATTTCCCAGCTGGATGTTCTTACCCAAGTATTTTAGGAGAACTTTTGTCGGCAGGAGTCGGATGCATTGGATTTAACTGGGTACTAATATACTTTGATTATTTATAAGTTCATTATAGTTCCCAAACCTATGGACAGCAAAGAGTTGCTTGTTAAGTGACAGGAACTCATCTTTTAAAATTAGTAAGATTAGGAAGGACACATATTTTTACCTATTACTAAAGAAAAATATGAACCGAATCCCTTCACTCCCACCCTCAACTTCCGTCATCCGAACAACCTCATAAGCGTCATTTTCATTATGAAAATTCGCTAAAATAAAAGATAAATATATGAAAATACAATAGTATAAGTATATCATGCTACTTTGGCTGTGAAGTGAGTTTTAGGGAATTTTCAAAGAAAAAATAAGCTTATGGAATTGAGGTCATGGAGGGGGAGTAAGAGGTAGATTTTTTAAAAGGGGGGTCTCTCCTATATATATATATATATATATATATATTATATATATATATATATATATATATATATATATATATATATATATATATATATACATATATATAATATATATATATATATATATATATATATATATTTATATATATATATAATATAATATATATATATAATATACAATATACATATATTAATATATAATATATATATATATATATATATATATATATATGTATATATATATATATATATATATATAGATGTGTGTGAGTGTGTATGTACGAGATATTTGCGTCCTAGACGTTTCTATGGGGCAGATAACTTTCGTCTCCCCATAGAATTATCATGATATTGAATTATTATATAATTTCATAGAATTATATAATAATTCCCATAGAATTATAACCATTTCGAACGCATGATTGGATCGAAATTAAACTTGGTACAAAAATCAAACTTGTTATTGTTCTGGACCCTATTGTTTATGAAATATGTGTGACGTCATAAACCCACAAAAATTACCAAAATCACAAATCTTTATAAAGTGTTTAGATTGGGCTGCAATTTTTACACATATACAAGTGGTTTTTAAACATGCGATGTTTTATTGTATAATCAGTCTTATTTCCAGTTTTATTGATTGACATATAACAAAACATGTCATTGATTGACATATAACAAAACATGTCATTGATTGACATATAACAAAACATGTCATTGATTGCCATATAACAAAACAAGTCATTGATTGATACATAACAAAACACATTGATGACACATACAAAACATGTCATTGATGACATATAACAAAACATGTCATGATTGACATATAACAAAACAGTCATTGATTGACATATAACAAAACATGTCATGATTGACATATAACAAAACTTGTCATTGATTGACATAATGTAAACAAATCACGTATTTTGACCAATAAATTTGAAAATTGGCTAATTAGACGAGTGCTCTACCATTGAGCTACCGGACTCGGTGAAACGTCTGTTGTTAATGTAAATAACACAGACAATTTTAAAGGACTGAAGTCTAAATTATTTTAAATAGAATTTCAATTCTTAACGTTCCAATAATCAATTTGTCAATTAGGTATTTTAATAATTTTAAAATACTTGGGGTAGAGAAAATTTTCAAAACCTTATGTTTGGCAAGTTTTTTTTTTTAAAATTTAATTTTCCGCCAGAAAAAGCTGATCATTGATAAGCAAATAAAAAAGTAAATTTGATCATTTTGGATCATTGTCCTATTTTTGCTCTACTACGATGCTTCTCCCACCTGGAAGATAGGTAATGTAAAATTGAATAGAAAGACTAAAAAGGAAACCCAATTTGATTTTTATTTCAGTTGGCCAGTCCTGCTATTACAGAACTAGAAGTTAAGATCCTGGACTGGCTCGCCAAGATGTTGGGTCTGCCAGATCATTTTCTTGCTAGTTCACCAGGGAACGGTGGAGGAGTAATCCAGGCGTCAGGAAGTGAAGGTATCTTGGTGGCTCTTATGGTTGCTAAGCACAGATCTGTTCAGAAAGTACTCGAGCAACATCCTGACCTGGACGAAGGATTGATCAGAGCAAAATTAGTTGCTTACTCATCAGGTAATTTTCAGCATAGATTTTCGGAAAGTCGTGGAAATTATCAAATGAAGAAAATGTCGTAGACACATTTCAATATCGAAATACATGTCGCATTACGAGTTACTACAAGAGGTCCAAATAAACATTTACCATGAAGTGACAGTACCAAGCCCCAAGTCTGAGCCACTTTAGCGTGACTGGGCTTGTAATCTACAGGTGATAATTTTACATCTAAAATCATATTATCTATTACCTATATTATATTTCTATATGTGTAATTATATATATATATATATATTATATATATATATATATATATATATATATATATATATATATATATATATTATATATATATAATATATATATATATTACACCAATATATACATATTTAAACTTAATTGTAAATTTTCTTTTTTTCTAGTGTTTTTAAAATAAAATTATCGACTACTTCAATTGAATTTATATTAATAAATTAAATTAAGCATTAAATAATTTGAATTGAAGATATTTATAGATTTGAATGTAAGATAAACACTTGATTTCTCAATTTTAAGAGTAAAAGTCTAACCTAAATAGTTACCTAGATAATTTACTATGAGTATTGTTATCTTAAACAGAGCGACTTATTGTTCAGTGAAAGGAGCAATAATAGAGAAAGTGTTATTGTACTTAGAAACAAAACTATAACGGTATGCTTTGTTGTAGTTAATGAATTTCAACGGACTAGTGTTAATTAAGTATTATGTTGTAGACATATACAAAATATATATATATATATATATATATATATATATATATATATATATATATATATATATATATATATATATATGTGTGTGTGTGTGTGTGTGTGTGTGTGTGCGTGTGTGGTGTGTGTGTATATATATATACATATATATATATATATATATATATATAATATATATATATATATATGTGTGTGTGTGTGTGTGTGTGTATGTATGTATAAGATCAGGAGGACATGTTGAATCAATCCCCCCCCCAACTCTGTGCACCTTGTGCATTCTTTTTAGAAAATTTACTGTGTGTGTTATCAATTTGCACTAAATTTTCAGTGCATAGGTTTCATATATACAGGGTGTGTTTCAGTACTCCTCAAGGAGAACAAAAAATGTCCTGTACTCCGACCGTTTTCCCACATGGTCAAATTTAATATTTTAAAAATTATTTGACCTTGCATTATGTAATCGTTAATAGCTCTTAAACTGTTCAAGCTAGAAATTGATCTCGTTGGAAAGCTAAGTGAATTTCCTAAAGTACAAACTCTTAACTATGCGAAGTATTTTTGAATTTTTGACCCAAAAGTTTGCATGAAAAATTATTTTTTGCGAAAATTGAATTTTTGGAATTTTTATAGAAAAGCATTACAGAAAGTAAGAGATAAGAAAAAATGTAGCCAAGAACGGAAAAATTTCTCTTATTGTTGTCCTTTAAGAAAACCCAAACATTTGTATACATTACAGTATCAAATTTTAAGCTATTGTTGCTAGAAGGTGAAAAAACTTATAATTTTTGTCGCAGTATAAAAATGAAAATAATGTGTTATTTAAACAAAATATTTTTTTTTCGAAAGTGAGCCAATAATGAGATTTTTGTACTCTAGGGGCTAAAATAAACATATTTTATTCTTACACATTTTTCTCTAAAACCACTCTTTCCCCCAGTTTTAAAGTTTTTAATTATTTCGTTTGTCATTTAAGTAACATTGTAGAGATGCTAAAGTGCCAAGAATTATTAGTTTTTCCAACTTCTAGCAACAACAGCTTAAACTTTTAACTAATGAATTTATGAAAATGTTTAGGTTTTCTTAAAGAGCTATGATAAGAGAAGTTTTTCCCGTTCTTGGCTAAACTTTTGTTCACCTCTTACTTCTTCTAATGCCTAACCATAAAAATTTCATAAATTCACCACTTAATATTATGTTGTGTATAGAGAGGCGAGTGATCTTCATTGGTATAATTATAGTAATGGCACTTAGCAAACTTTATGAGGATACCAGTTTCATCACCTCTCTAAAATTTAAAATAACTTTTGAAGTCGAAGTTAAGGATTGATCATTTCTAAATGATCTATATTTGATTGGTTTCCAGATCAGAGCAACTCAGCGATCGAGAAGGCAGGAAAACTTGGATCTATGATAACCAGGCTTCTCCCAGCTGATTCTAAAGGCAGATTAAACCCCAAAGAACTGCAAGCCGCAATCGATCACGATAAAGCGAACGGACTTATACCTTGCTACGTAAGATATCATTCTCTTCTATTCTGTTAAGTCACAATATTACAGTAATACCAACTGAAAGAACTTATAAAACGGATGCGACGCATTAATGAAACTTACTAACTCCCACATGTTTTAACTCAGCGTTACCCAACCTTTTCAGTAACGCGACCCTATAATTTGCTTTTCTAAAGTTTGGCGACCCTAATTGAATTTATTTTGCATAACCTGAAAATTGCAGGCGTTTTTATTTATTGCCGAACTAGTTATGACCCTACATACATCGTCAAATCCTAATTTTCATGAGGTTTTTATACTTAAATAGAAAACTACACACTAATTGGAGTTTAAAAGAAGTATATTATATAATAGCAATAAAATATAAAAATTAAAAAATTAAATTAAATATAAAAATTAGCACTGCTCGTAACTCATTTTGTCTGTATTTTTCAAAAGGAAATGCGCATAATTATCTAGTTGGTTGTACAAAACTATGCCTCTAAAATTAGAAGTACGCACTATTATTTGCACTAGTTTAAAGCTTAGTAACTTATCTTTAAGCTTAGTCAGTTATCCTTAAAGGTTTTAGCGCATTTCCTTTGAAAAATAGAGACAAAATGAGTTACGAGCAGTGCTTGACAATTGAGTAACTGCTTAGGTTCTAAAGCATGAACCGGGAATTGCAATGCTACATCTGGGAACTGTTCCATCATTCGACATTCGTCATCATTGATGGCTCGACATTATGTCATGTCCCACTCTGTTTCGTTATGTCTCATCAGGGCGCCGACAGAGCCTGAACTCACTCTCATTTTTAATCAATTCCGAAGAATATAATGTGAAGTACTTACCAGAGACGAGCGGTGCTCTCTTACCGCCATCATGCATGGCAAGCAAAACAATATATCATTTGATACTACCGATTTGCAAAACATGAATAGTTGACACAATATAATTGTGTGCGAGAGACACTAGGAAATGTAACAAGCAAAATGCAATGCTACATCTGGGGAACTGTTCCATCATTCGACATTCGTCATCATTGATGGCTCGACATAATGTCATGTCCCACTCTGTTTCGTTACGTCTAACTCATCAGGGCGCCGACAGAGCCTGAACTCACTCTGACCTTCAATTAATTCCGAAATATAATGTGAAGTACTTACCAGAGACGAGCGGTGCTCTCTTACCGCCATCATGCATGGCAAGCAAAACATATATCATTTGATACTACCCGAGTTTTGCAAAACATGAATAGTTGACACAATAATTGTGCGAGAGACACCTAGGAAATGTAACAGCAAAATGCAATGCTACATCTGGGAACTGTTCATCATTCGACATTCGTCATCATTGATGGCTCATCAGTGAGTTCAGGCTCTGTCGGCGCCCTGATGAGTTAGACGTAACGAAACAGAGTGGGACATGACATTATGTCGAGCCATCAATGATGACGAATGTCGAATGATGGAACAGTTCCCAAATGTAGCATTGCATTTTGCTTGTTACATTTCCTAGGTGTCGCTCGCACAATTATATTGTGTATTAATAGTTCTTTATCGAATTGTTTTTAATTTAAACTGTTATTTTATTGTCTTCTAATGTTTGTAAAGTTAGGTTATGTATGATTATTTATGCCTTTCTGTTTCATGAATCGCTGTCTGTATTACTAAACAAGTATGTAAAAAGAAATACAATTTGAGTCAGGATGTGTTTATAACCTGACGCTAATAAGGTTATAGCTGGGTTACACGGTATTTTAGTGGCTGGGTGACCAGACAGTTTTTTTCATAAGTCTGTATAGAAACGCTCCATCTGACTAATTAAAGAATAAATGTTACAATTGTTGTCATGTAATGGTCCGATGGTTCTTCCTAAAACAATATTTTTTTCATTTTCAGGTAGTTGCAACACTGGGAACTACAGGTATCTGTGCTTTTGATGAAATGGATAAAATCGGTCCCATTTGTCAAAAGGAAGGAATCTGGCTTCACATCGACGCAGCCTATGCAGGTTAGTTAGTATTTGTATTAAAATTTATGTCTGTACACCAAAGAGATATTATTACTAGAGGGGCCCTATATGTTAAATTATGAAACATCGAAAAAATAACCTGACCACCTTCGATTATAAATACAATCAAATAATCCAAACAAAATTACAATAACTTATATATGAGAATGTTAAAAATACAAATAAACAAAAATAATGTGCAGGAAGTAAAAATAAATTTATCTATTATAACCTCAACTTACTCATGAAGGAGGTTTCAAAGAGGTTACACAGAGTCCCTGTGAGCCCCAAAGAGATGTTTCCAGGTCTCTCAATATATTGAGAGAGGCTATGCCCCTCTAGTATAAATCTCTATGCTGTACACTTATAATAATACTTATTTAGAAGATGCATAGGACCGTAAACACAATGCCATTCCACTGATAACACAAAAGCCGGTTTACTGGTCTTAAGTAGGAGTACCAAACTAACAACAAGACATTATTTTACAAATGTGTCATAAGTATTACTTAATAAAGAGAGATGCTAAAGAACAAATATAATTAACTTTAAAACCCTTTAACTTAAAAACCCTGCGAAGTAATTAATAAAATGGGTCTTAGATAGGAAAAGGGGCTCATCAAAAATTTTAAAAAATTATAAAACGCGGAAAAATGATGCGATCGAATTGAGATTTGGCACGCATGTAAGCCTAAATCTTGTATAAGTATACTGTGTATATGTCTAACATATGTGCCAAGTTTCGTTTTATTATCAGCATTAGTTCGATTTTTATTGAAAGACTTGTGTGTTTTTTAAAAAAAATGTAAATGGTTCAATTGAGTTGAAATTTAATACTAATGTATACCATTATCTAATAAATAAATACACTAAGTTTCGTTAAAATGCAACAAGTCTACCTATGATTTTTGTTAGATCATAAAAATTAAAGAGCATTGACCGAGGTCAATGGTGTACACCCATACAGCATTAAACACGCTCAATGCACTTTAATTTTTACGATTTAACAAAAATCATAGGTAGACTTGTTGTATAATGTGTAAAGGTCACCCGACCGTTGAGAATGATTCGCATGCATTTACTATCTGAAGACGAGCGAAGCAGGGAAGACGGGCGTAGCGAATCCGATGTAATAAGGAAAAGTTCCGAGGTACCCCATACCCGATTTTTACTCTTGCCAAAATCTTTTTGATGCCAATATTTAAAAGATTTAGGCTTCAATATTGAATTAAAATGTACTACTTTATACTTTGGGCATTTATTCCAGCCAAAATTGCGGTACTAGACCAAAATATGCAAAGGGCAAAATATTTTAATGTATTCTTTCCTAAAATCAAAGAAGCTCAATAAAAATATGACTTCCAATTAACTTTTTACCTTTCCCCATTTATAGTGTAGATATATAGGAAAGTATTGCGATAGAAAAAAGATCCGAAACCGGGATGTCACCGGAATTATCTGTGTCAGGTGTTTTTAATGCCTCAAATCAAATACGTTTATTTCTCATTAAATACAATTAATAAATATAAATAAATATATTTAAAAATATATTTAAATAATATAAATAAATATATATATATTTTAAATATATTTAAATATATTTTAAATAAATATAATTAATTTTAAATAAATAACTTACATTAGTTCTGTACGGTAGAGACAGGTCAACAGGCCTCCTAAGTGGTTTTTTATTTTATTTATTTATTTGCTTAAACATAATGTTTTACAAAGAAGTCTCGCCTTACATAATGGCACTAATACTTAACACATTTTTAAAATAAAAATAAAGAAAAGTAAAGTTTTTAAATGGAAAAAAGCAATAATAATAATCTGTGGCAGGAAAAGAAAATATATCCTATAAAATATTATTTTTTTAGTAAAATTAGAGTTAAACAAAAGATTGTATATAATTAAAAATTAGAGAAAAAAGATATCTGCTTTAGAAAACATTTAGTTTTGAATGTATAGAAAGATAAGAATACTTAGGTATAATAATTATTTTTAAATTTAGTTTCCTAGAACATGTCTCAGCTTAATCGCTTAAATAGTAAAATAATAAACTCCATTGATGGTAAATTCATTTATATTGTAGAGTAAGTCTGTATGGTTTTCTGAGCTTGAAGGTAAGATGTATTTCTGTTTGAGGGCGTTTGACGCTGAGCATTTAAAAAAGAATGGTTTTCACAAAGTTGTCTGTCTGTATGTGTGTGTCTGTTATCATCGTAACTCCCAGTGTATTTATGCTAGAGAGTCCCCGTATTTATGCTATTTATGGTTGATAATCTTTTAAGATCTCTTCGTCTGGACGCCAAAATAAATCTTTCTAGAGAGTTACACCAGTAGGGTTAGACGGTTATACTTTGTGTGACTGGCTTTTGGACAAAAAAAAATCTCAGTCTAACTTTCTACTTCTATTATGGATGCTCATCATAAAGGTATAGATGGTAATGAGGTTGCAGATGATTTAGCAAGACAAGGTTCAAATCAAACTCCAATAGGACCTGAATCAGTTATTGGCATTTCGAAAACACAAGTCAAGACGACAGTGAAAGAATGGCTTAGAGGTGAACACCAACAACACTGGAATAATGCTCCTGGTTTGAGACACAGTAAACTCATGTTGAGAGGTCCTCAAGCCAAACTGACAGATGCTCTCCTAAAGCTAAATAAAAAAAACTTGAGTATAGTGACGGGCTTATTAACTGGTCATTGTCACTTACGCAAACATATGCATACAATCGGCATATTTCAAGAAGAGCCTGTCTGTAGACTCTGTGGCCAATGCCCTGAAACATCATCACACATCATCTTTGAATGCGAAGCTCTAGCATACAAGAGATTTCTGTTGTTTGGAGAAGCCACACTAAGCAAAATTGAAAACCCAGATGCCAAACTTTTAGAAATAATAAAAGGAAAGGATCTCCTATAAGCTTAGAACACGAGGTTACTTGTACAAAAGACTCAAAGTCGCAGTGCAAAAGGTTTTACACCTACCCTCACAATTAATAATAATAATAATAATGGATGCTCATATGAATATGTTGTTCCATTTCATTACAGGTTGTGCATTCATATGCCCTGAGTTCAGAGAGTATCTCAAGGGAATCGAATACGCTGACAGTTTCAACACTAATCCTCACAAGTGGCTCCTTGTCAATTTCGATTGCTCTACTTTCTGGTGAGTTCCATATTTGTTCATTAAAGTGATTTCAATAATCCATTTTTACTTCTTCTTAATTACTACTTAAAGTATATTGGAAAACTACTGTGTTTTTACTAAAATTTCGAACTAAAATTCCATCTATACTTGTTTCTTTGGTAATTTAAGACGCCCTGAGTAGTTCTTACCTAGTTGCTAATGTCTGTTTGTTATCATCGCAGTGTATTTAATTAGTGTGTAAGAGAATTATAACTAGATACAAAAATGTAGTTTAAACCGTGTTTCGCTTTCCGGAAGATGAAATATTTATGACGCCATTAACGACTCTGAAACAATTCATAAAACGCGGAAAAAATAATAGCATCGATATGAAACTTAGCTCGCATATAATACTATAGTATAGGACCAAAAAATTTGTTCAATTTTCATAGATTTAAAATTTTTTTAAAAATCAGGAAAACCTTACTATTGAGTTAAACACAAGTATACAAAATTTTATTATAATACGGCTAATACATCTTCGGTTTTTGTCAGAACAATTTTGTTAAGCAGCATCGATCGAGGTCAGTCCCTGGATGGGTGACCACAGGTAATAACACTTTTTTACTTTTCCTCGCCTATCTCTGTAGGTGTAGCGAAAAGTAGTGTGATTCCCGAAAAATCCAAAACTGAAGTTTCAGCATAATTATAGTTTCAGGTACATTTCAGGTACGCTCTGGGTTCATCATGCTGTCTGTGTTTATTCCCGCTAGAGAGTTAAAAAATTGGTACAAAAGTTACACATAAGGTTTAATTTTATTCAGAGAGATACAATTTTCAGACCGTGTTCTCTATTTTGTTGATTCATAAAAATGGACGAGGGAAGGGAGTCCAATGTTGTTAGGAAAAGTACCGAGGTACACCGTACCCAATTTTTAATCTGTTATTTTGATGAACCACCAAAAAACCACAACAAACAAAAGCTATAAGAGCGCATACTTAAATAAATCGGTCTAAAGGTTTTTAAATCTGAAATTTCGCTTCCCAACGTCCTAAATAACAGGGAAACTGTTTAGTAAAAAAACTTTCTTCAGACATTTCAGTTCTAAAAAAATTTAAAAGAACTTGACTAAGTGCTAACTAAGTACTCATGCATCCATACATGCATGAGTACTTATGAACAGAGCAACACAATAATCGATTTGTAGCCCAAACTGGTTCGCTATGTGTTTTTTATTTTTGATAAATGTTGACGTTGTTTCAGGATTAAAGACAAAACTACTCTGGTTGATGCATTTACGGTGGAGAGGATATATTTGAAGGACAGAGCTGAGTCGCGTCATAAGTACGCTCCGGACTTCAGGGTGAGTTCATTAAAGTCATGTGTGAGTAGGGTTAACAGTCACATGTCATGTAGGTATAGAGACCTTAATACAACACTCTATTCGCCCTGCTATTCGCAATTCTAAGAGATAATTGTAAGGTTGGCAATACCAATGGCGGGAAATCGAAAGGGTGATCAAAAAATGTTCATCATAGGATTAGCATGGGAGCCGATAAAAAATCTTCTTTTATTTATTTATTGTTAGTTAAATTGTGATAAATGAGGTAAAAATTAATAAAACGACCATCGATGCTAACAAAATTGCCAATATAGTATTTATATGGAATATAAATACTTTTATATTCCAGGATTTTAAATATAGAATCAGGCTCTTATCACTACTGACTTGGATTTGTCCGATTTAACTCAGAAATAACAAAACCTAAACGGATAATTTAAACAAACATTTAACAAAAAAATGAATTTATTGAGTTATTAATTATTTTAGTGAGTAAATAAAATTGATTATTGAATTAAAACAAAAAGGTAATTTTGTGAGATTGTGCAAACTAAAATAAATCTGAGTTTAATTTTCCTTAGGAGCCATTCTCCAAAGAGTACCTATTTTTAAAATATGCATTAACCTACATTTACCCTAATCCCTTCACCAAACGTGTGGTTTCTTCTACTTTGAATTCAGGATTATTAAGCCCTGAATCTTCAAATAATCTGTTTGATGAAAATGATTTAGATAAAACCATTAATGTATGACCTGTATATATTTAACAGTTCATAAAAAAACTGATACACACGGAATTCATACTTGGAACTTATTGCAATAAGAACTCAGATTTAGTTAAAGATAATGATGACCAAAAGCCATTTTAATTCATTGCTCTGATCAGAAAATGCAAAGAATTTGTTTTTTATTTCAGAACTGGGAGATACCATTAGGACGTCGTTTCAGAGCTCTTAAGTTATGGTTCACTATCAGACTTTACGGTGTGGAAGGTCTTCAGCAGTACATTAGACGTCATTGTGAGCTGGCCAGAAGATTTGAGGATCATGTCAGATCTGATGATAGATTCGAAGTGGTTACATCCTCCGTTATGGGCTTGGTTTGCTTCAGATTGAGAGTGAGTTTTAATTTGTTAACATGAGGAAGTTTGAACCAGTAATTATAAGTAGATTTAATAACTCATCTAGCAAGTACGACACTTCATTAGGCTCATTTTGTAAATTTCCTTAAATTGAAGGTAGTGTTTCACCTTATGAGTCTTAGTAGAAGCATTTTGCATCCAATACACAGAAGAGACATGACTTTACTATATGATTCTATAGCTTTAACTGAAAGAAACACGTGTCCCATTGTCGAGCTAAGCTTTTCTACTTCCGAAACCATCAAGTAGAAACATATATATTTTATACAAGCTTCTATTGAGGGCCCTAAATTTTATCTAAACCCAGGGATCTTTGGGAGTACCTGACATACCTACCTTAAAACGGTTCTACATCATCAGCGATATATATATATATATATATATATATATATATATATATATATATATATATATATATACGTATAATACATATATATAGGTTCATATTTAATATGTTTGGGAATTACAGGGTGAAGACGGATTGACTAAAGACTTGCTTCGTCGTGTGATGTCCCAGAGGAAACTATACATGGTCGGAGCGAACCATAGGGGGCAATACTTCCTGAGATATGTCGTCTGCTCTAGATACGCCGAGGAGTCTGATATTGATCACGCCTGGACTGTACTCCAGTCTACAGCTGAACAGATTTTGTCTGATCCACTTGGAAGTCTTGAGATCAGGATTGATCCTAAACCGCAGTCAGATCCCAACATACTCGACTGGGAAAGGATACTGGAAGAAACTTTGGCTTCACTTCATTAATTCATATCATTCCATTTTTGGCTTCTTCTGCGACTATATTAATGAATGGTTATATCCAGCGAAGAGCTGTCATAAAGCAGATATAGACCCTTTAGTATTAGTGATTCATTTGTTAAAAATGAATCACACCCTGGTCTTTTTATTTCTGATTTTAAATCACGGGACTAAAACAAACCTAGGAGTAATTTTTAACATTTTACAAAAGTAAATTTTAAAAATAAAGTAAAACTCACGTTTAAGACTCGATACATTTATTCGGCTATAGCCGGATATAACTCAGAACACCTTTAAGACTCGTTACATTTATTCGGCTATAGCCGGATATAACTCAGAACACCTTTAAGACTCGTTACATTTATTCGGCTATAGCCGGAAATAACTCAACACCTTTAAGACTCGTTACATTTATTTAGCTGTAGCCTGAAATTGTATCGTTTTATGATCTCAAGATTATACAAATTTTACGTCACCGCCCTCGCCGGAAACAAATTTGGGAATTTTTAATTCCACCGACCGTTGTGTGATTCCGACGCTGTTTAATTCCACCTATACATATGGCTATTTTAAGCCATATGTCAATGGCTGTTTTAAGCCATTTTACTCTACAGGTGTCAATCCCAACCTATAAAAAAAGTTATTAAACCCCACCGATACAATTATAGAGTCAAGTAATATTTAAACCTGACTCCAGTAACAAAGCTAAAGAGAAAAAATATATATTTCAAATATATATAAGTTGAGGAACCGAACTGTCCTAGTTTTGTAATTACAGTTCAATTTTTTTTATGGAATAACAAATATTTTCCGTGGTGTTTCTCTTGGCTCTTTCTCTAAACTTCATTTGAGCTATAATAGTTTCACTAACAATTTTATGAGTATATTCACTTTTCTTGTGTTGCATTCTTCTTATCGGTCCCTTGAGTTTTAGTAAACGATGAAGATTTCCTCTCTGTGCATCGTCATTTACTTTAAACGGAAAATAGCACACACTTCTCAAAACACTAATCCCTTATGATATACTAGGGGCTACACTAGCGGCTTACCACGCTCATTAAATAAGTTATATACGGACATATTCACTTTTAATACTGCGGTGACACAGAAGTAATAATAAATAACCTAAATAACCTGATATGTGGAGCTGTAAAAATCGGCCATTAAACGGCCGCTTATTGTAAATTGTTAAAATAAATAAATAAATAATAAATAGAGACAAAACTATCAAAGTATTAACTACATATAAGGTATGCATCAAAATATATTTTACAAACAACATATCCGTGGACTTGAATTACATTATTTTGTAAAAGGGTCAAAAGGGATTATTAATCCTAGAAACATAGACCGGCGCAATTGAACAGAAGTAATTTAACATTGAAAAAACAATGGTGGAATATGTATATTTAAATTTACTTATTTTGCTAATCCGGTGGAATTAAAAGTTGCCCAAAAATTACTGTGGATGACTTATCAACCAGAAACCAGTAAAACCTTATTACCCTGTTAAAAGAGGTTCTTATCCAAATACAATAAAGGAATAATTTTTAAAATCAAACTGTAAATTTTAAATACGTTTCATTTCTTAAAATGTTCGATTTTTAAATAATCTATTGTATTTCACACTATCATTAAACGGAACAATTAATCTGTAATTTCAAGATGGTTTATCTGAACCAAGAAAATGAAATTTCTGTCCATCAGCTTATTCCTGAATTACTTTTGCTGACGACTAGTCAATTAATGATTTTTGAGGTTCTTATCCAAATACAATAAATGAATAATTTTTAAAATCAAACTGTAAATTTTAAATACGTTTTATTTCTTAAAATTTTCTATTTTTAAATAATCTATTGTATTTCACACCATCATTAAACACAACAATTAATCTGTAATTTCAAGATGGTTTATCTGAACCAAGAAAATGAAATTTCTGTCCATCAGCTTATTCCTGAATAACTTTTGCTGACGACTAGTCAATTAATGATTTTTTATCATTGATTATATGATTAATTGTTGACATTATTTTTTATATTAAGCATATATTATGTTTTTATTATTTTTTTGTAAATATACAGCTTTAATATAAATTGTTTCAGATTTATTTCATTTATAGGAATTTACCTGATACTAATTTTGCACTTCCATTTTCCGTAGGTACTTGTATTAATGAAGTAATTTGTCCAATATTTTCCCTTAACTAAATTAGATTTTTAATTAGATTATCCTTTTTACACGAACACATAACTAAATGGTAAATGTAAAATATTAGCAAAGAAAAGAGCTAATTACAAATTACATCTAGTTCTTTACAGCGCACATTTTGCGTTACAATCCTTGTACTAGATTACTCTTTCGACCAGAAAAGCGATGCAGATGAAGAGAAATATTATAATACTGTTTTGACTATTACATGTACATCTCTTGATTTGAAGAGTCGCCTCTGTTGACGCAAATGTTCAGTGTCATAAACGGCCATTGGAGCAAATCCCCTACTCCTCCTAATTGGCTCCAAAGAACATTTTTAATATCAATTTTTAAACTGTTTCCAGCTGTAATTTTCGAAAAAAGACAAATGTTCCATGGAAAATGGTCATAAATGTAAGATTTTGCAAAAAAAATGTATTTATATGAAACAATTTCCTTTTTGCTTCATCGAACATTTTTGACAAACACGCCACCTACTTCTAAAAATTGTAAACAAGCCATACTTCGATTATTAAAATACGTCGTTTCACAGTGAATTACAGTGAAATTAAATGGTTTTATTTTTAAACTCATTAAAAACTTATTATTTTTAAACAAAGTTGTGGAATGGAAACTAAGAAGCCAAATGAGGTGTCAAGAGAGAAGATTCAAAAATCTTACTATAAGATATTTGCTCATTCGAACATTTTTGAAAAGAAAAACTACTAGAAACCCTTATTATTATCAAGTTTTTACCTAATTTGGCGCGAAATACCTAAAATAACGAAAAAAATAGATTTTCTGAAACGAACATTTGTGTCATCGCCCTCTTGCGTCATCGATCAAGTTTGACGGCCTTGAAATATTTATGCTCCAATGGCCATTTGTGACATTGAACATTTACGACACGTATCCCCAGGTGATTTGAATGGTGCAGAAGGGTAGGCAGATAGTGTGGATTGATTGCCCCTACATCCACCCTGTTGAGCCTTCTACCCCAATCAGTCAATACATTATGTATTGACTGATCCGCAGACCACTGACGCAGTGGTCTGCAAAGCAAGGCTTATTTTTGGCGAATTCCGAAAGAAAAAAGATTTTATGTTTCTCCTTTTTTATACCGTAAGGTCAAAATGAATTTTTTGTGTTGGCGTTAACAATAAAAATACGACGCCTAGATTTTACCTCAATTATCATTTGAGGTGTTTTTACACCCTGTATTTTAAACCGTCATTAATTATTTAAGGTCCTTATATAAGTTTTTTGGGTGCTGAATCGAATGGAACCGGTCCCAAGTCGATACAATCAAAGTTTGTCCAAAGTCGATACACTTTTAATGACCAAAAAGTTGAAAAAACCATGGTAATTTACCGGAAACCAAAATTATTTTGGTTAAAAAATAAATTTCAAGTAGGGTGTCATTTTCAATGTTTTTTGGGGGGGGGGTTAATCAATTAAACCCGGCTTGAGTACAACCACATAAAGTGACCGAAACGTCGAAGCAACTGTCATTTTCCTAATTAACTGTGAAATACTGTTAATTTCCGAAAACCTGAAATACTTAATTTACATAGTTTTAAACTTGTTTGAAAGAATGTTTGATATTTTTTGTCCTAACCAAGACATTAACAAAAAAAAAATCAAAAAAGTGCTTTACCTCCCCCCAAAAAGTTAGCCCTTGGTCTAACGACGAGGACACCCGAATGAACAGTTAACATTTTACAAACTTCAAAATATTTTCCAGGCTAAACCACCTGGTTCCTGGACTATTTTGTTTCTTAAAATTAACGAATACAACTACTTTAAATATTCCTTTTTTTATTACTATCAAACGATTTTTTTAGATTTATTTTCATTTGAGAAAAATATCGTATAGTGGATTCATAATAGAGCTTTTTGTGCCTTTAGTACTTTAATTTTGTTTTAACTTTTTATACACCTCTTATAAAAGATGTTAAGTTTGTTTCATTTCTCTATTCATAATACGTTTATTGGGTCACAATCTTCCCTTATTGCGTCATACCCTTTAATAAAATTCCTTGGAACGCAACATGCAAGTATCATAGAGTACGACAGCCAAAATCGTGTCGCCACTGTTTTTCAAGAAAATAGAGGAACATGGACACCAGTGGAGTTTAAACGTATAAGAGAACCCCATAAAGGTTGTCTATTTCAAAGTTTTTTTAATTATTTTCTTTAACAAAAAACCATTTGTTCATGGAGGGTGTCTTACTAACACAGCAGCTCGAAATTCCCTCTAGATTAGACAAGGTTGGTAGAAATGAATAAGAAACGAAATTTAAAGAAAAGGCTATATAATTAAAGAATTTAAAAATTTAAGATTAAAGGTTACAAAAGGTTAATAGAAAATTCATAAAAGAAGGTTATATTACTAAGAAAAATTAATTGATGAGAATAAATAATATGAAATACCAGTCTAAGGGAGCATAAAATATGAGGCGGGATCGTTTATGTAAAAAATTGCATAAAAGTAGACTGTTGAATGTAACTTATTTCAGTCTTGTGAATCCCTAAAATTGGTAATAAGTTTAGGTTGTTTCGACATAAACCTGTGTGCAGTTTACCGTCCACAACTTTTAGAAGACAAATCTAATAATCTTCGAATGTTTATTGAAGAGATAGACCACTATATGAATACTTGCATCAAAAATAGGCCCTTTATAGTCGTTGGTGACTGTAACATAGATATAAACAAAAGTCATCTTCCAGTGGTAATGGAGTACAAAAATATGTTAGAGAGCAAAGGGTTAAATTCAAGGCTTAATAGATTTTACACGGGAAGAAGTTGTTCTTGGACAACCAAAGCAATCCATAATCGACCACATTTTTTTCAAACTAAATGGAAAATGTTCAGTTTCAGGTGTTATAAAGACGAAAGTTGGAGACCACTACCTCACAACAATTGAGTTTAATATGAAGAAGCTGTATTCAACAAGAAAGAAAATACAATACATCTCTAACTTTAAGGTAAAACAATTTCTTAATAATTTTAATTTGGTGTTCAATAATAGGGAAGATATCTCATCTGAGTGCAACAAATTTAGCAGTTTTTTTACACGGCTTACGAAAAGTGTAAGTTAATTAAGTCAGGTAGTATCAAAAATAACATCTCCACTAAACTTTGGATAGACAATGATGTGGCAAGTAAAATGAAACAAAGAGACAAAGCCTTTAAAAAATCGAAAAAACGACCTCATAGAGATGACCTAAAAATATCACAGTTGGTTACGAAATGCAGTGACTTCTTTACTAAGAAATCAAAAAGCCAAATGGTTTGAAGATCATTTTGAAAAGCATAAACGCGATGGTAAAAAAACCTGGACACTGATTATTTCTGTTTTAGGTAGAGGAAAGAAAAAAAGTATAGAAGAAGTTTTGCAAATTTTTAAAAAGAAATTGGCTGAAAAGGTTTAGAGGGGTTGTGACTTGCCAGAGTTTCCCTACTCAAAGGAAATTCAACATTTGTATTATTACAGATTCTTACGTTGCTCATAAAGGTTTTGACATTTACTATTCGATACGTCAAATAACTATATACCATAAAAACATACGTTAACGCATGATATCAAGGAAATCCATGTTTTTAAACTATTCAGTAGCATAACATTCATTCACACCAAAGCAGTAGTGTTCTATTCAGCAGCCATAGGGACCGGAAAAGTACAAAATGAAGCAGTCTTTGAGAAATACAAGAATATTATTACTAAATCGAAGTTCATCGAATTGGAAGCTCAAGTTCGACAAGCTATTCTTGTAAAATTTTAATTACTTAAAACTTGAAAACTTTCCTTTGTTCTCAAAGGAATAATCAAGACGGTTGTCATTTCTTGTTAATTTTTATTTCCGATAATCGTTTTTTCTATTGATCTTGGATCTTCAAGTTCGTTATCTTATCATGTTATTTCATAATATTTACGCATTGATCTTGTGACGTCACAAATTCTTATTTTTACTAAGCAAAAATTAAATTTTACCTCAAACTACGATCACAATTTGTATCAGAATGGCACCAAATGTTGTGAACGTAATATTTACCCATTATAGAATGAATAAAAATTAATAAGGCATATATCGATTATTCCTACGTCATATCTCTAAACTAAAAATATATCGATATATAGTATTGATAACACCCCCTGTTATCAATACTATACCGTATACCGAAGTTCAGCCGCGAATTTCCTTTGTTTGTTATTAATAGCTAATATTTATTGTATATTAACGTGTATATTTGATATTCCCACCGCAAAAAATTTACAATCATATTTCGCGCAAGCTCAATTCGCTGCACAAAATATGTAATTTTTTTATACTTCTCTTTAAAATTAACAAAACATTTTGTGGTGAGTGCTGTATGGGTGAACGCTGAGAATGAAACGGGTGCATTTACTATTTGAGGACGAGCAAAGCAAGTCCGAAGACATGTTGCAGTATAAATTTGGTGAATTTTATATTCTAAAGAAGAGCGAAGCGAGTCTGAAGCAGGGAGGATGAACGTAGCGAATCCGATGTGATGAGGAAAAGTTCCGAGGTACCCCGTACCCGATTTTTTTTAGTTTGTATTACTCCACAATTATAAGAGTGCGGGATTTTTTGTGTCAATGTACCATGTATCTGTTTGGCTTGCGTTTAGGAGCAGAAGACATTTGCCATATCAGGACACGCTATTTACAATAACATAATCAGG
This sequence comes from Microvelia longipes, assembly GCA_018340805.1. NCBI lineage: Eukaryota > Metazoa > Arthropoda > Insecta > Hemiptera > Veliidae > Microvelia > Microvelia longipes. The sequence continues at coordinate 54,986,096 of JACMZG010001863.1, forward strand.
CAGTGCTTGCTCCAGAGGGGATGGATAGAGAAATTTGGTAACTCCTTTTGATTTACTTTACCATATTAATTGTATTATGCCTAAAAATAAAAAAAATATATATAAAATGCCCGTTTTAGGGCTTTTTGGTCCATCAGGGTATTCACTCTGACGAACCACCTCAGGTGGGTTGCACTTACTATCTCTAAGAATTAATTAAAATTGGCGGGTTCTTTTTAATACATATACTATTCATATAATCTAAGAGCATTGCCCAGGCTGCGAACCTAGGACCATGGTACCGAAATCGATTGCCTATACGATCACGGTCACTGTGGCAGACTATACTATAATCAGACTACAGACATGTTACGTCTATTGATCCGGATGCTAAAACAATTTCATTAAGAAGATGCTGAAGATCTTATCATTCTTCTTAGATGTCGTTAACCCTTCTTCTTATTTATCATCCTTATTTATTTTATATAAGATTTGTTATCTTTTTATGTGTTTACATAAAACGATAGCAAACTTTATATAGTTTTGCATATATTTGTTTAAATATACATAAAACTATAAATGTGGCAGGCCATCCCAATAATTTATTTATTATATCTTATAATAAATAATACGCATCTGCTCAGTGATGACTTTTTTAACTTTATATTTTCTAAATAAGAAAAGAAAAAGGTCTCTTCTTAAAACCAAAGTTTATTGTTAAAGCAATTTAATCCTAATTTGAGGCCATCATCGGTGCAAAGCCGTTGAGATGTTATCGTGTTTTTATGATTAACATGTTTATACAGCTATTCTCAATGGATGATAAAGAAGAAGAGAAGTCTATGCTTTCTTATTAGATAGTAGAGTCAGACTCACATTTTGTATTTCTGTCCCCGTTGCTCCGAAGTTCCATAACTCGAAATTGCGGGTACATTGGTTATTTTAGTGCACGGTGTAAAACAAAGGAAACACGACAAGAGATATATTTTTTCAGTACTGATTCCAAAAGTATCGATACCGCTAAGGTCTCCTGAGCCCTTAGCGGTATCGATTTCCTCACTTCCGATCTTCCATGCAACCTCCCTTGTATTATAGGAGTGCTTTTTAAAAAAAAAAAAACTAAAATACTGAGGGTAGAATGTTAGTTTGAATGCTAATTTCAGCGGATCCAATAAAAGGAAGCAGTGGAATGGTGGCGAAGGTAGATCAAGCTCCGGACAAAAGATCATTGATTATCTCAGAACTGCTTGGGTTCAGCAAGATCAAATTCGTCTGGTTCTCCCAAATCACAAGACTAATCTGGAATCCGATCAGCCATTGGACCATTATCAACAGATTCCCAGCTAATAGAGAT